>JABFEB020000043.1:12428240-12448290 GCA_019775895.2 Stomatorhinus ivindoensis
GGATTCTTCTTGCTTCTGTGTGGTGTTAACAGCCCCCTTCCCCCCTCCATCTTGCAGGGCATCCGAACATGGGAGGGCCGATGCGCATGAACCCCCCACGTGGGATGGGAGGCATGGGTCCCCAGGTAGGCGTGGCCCATAATGCGAAGCGTTTACTCCCATGTGTCTGCTTGTGTATCTGCATGGAAAGTTCTAAGGGCGTCTGTCCGAACCTCTCAAACAGAAGCCCTGATTGTGTGTTTGCGTTTTGTCTGCTGTCTCCGTGTAGAACTATGGCGGGATGCGACCCCCTCCCAACTCGCTGGGTGGGCCGGGCATGCCGGGGATGAACATGTAAGTACTGCGGCTCTCCTGCAGGGAGCAGTGTCCTCCCAGTTTTCTCCCCTGAGATCCGTTGAGAGGTTCAGCTTGGATTAGTGCCGTGTTTGGATTAATTCGCGGGCGGTGACATTATTAGTGGATGTTGTTCCCCAGGCCGAGCTCCTCAGTCTGACTTGTCTTTCAGGGGTCCTGGAGGACGGGGTCCTTGGCCCAATCCCAATGCAAATTCGGTACGTCTCTCGTCTCATTTGCATACATGCGTGGTACTTTTTTGTGCGTGTATGTGTCTGGCTTTTATTTGGAGACGTGTGGGTATCTCATGAAAAGGCTTCATGGCTGTTATGAGGTCATGCGGATGCTAACTATGTTCTCTCTCTCCCCCCTCACAGATAGCATACTCCTCCTCTTCTCCAGGAAATTATGTGGTGAGTGCGACTCGTGTTATATTCTTGTGGCCAGCAGATGGCGTAGTAGCTAATGATTTGGGCTTGTGTTGCAGCCAAGAAGCGGTCTTGCACCCATTAGTCTGATTCTCAGCATTAAGCTGCCGTGGCATCCTGCTTCTCCTTGCGTAGTGCTCGAGCTCTAAAGTGCAGTGAAGAAGGTTCTCCGACCTTCAGCAGAATGCAGTTTACTGAAAAGGCGAAGCCTGACTGACATTAGCGTTGCATCGGAAAGCTGTTAAGGCAGCGATGCCATTAGTCACAAATCAAATTTAATTGGAACTGAAGCGCAGTGGACTTGAAGCCTCACACATGCCGCTAGTCTTCATCACTCTAACAGTATCCGGCCTGCATGCTGATGGAGTCGGGTTGGGCTCCTTTGTCTGCGAGGTGGTGCTGGTTTCTGGGGGGGGGGGGGGGGTTGTGGGGGTGTGACCTTCCTTGCTGTCTTTCAGGGCCCCCCAGGGGGAGGAGGTCCGCCAGGAACTCCCATCATGCCGAGCCCCGGAGGTCTGTCTCTCCTTGACCTTTAGTCATGCATCTCCAAACTCCGTTCCCCCGATCTATTTTGTGTGTCGTTAAACAGTCTCGACATTTGTAGCTGGCAGTAAATTGTAGGACTTTGTGAAGTGGCATATTGTATTTCACAAATCGTATTTGTAAAATTCTAATACACACATGTGGTCTCTCGCCAGACTCTACGAACTCCAGTGAGAACATCTACACCATGATGAATCCCATTGGCCCAGGGGGCAACAGGCCCAACGTGAGTTCCCTCTTGGGCCGGCGCGTGATTGGTCAGCACTGGTCACCTGCTATTACGCTGGAGGCTGCCCGTCTCCCTGAGCGATGGAGAACAGCAGCTTCCCAATGAGCATGTAATGTAACTCTGGAGGAGCCTCATTGGGCGCTTCTGTGCTGCTGTTGCCATGACAATGGCCACGTAAAACACTGTGGGGGGAAGGAGAGCGAAGAGCTGGATGAATGAAGCGTAATATGTAAATGACTTGAAAATGATATGTAAATAGCATGCAAATGAGGACAGAGTGGTAGTGCTTGGAGCGTGTGTGGTGCTCTGACCCCTGCCTGCGTTGCAGTTCCCAATGGGACCCGGCCCTGATGGCCCGATGGGAGGGATGGGCAGCATGGAGCCACACCACATGAACGGGTCACTAGGTGAGCTGCCGGTCCAGCAGCGGTTCCTCCGTCATACGGTGTTCCTCTGCTGTCAGACTGAAATTACAGATTTCTGTTACGTTGGCTAACTTTGTATTCAATCTTAATCTGAAGTTAGAAATACAGTTTAAGGCTAATCAATCCAGTTTGGATCATGTTTTGCATGCCCGTACACTTTTTGGCCATTCGTGTCAAATGTGAATGAGCACCATCTGCAGGAGGTTTGTGGGAATCACACCCTTAATTCTGCTCAGGCGTTAGTGCCTGTTTATAAGGTCTTGTTTGAGTTCAAAAGTAAAATTTCCATCTTATTTTTTCTTTATAGGATCAGGTGACATGGATGGGTTGCCAAAGGTGAGAGAGAAAAAATCCTGATGCTCACTATAATCTTAATTTTATGCTGCATGTTCCATTGTACTCTGACTCTCTCTGGCACCATCACCTCATATAGGAAACAAATTCAAGAATCGTAAATTAGCTACAGTGTTACACTGTCCGTTCCCCAACAATGATAGAACTCTCCCAACAACATGGCGGGCATGAACAACCCCCCCGGTACACCGCGTGACGATGGGGAGATGACCGGCAACTTCCTCAACCCATTCCAAAGTGAAAGTGTGAGTAGAGGTCCCGCACACTCCAACCCCCACCCCATTTCCCTGGTTCATTTACCCACAAACCTCACCCCTGCAGTCATAGTCCTTGAATGGGCACGGGGCGCCATTAAGTAATGACGATCAAATGAAACTTCATGAACCATTTGCTGTGTTTTGTAATCCCGCTAGATGGTGCTCTCTGTTCATAAAAGGGCTCAAAGCATGCCCCAAAAGCAAACCAAGAGCGCCATCTAGTGGGGTCAAAAGATGCAGCAAATGGTTCATGAAGCTTCATTTGTTCATCACTATTGTTAAAGGCATGCTGCGCCCACTCCCCTGCCCAGCACACTCCTGAAGAGCATCTTCCACGTGGCCTGACTGAGATGGCATGATCTGCGAGGGGAGCCCTCATTAATGGGGGGGGGGGGGAATCCTTGCGATATTTATGCCTGTGTAGATTCCAGTCTTATATCTGTGCTGGAAAAGCGCCACCATAACTGGAAGCTGACTCGTCCATGTGGAAGGGTCACCCCGTGCACTGCTGCAGTCACGCAGCTCGAGTGGCTTTGACCATGCGGGGACCTACAGGAGCTGTGCATGCGAAACCCTGTTCTTACGCTGCTAATACTTTACCTGACGGGGCGCAAATACTCACTTACTACCGAAGTACAAATTGAGAACAAATATAGCTGCTCCTTGAGATGAGATGGCGCGATTCATTAATGATGAACAAATATAAGTATTTAATTTGTGTTGTCATTGTTCCTTCAGTTATTCACAAAGATTTACAGAATTAATATATAGTGACAAATATAGTAACTACTTGAGATAAAATATGTGTCCATCAAAGGTGAATTACCATGAGATCAGTCTGTAACTAAGACTTAATTTCAGGGGAATTAATATGCAATAGCATAATACTATATTGCTTGTGCCCAGTCAAGTAAAGTGTTAGGGTTACATTTTTTCAGTGGGCTCGTTTGATTGGCTGGTTACATCAGGTGGCTTTTTCCATGTAGAACTAAGTGCCACAAGGCGCTAAGCCACTGCTTAGGTGTGATCTTTAGTTGTCTTCACCATCAAAATAAAAACAATCTCCCCTCTCATCTTTCTTCCCCCTTCCCCTCTTCTCTTTCCAGTATTCACCCAACATGACGATGAGTGTGTGATTTTTCATTATTACCCTTTATTTTTATTTTTTATTTTTACTTTTTACACCTCACCCACCTCTCCTGTCCCTGGTCCTGTCCCTGGTCCTGTCCCTCACACTCCCACCCCATGGACTCTGCGTCACCCCCATCGACTTTACCCCCCCCCCCCCTCCCTCGGGGATGCCTTGCATAGCTCCCAGGGATGGCCCTGGGGCACAGCACCCACGCCAAGCCAGTCCCAACCGCTGCGTGCAAAATGGCTGCCACAAATGGTAGGAGGCCCCCTACACGGCAGAGGAAAACCTTCCTGTCTGACTCCGCCTGCCTCTCAGGCTTCTTGAGCAACCTGGACTAGTAAGGCTTTGGAGAAAACCAGAAGGGCACAACCGGCGGCCCCACACCGTGCACCGGGGGGGGGTCTCTCCTCTCGCTTCATCACGCTTCTGGACCTCTGAACAGAGCAGCTGGTCCAGGCCCAAACGCACCTCATTAAATTCATTTGTACACACGGACTGAGAGAAGGAACTTGTGTTGTATTGGGCAAGAAAATATTTTCTGGGTTGTACTGTGTATGTATTGTACGATGAATATTGTTATTTTATTATTGATATTGTAATGATTAGCTTTAATTTTTTTTTTTTTTATTTTATTTTATCTTTGGGAAGGCACCATGTATTCCCAGAAGCGCACCCTCCAAATGCACAGTGGACTCTGTTTACTTGACCTCTGGAAAAGGTAGTCGTTCATCTTCATTTGACTCCCTACAAATGCTGCCTGGTTTCTTAGACCCCATCACACAGAGCCAAGTGGGGCTGCTTCCTGCCGCCATAGACGCGCCCCTCGTCGCCATAGACGCCCCCCTCGTCGCCATAGACGCGCCTCCACATTGCTGAGGGCAAAGTCTGCTGAGAACGGCCATTTCCCGTCCAGGTCCAGACGCAGTGGTTCGGTACTGTAGACTAGGTTTTCAATGTGACCTTGAGGCTGGGTACGTTTTTATGGGACGCATACAAAGGGATTTTATACAGTATCCTGTTTTGTGATCAGTTTCAGGTTTATGTCCAGACCACTGGTTTTGTGCAGGGTTTATGTTTATATAGTATTACTCTTACATGTCATCTGACTGATCCATTACGTCGACTTGTGTGGGACATCAGTACAGTTCACTAGAGCTTGTCTGACCGCTCCATATGACGTCATGAGGCCCAGCCGTCTGCCCTTCATCCCCTAGAAATCGCTGCCCTTGATGTGGTGTCCACCAGGGATGTGCATGTGTCTTCTTTTTCCACTCTGCCTCCATTTTTTCCATCGTGGTTTTGCAGTAGCAGAGCTCCCAACCGTGAGGCCCTCAGTGACACAAGGGGTCACGTGACCAGATGAGTTTTATTGCCAACCGTCGTAAAAAGCCCTGCTACGCACATTGGCCAGTGTCAGTGGGACTGAGGTGCCCCTTCCGCAGCCTCGTCACCGCGCCGCTGCTTTTACTTGGGCCGTGTGTAAAAGGCACCGCAGCCGGTCATAGTAGCTCCCTGGCAGTTTCCATTTTGCGCTGGCGTATCCGCTCGTGAGCCTCATGCCTACCCATAGGGGGCTCCACTGGGCCACTCGCAGCTGAACAGAGTAGGAAACTTCGTCTGATATGGAATCCATGTTTCATTTTTATTTCTTTTCTCGGCACTTTCTCATGATTGTGAAATATTTCATGGGGAAACTGCTACTCGACTCGTACCTAGTTGGTGGCCCCCGGTCAACTTGGTAACTCTGCTTTGGCTCTGCCCTGTGACCTTCTGTCATTAGCTTCGACATGACTGGTGCCCTTTGCCCTGTGTTCCTCCCTTCTGTAGGAATGACTTTCGCGACCCCCATCCCCCCCCCCCCTCGCCAGGCCAGGTGTTAGTCTTGCGGAGCTCCGACTCCCAAGTGGGACGCCCAGTCAGATCGCCAGGCACCATGATTGGTTTTGTCTGAAGCGCCGCAGTGACTGACCTTAAGCTGCCCTCTCTGTCGCCAGCCCAGTACGCCTGCTCTCACCAGTTTCCTGCTCCCAGTTTTTATTTTATTCGTTGTGGTATGTAAATACTGTAAAATGCATTTTGATATTGACATGTTTTGATATGTCACTACCAATGAATACAGCTCCAAAAATGTGCAGATTGGGGGTGACAAATTCCTGGGATTTTATTCAAGAGACGATGTGCTTTTATTTAGCTGCTCTACCAGATTCACAATTGTAAAGGTGACAACATTCAGTGACCGAATATTGCATTAAATGGCCATAATATCTGTGCCCTGCATATTATTTTGTCTTATGTGATTTTTTTTTTATTTTTTTTAAATCAAGTCAAAGGGTGGCTGAAATTTGAATCTAAGGGAGTTGATGAATTTACAGTAAAGGGGGGGAAAACAGCCGTGAGTTTGGGCTGGTGAGGCCGGAGCCGTCACACCGAAGCGTGGAGAGACTGGAGGTCTGTGGTCTGCGTCAGGGTGACGCCGGGCTCCACACAGCCGACCGCTCGTGTCACTGCCCACCCGACCACTGCGTCACGCAAACTTAGTCTGAAGCAACCAGGGACCACACATTGCTGTCTTTTAATATGAAGGATTTTTTTTTAAATTTATTTAAAACAAAATGTAAAAAAGGAAAAAAAACACATTGTTTTAGTGTAATACTAGCGTGTGAGATGGGAGGGGCCCATGCTGTTTCCCCCAGAAATACTCTTGTATAGATTCGAGTCTCACTGACTGTTGCGCTAAGCATACATAATGACAATGTTGGCCATTTCTGTATTTTTATCGTGATGTACAATACTGTAACATTAGGAGGTGTTTCTGAAGGGATGGGGGGGGGGGGCACTTTTCCTGGCCCATTGTTGACCTTTCTGAAGAGACGGCAGTATTGGGTCTGAAGCAGTCGGTCTTCAGGGTTTGCTTTGTATTTCATGGTAGGGTAGAACAAATCCTTTTCTTAAGGACATGAGTGTCTTGTGTAGTTAATAAAGTTCTTTGTATGTTTCCTTATTGTAAATTTTTTTCTTTAGACTGAAAAAGTTGCTTATTGACAAACATGGGAAAAAAAGAATCTGCATCTAATTAATGTATCTTCCCCCCTTGCCAGTGTCCCTTCAATGTAGATACATATTTAAAGTCAAATAAAAACAACGGCTTCTATTACCATACAGCTCTGTTTTGTTTTCAGCACTTATGAAACCACTCTTCATGTGGCTTTTCGTAGGTATAAATCCTCCTCTCTCCCTACATGGTTTTAAATTGGTTACTCCGTGGCTTTAAATTGGTTGCATGTAAACATTGTTTCCATTTAACAAGCAAAAGGAACCAAGTCAATACTGTTAGACGTCTTGGCTGGATCCCTAACCTGATACTTTGCTTATGTGAGTTTTACTTACAAAAATGATTGGTTCAGAGAGAGAACCAATCAGATTGCAGAGGAGGTGAGTCCAAGCAACCAGAGGAAGTAGGACCAACTAATCCGACGTCTTGGCCCCATTTCCTCTACAATCTGATTGGTTGTCTCTCTGAATTTTTCTGTCTGCCCTCGGAACATTTTTACGCAAGTAAAGGGAGCCAGTGGCTGCAGATGCTACCATCCAGCTGGCCATCGGGATCATTTGCTTCAAAATAAAAGTTCTAATAGGTTTTAGCCTATTTTTCCAAGAGTGGTTCCTATCACCTCCCTGTCGTCCTGGACGCACTAAGTCACCCTCATTGTTATTCTTTGTTGCTATTAGGTCCCCTCCATCTGCCCAAATGGACGTTGACCTTATTTCCGCATCTCATATAGGATGTCCTTCTCCGCCTCACTTGAAAGGACCTCAGTCGTCTAAGTTCCTTTCAGACCGTCAGAGTGTGAGGACGTCCTGCGAGTCGTCTCGCTCCAGCCGTATGGAGTGGTGCTGTGGCCTCCTGCCTCGCCGTCCTCCCCGGGGAGTCGCGTGTGGGGGACCGGGGGCTGCCGGGGATCGAGTGGCGCTTGCAGGGATCGGAGGCAGGAAGCCGATCCTCGCTGGAGGCTCTGGAAGCTTCCGCACCACGCCTGGGTCAGGGGGGCCCAGGGAAGGAGCCCCTAGCTGGGAGTCAGAGGTGTGACGGGGAACGGTCAAGGAAGGAAGCTGGAGCAGATGCTGGTCCTGCAGGGCTGGCAGCGTGTTCCTCCTGCCCAGGAATGGGGCACTGCTGGGGAGGGACATCTTCTCTGGAGGTCCCCTGTGTGGCGGCCTTGCCAAGCTCGGCCTGCCTTTCGCGGCCTCGCTACGCTCCCAAGCCAGGCCACCCAGGGCGTGGAGGGACCACCTCCGGCCTCCCGCATAAGCAGGCGGCTCAGGTGACAGGAAGCGCCTGGCCTCTGTCCCGTCCTCGCCGTCTGTCACTTCCTGCACGGCCCTCCGCCGGCTGCTGTCTGTGTAGGAGCTGCGCAGGTGTGCCAGGTTGTGGATGGCGAGACAGGGCTCCGAGCGTAGCCGGCGGGCGTCATCCTCCCCGCCGCCCGTGGCTCTGAAGTCAAAGACCGTCCCTCCGGCCTCAGCCTCCGAGCCCGGCGAGCCGGTCTTGAGCTCGATCTCGGATGGGGACATGCAGGATACTGGCGACGTGTCCGGCGAGGGCAGCACGTTCAGGTAGCGCCGGGTGATGGGGCGTCCCCCGGCACTCAGCTCTGTGGCGATGATGATGATGTCACGCCCGCCCTCCCGACAGGTGTCCAGCAGAACCTGGAGCGTAGCCTGGTCTCGGGCGTTGATGGCGTAGACCAGCGATGAGACCCCTGTATAATCCTCCATACTAGGGTCGGCCCCTGCTTGAACCAACACTGTGGCCACCTCAGGCCCTGCCCGACCCATGCATGCGTACATGAGGGCTGTGCGCCCGGCCTTGTCCTGGCTGTTTGGGTCGGCCCGGTTATCCAGCAGATACTGGAGGAGACGCAGACTGGGGCCGCCAGCTTGCTCCCCCCTTAGCATGGCCTTGCAGGCTGCCAGCAGGGGTGATTCGCCATTCTGGTTGCGCTCGTTCACCTGGGCCCCCCCATCCACCAACATCCGCACCAGCCGCAGCTTCCCCAGGTACGCGGCCGTGATCAGCGGGCTGTCGTCCCCCAAATAGTCCCGGGGATCTCCCATTCTCTGGCGTCAGTTATATCAAGCTCTCTTGTTGGATTATTGCATGCAACATCAAGGATGAATTGAACTGAACTGCAAAAGGTCACCTCTAGGGCATCAAGTCCACGGCGGTCTCATCAGGTGCTTCACCCAGCTCTAGTTTGGGGTCTGTGAAGTCTCAAAGCCTCCTCTGATGCCTACAGCAGAAGTCACCTAGTACAAAGGGGGAAAAACGTCAGGGTAACAGAGACAGTGTTCCTTAGTTAAAAATGCATTGTTTCGTCTGTTTTGGGCATCACAAAGGATTATGAATCTCTCACAACCAACGCATAATTATACGACGTTTTCCTTCCAAGAAGTTTCTCGTCTGAGCGTGGATGGCAGTCCATTTAAATGGCTCTGAGTCTGAAATGTCAAGGACGGCAGCGTAGAGAGGCTATGGGGGCGAGAGGGGGCGGATACAAAGGCTGAAAGGCTGTTTGATAGTGCTGAGGCTTTGAAATAGCCTTATCTGTGCGGGACTGCCGTCTGTGATGAAAGAGAGAAACACAGTCGGCCGACAGACTCGATCGATGCTTTAAACGACCCCTTCATCCTGGCTCCGTAATAGCGATAAATACAAGAATTACGGGCTAATACCAGATAACTGCCATGGTCATTCTGGTGTAACTTCACATGCCTCTGCACAGGAGGCGGTAGAGTAAGGGCCGACCTGTTACTCATCTATTGTTCCAATGAGAGAGAATGAAACAGCATCGTGGTGAAGGAACCGAACAGGGTGCAAATTATGCAGGACTGAAGTTCTGGCTGCAAATAGTGCAGTGGAACGCAGTGTACAGGATATCAAAGATGTAAGAGCTGTACCACAGTTACTGTAGGGAGGTGCACCTGCTTCCAGCACGGGTGGCCATTAGATGCATCACAAACTGTCACATAGTACTGGATGTGATCCGTGACCTACTACTGTTAAAATCACGACGAATCCTTCAATAAATCTTTTTTTTTAGGTCAAATTAATATTCCAAAGAACAATTTTAACACCACATTATAAACTCAGCACTTATAAGGTAAGTTAACTGTCCACTTTAACATCATCTCTCCGTATTTGTTTTGATGTATCTCAAAAGTAATTCATATAGAACTTGAGAGAATTCCCCGTGTTTGTATGTTGGACTTTTCTTCCAAATTTATTGCAGACTTTACCTTTTGTTTGTATTATATATTTTGAAGAAACATTCTTGCTAGGAGTTTTATGAGCAGTTAAACCTTTGTTGCAAAGGGACAGAATAAAATTGTTTTATCTCTACTACTGTTAAAATTTCTGTCCCTCTTATTGAACTATGTCAAAATGGATGGCACAGGTGAGAAAGCACTTACCAAGTGAAAGGTCTTGTTCACCTCCCAACAGTTTTCTGAGAAAGCCTGCAATAGCCTCAATATAAAGCAAAAGGCTGTGATCGGCGATCTGGATCCTTCAGTGTGTGGCTCTCCTGAAGCAATTCTGTATCCAAACGTTACCTTGAGCCTTGCATCCTCGGAAAACGTGATATTGATGGTGCCATCGAAATCACTGTCCCTTTGGGAGGAGAGCCGGAACGGAGTTTTTAAGGACTTTGCCAGGCAGCCCTCCACATCAAGCTGTAACCTGCTATGTGTGCGGGATAAGGAGGGGGGGAGGAAGGGAGAGAGGGAGGGGGAGAGAGAGAGAGCAAGTGAGGCACTAAAGGCAAGAGGGGGAGGGAGAAGGATGACGATGTCATTAATCTGCGCATAACACAGAAACGGCACAGTCAGTCAGTTAGGGGCCTGTTAGAGTGCAGGCGGGGAAGAGCTTTTCATTAGCAGCATCAATGTGCTCAGCAGACTGAAGTCCAACAGGGATCTGGTGAAAAAAGAGCCCAAGATGTGGCAAAGCATCACCACTTCTCTCAGTCCATTAAGTGCTTCATTTTTCATAATCACAGTTTTCATATTAAGGCTTAAGACTTTTTTCTCATCTTAAAACTTTTTTTTAATATATTTTCCCTGCTTGTATGGCAAACATCTATCTCAATTACCTGAAAATAAAAACTAAATAAAGCTTAATTTCATATTTAAGTATACTGTTTCATACACTTTGTGTGCGTGCTTTTATCCCTAACCAAGCTAGAAAAGCTACTCTTAATATCAGCTTCAGCAAAGAGAGAACTTCTAAAGTTGATTTATCATATAAAACATGAAGCCATGTATTGTGCATTATTAAATATAGTCTCCTGGATGTTGTAGGTAACTAGAACAAAGATAAAGGGTTTAGCAGGAGCACGTGGAAATTATATGTCAGGGAACAATGAATATGTCCTGTATCTAATAGACGATTTGAGTTTCGAAGTATGAGCTAAACATGAATTATGTAAAGGAGAATTTAGAGACGTTTGTGAGGAAAACACATGACAGAAATCTTCACTAATAGGGGAAATTTATAATTATTAACCACAGGCATGATCCTCCTCATGAGATTCCTGCAATTTCAGCACAAACTTACAGCTCATGGGAGATTGATTTACACAAAAATGTTCTGAGGGCATAACAAAAAAGGGTTAGTTCAGAGAGATAACCAATCAGATTGCAGAGGAGGTGGGTCCAACAAATCAGATGTCGTGATCCCACATCCTCAAGTCGACTGGACCCACCTCCTCTACAATCTGATTGGTCATCTCTCTGAACCAATCATTTCTCATTCTGCCCTCCTACAAGCTTCCTTATATATACAGACGTACCTCTACTTACGAACTTTCAACATACGAACAAAGAGGACCAAATTGTGTTCGTTGGGCTTCTGTTTCCAGTCCACAACATCAAATTTTATTTCTGTTTGTGAATTACGCCGCCGCACGGCAGCATAGCATGCGTACTCCCAGAATCCTAGTTCTTCGTACTCTTGTATACCCTTAAAATGATGTTCGATAACGACTTACAGACATTTCAAGGTACGAACCGCAGTTCGTAAGTACAGAAGCATCTGTATAGATTTTTTCAAATTCCCAAAATAACAATACCCTAATTAAAAAAAATATTGCAAAAATTTTAGTCAGACACAATACCCCAATGTGTATTTCTAACTGGCAGTCAACTTCATACGTAACTACGGACTAGAATACATTTCCAAAATACTGTAAGATCCAGGTAGCACAGTACAGTCGCATGGATGATGTTGATGGGTTAAGGTTTTTGATGGAATGTTAGGGAAACAGGATGGCCCCCAGGACAGACTGCAGTGTGGGTTCATATTCTGGGTAGTTGGTGTTGAGACAGTGATGTCATACAGGTGGGAAACCAATTTATGTGAATAAAACTATTTTAGTGACATGATACTTCCTTGTTCCATGTTGCAGGACACTGTGATAGGGCTCAGCAGAGAGGCCCGGAGCGGTTCAACCAGTCCAGTTTGATCAGTGAGGAAGCTTAAAATGACATTGGCATTGATGTTCTGTTGCTGCAGGGTGTTGTGGTGATATTAAGAATGGATACTTTTGTAGGAAATGAGGATGTAGACCTTCCTCGGTGATACTTGTTTCCTGACCAGGCCTTGGACCTGACCTCTGATGGAGGTTTGTGGAGAAATCCCTGGTCTCCAAAGATCCTGTTTATGCCTACGGATCCCCGGACGGAATAGTAGCTTTCGGAAGCTCCAGAAGGTCCTAGAATGTAGCTGTATTCGATTTTCCTTACTAGACTTACATGTGAGTTAATCATAATTAACTGAGTGATTCATTCATTTATTCATTGATGTAGTTGTCCCACTAGCAATGTGTAACAAATCAGGTGGTAGGTGTTCTACCCTTCAGGGTCATGCAGGAACTTCAGCTGCCAGGGAATCCAGAAATCCAGCTACAAAGTCAAGGTGTGGAAGTGGAGGTGCTTCTCACAGCTTTGTGTGTGTGTGTGTGTGTGTGTGTGTAGGAGAGAGAGAGAGAGAGTGGGGACCTGTTTGCATATACTTCTGAGGGTGCTTGCATGCGAGTCTCTGAGGTTGTGCTCTTCCAAAGGGGAAGACATTATGTTTTTGAGGAGAGCTGAAAAAATGGAGGCCAGAATTAAGGCAAATTCCGTGCCAGGTGGATTAGATGGATTGTTGCACGTTTGGATGCATGCGAGTCTGTATGAGTGCGGGGCCTGTATCGAGATTCTTCCATATGGCCACCAGGGGGAGCAAGGGAGGCAAACCACATTTATGTATTTTTTTTTTACAAGCTCTGGGTAAGCACTGCCTGTTTGTGAGAGGTCAGACACACTGGCCACAGGCAAAACAAAACCTGCTTACATAATGTTCACATTCCTGCCGTGTGCACTTGGCATTCACTGTGGCGTGCGCAAAAGTGACCGTGCGCAGCAGCATGCCGTTCTCATTGGTGCTGTCTGCACACTGTGTTCACTATAGCGTGTGTGACTGACCGTGTAAGCAATGCTGGGTGTGTGTGTGTCGGGGGGGGGGGGGGGTGGTCCTTGGAAACCGGATACCAGGATCATCCTCTAATGCCCGAAAAGCCTGAAGACTTGGGAATGAAGTGGAGTCTTGCCACAGAGCAAATGTTGGACGCCTCTCAAGGCCCTGCGGAGTAAAACCAAAATTAATGTCATCTAAACCGCTGGATTTTGTGGCACGTTTGCAGCCACCAGGTATTTAAAGTCACACTACAAAGTTGGATTAAAGTATAAGCCGACTTGCATTTAGATCCAGATAATGGATAAAGTTCAGCTGAGAGCACTCTTTACCGGGCTTGCAAACGAGTTTGCAGCTTCCTCTGCTATTTCTTGGCAAAGATTTTCCTGAGAGCAAAGCCTGCGGCTCTCTTAGGTACTGCTGCAAATCAGCTCATACGCCGGATTAGAATGGTCTAGTGTAGATTTTCATTTGTAGTAAAGTGGACGTACCTCTTAGGTGGGTTGTCCAAACTCGTTCTTCATTTTCATCCGTGTGTTAAATTATGCTGTTCCCGAGCGGCCGGCCTTCATGTTGTTTAGAGGTGTGAAACGCACCGTAAAAGCAGACTCTAGGCAGTCCTTACTCCAACCCTGTCAGCATGACCCTGCACAAGGCCCAGTGGGAGCCGGGATCATCCCACACTGCAGATATAGATGAACACCCTTGTGTGTCATTAGCCTGGGTTCTAACGATCCAGTGTTCTGCAGAACCTTCACTCGTAGTTCATTTAAAAGCTTAATAAGCAAAACCCATAGAAATAACTCTAATTCCTTCACTGCTGTATCACCTCTAGCTGGAAAAGAACATTTGTGTCCATCTTGTGACACATTTCTTGTTTGCCAGCTGCACGTGACTGCTTAGTTCAAGGCTGTCGCCCTTAGAGAGGTGACCCTGTCCGCAGATATCACCAGCTGACACCAACCAGGACTGCGCTGGTGGGTCAGCTTTCAGTGTCAGTCTTAGACCATAAAAGCTGAACAGTAACTGGCCAAAGAGGAGAGACCTAAATACATTTCACACAAAACATTTCAGCCCTTTCATTTCTTATTTAATAGATATTAGTGTGTTACTTTTGAAACATAACTATAGTTAATACAAAAAACATGTTTTTCTGTTATGGTGTCATTTCCTTCCTGATTACACTCCATATTAATACCTCGACATTAACATATGGGATATTTATAGGAGAAACCACTTGGATATCAAAAATGTGGATATTCTGTCAACCAGAAATCTAATGTTGCATTATGCATGATAATATGACATGACAGATTTATTAACTTCCATCCATCCATTTTCTATACCTGCTTATCTTGTGCAGAGTTGTGGGGTCTGGAGCCAATCCCAGAAACTGCAGGCACAAGGCAGGGAATAACCCAGGATGGGGAGCAGACCCACTGCAGTGACCACTCATTATTCACAGCTATGGGGAATTTGGCAACTCCAATTAATCTCAGCATGTTTTTAGACCGTGTGGGGGGGGGGGGGGGAAGCTGGAGTACCCAGAGGAAACCCCACAACGACACGGGGAGAACATGCAAGCTCCACACCCATGGGGCCGTGGCAGAGATCTTAACTCTGGTCCCACAAGTGTGAGGCAACAGTGCCAACCAATGCATGGCCCAGTTTTAGGAAGTTAAAGTGTAAAAATAATTTTTATTGAAGTTGATTTACCAGTAGAAATGAAAGAACGTTTCTGATTTGTTCTTCTGTAAATGGTGCTCAGAGTTTTTTGGCTGTGAGCTTAGATGTGTGTCTGTGTAGATCTATACTGTATACTTTCACAGTGATCACTGCCATACTGTCTCCCTGCAGCTAAGACAGGGTGCGACTGATTCCGTAGTACAACTCTGAGTGGGTACCAAAAACAGCTGCCTTTTATTATCACGTCCTGTATAAGTCAGAAGTATTTGCCCTTGGTTTCATAAATACTTTGTTTTATGGCATAGAAAGCTGTGTGATGTCAATGGCCAACAGACCTGTACACCAGCCTATCATTACGCTGATTAAGTCTTCTAATGGTTTTCATTGGTTCAGCTGCAATTCACAACGTCAAATGCAATTGACAAATGTCCATGGTGCACGCAGATAGAGGCATGCCAGGAATTTAAATTTAATTCAGGGTTGATGGCTCAGACATATCATACACGGTAAAGGAAATGGATTCGCGAAAACTCAAAACCGGAACTGTCGCCAAGAATAACATTCAGGGAGGAAGAATGTGAGGATTCAAATGAAAAGTCGCAGTATTTTATGTTTGGGGCTGATACTCATACTACGCAGACTTAATTGGTTGTTGATAAAGCGGTAACATCCATGACCTCGACTTTAAAAAATGCCGATGTTCCAGACACTTGGTTCATTGTGAACAGCTGGCTTTGTTAGACGCTTCCAGTTTCTCGTTACGTGCAGAAAATTCCTAAACCTTTCTTAATGCAATAATGAATGTTATTTGTTAATGTTAATATGATAAAAAAAATCTTCATACAGCTGTTGCACCAACGGAAGTGGGTTTCATGACTTCCTCTTGTTGCAAAATGCTCTCATGCCACAAAACTTCAGAATTTGCATATAGAGTAAATATGGAATCCATTCAGGACATGCTCAGAAACTGATGTAACAGGCAAAGAGTAGGACTGTTTCTGTTTATGGGATACAAGCAGAATATAACTTGATTAGTAAGTCAGTCTAGTGTAGCATTCCAACTGTTGAGTCAAATAGTTTACATTTTCATAATTTATAAAAATCCAGACTAGCAAATTCTAGAAGGAACTTTTTTTTTTTTTTTTACATATTTCTGTTGTTTTTCATGATTCGTATGTATACATTAATAAAAATCGTATTTATATTGCCCTTTACCTTGTTTATTTTTGCTGTCGTTGTGTCACGTTTGCGCAAGCTGTGTATGTTACTTGCACATGCGTTTTTCTCGTTCCTTGGGTACTTTCCAGCGGAAACAGTGCCGGCAGTTTATTTTAATGAAACTGAGATAGAGGAACACGTGTAACTACACTGTCATTTCGCTGACCTAACACTTGATATCTTAGCCTATTTCAGAATCGTTTTGGACTCCGGTGGAGTTTTTGGAATGCAAAAAAGCCCTTTATTCTGATCAGTTTCGTTCTAAGGAAAAGAACGAACCATATTTTTAACTAAAGAGAGAAGTTACACGGAGGAAAATATGCTGCCTAGAATATATGAATTTGCAACCGTATTGGGATTTCTCATAATTTTACTGAATAGACAAATGCTTATCTAGTGCTGAAGGTCCCGTTATTGTTTGTTCATTTGCTTTTTAATGTGATTCGGTCAAGAAACTGACTCTTACTTACACGATCACTATTTAATATTTACACCAGCTTCTTACGCTGTCTTTCCATTTAAGGCATAGGCCTATAACAAAACAACAGTGTCAATACAAACTGGACACTCGTGGCGGGTCCATTTGATCACATAACTGACGTAATTTTGACGCATTTTTTCTTCTCGTTATCTTTCTACGCACATGCTTCCTCAATAGCAAAACAAATTTCCAAAGGTGTCCCTATATTGCCATAGATTCATCAGTAATGGCACTACCACGGTATTTGTAATTGAGATGATGGTGAATAATTTACGGTTGCAGGAATTCCAAAAAAGAAAAAAAAGATGTTTCGCTGAACAGACGGGTCATTGGGATTTTCAACCATCACGAATTTCGATTTTACTAACGGACCTAAATAGACCCCCAAAAACTACAACACCATGACACATACAACGAGTCACGCACTCATTATGTGAACGCGCAGTGACGTCGGGGCAGACGTTCTCGTCAGAAAGCGAGAAGCCCCGCCCACGGCGCCCCTCACGCCTCATTAATATTCATGAGGAGCTAGACGGGGCTTTAGCTGCCTTCACGGCTGTTGTGGTGGAAATGGTGGCAAGATGGCGGCGCTGGAGGAGGAACGGCGTTACGGACTGTCCTGTGCGAGAGTAAGCGATGGAAGCAGCGTGTCTGTCTTCCACGTTAAACTGACTGACAGCGCGCTGAGAGCTTTTGAAAACTATCAGAACAGACAGGTAAGTTAGAAAAATCGACCTGGCGCCTTTTTGGACGTGTCAGCTTGTCGCCACTGTTGGACTACTGCGGTTATTATCGCTAGTTAACGAGGTGTGCGGCTGTGTTATATGTGTTGTGACTAGTTAACGCTCATCGGTGTGTAGTGCTGGCTGAGTGCTGGCATGGCCAATAAGTGCTGGTGTATGATCAATCGCTTCCCTATACCGAAGACGAGAAGATCGCCTAAAGAGAGATGCAATAAGATGAGTTGTGTGAATAATTCTATCTGAGGTCAGTTCAAACAGCGATTTTTGTAACGCAAGACCCGACAACTTCAAAACCAAACACCTAATTTAAATAACAAATATGGAAAATATCGTATTTCTTTCTGTCTTGTTTTCCTAACCTGACCCCTTTTAACGGGCTAAGCTACCTTAATGTAACCCCAAACCGCCGTTTACTTTTTTGTTCACATGGCTTCGGCGCAGTAACGGTGGTTTTGGGTGAAGCCGGGGACCTCGGCAATTTATCGCCCAGCCACATAAATATTTATTAATTAATATTCAGGAGAGTTGAACTTGCTTGTCTGAATAATTACATAAGACGTTCGTTCTCTGTAGAGACCGAGAAAAGGTAACGGGAGGTGCTGCCGTTTTCCCATTTATGGTGTCTGGAAAAAAAAGTTTCTTTCTGTTCTTTGAGTAGTACTGGCCAGCAACAAGTAGGAATCCCAAAATAAACATATTGTTGATTGATCTTTTCTGTAGAAATGTAGCCGAACATAGGAAACATCTCATACCATCTTTGTGTGTTAAACACTGCTTATAACGTCCCACACTTTATTTCGATGTACCGACTTTAACCTGTATCGTTTTGCTGTTGGTTATTCATGTTTGTAATAGACAGGAGGCTAGTCTATAAAATAAAACGAGTTTGCACTCAGCCTTAGTACCACGTGTAAATTCTTCGTTATATTTGAAGTTGCGTGGATCACTGTACATCCTGTTCCGTTTTAATTTCGTACCTTATAAATCCATTAAGAGAGTCTTATATTTTCCATACATAAAGGGTTGTCTTTTTCAGGATGACTACTTAGTCTTAGTTGGTGCTAACTATGAATTATGTATGATCACGGTGTTAACCCCGGTTTATTCTGAAACTGGATGTGGCAAACACACCCTGTCTGGCTCAAAAGGTTTCCTTGGTGGAAAGCATGACTGTGCAAGACTATAACAGCTACAAATTTATTAGATAAGAATCCTTTCCTTAACTGACCTGCACCATTTGTTATGCAGACATTCGCAACATAGTTCCTCAAGTCTTTCTTGATATGATCTCATTAGCCTAAGTGACCTTACCAGTGACATATTTCTGACTTGGATTGTTGGGTGGACTGGTAGATTTACTGTGGTGGATTCGTGAAGTTTGTAAGGGCTTTAGCTGTCTAAATCTGCTACGGTTTGTTTGTCGTTGGACAGATCGTCTGTGTTCTTAGTGTCCACCTAGCTCGCTGTGTGAATCCTATTTGTTTCCAAACAATTCTCTGTTGCCCCCCGGTGGTCTTTGTAGAAAGGTAACAGTGATGTGTTAGTTAATTTTAGCCACCCTTCTTTTGCAGGGTCTTGGATGTGGTCAGTTTTCACTGGTGCTCTGTGCAGTGCCTGTTTCTGTCGCAACTTCCCCATTTAAAGGAGCACATCTTCTGTGGAAAACCAATTGAGCTAGCCCTAAACTCCAACTTCTACGTCTGTCTAAAAAGCACAAAAAAAAAATGATGATAATAATAATCTAAAAGAGGCACAGGTGTATTTGTCTGTCTGGAAATCTTTCAGTATCTGTAACTTGACCTTGTGCAGTTTGTGGCTTGGTAAATATTATGGTCAGGCTTTCAGATAAAACTCCCTTGAAATGGTTCAGATTGGCAGGAAGTAGCGTGTGGGGCAAATATTTCTCTAGAAAATAATGTAAAATTACATAAAAGTTGTGGTGGACGGACGAATGTCTTTTGTCCCTGATTGCTGTGAGCTGTTGTGCTTACAGGTGCAGGCAAGCTATGCCGCACTGGCACTGAAAAGTTATGCTTTTGAGGAGAAACGTGCAAAGGTGAATAAAATAGTTTTGGTTCGCTCGGTTTAGTGCTTGGTAAAATGAAAAATTTGACACTCTCTCAACACCTCAGCACAGCTGGCTTTCAACGTGCTATGATTTGCAACTGTTTTTTTTCCAGTTGAAAGTCCTCTTATTACTATTCTGACTTGGCAAGAGGGGCGGAGCCTGTTACCTCAAGCCTAGTTAATGTAGCTAATGAGCAGTCCCCACTTAAATGGGCAACCAGCTGAGGTCCCGTTGATGTTTAGGGAACAGTAAGCTTTAGACAAGTGCCTTATTACTTTGGCCAGCTAGATGCTAAATACCAAGCCCTACAGAGTGAGAACAACCAGTTCAGCGTGTGCTGGACTCCTGATGTGGCAGCAGCCAAAGTCTGTAATATGGTCCATGCGTGCGTGTGCCAACAGCAGAACAGTCCAGGAAGACATCTCCTACGTGGGGGAGCTTCTCATATGTCAGACCTCCGGCGTTGGCACTGAAATCGAAAAAGCTCACAACTGCGAATGGAAGTTCGTTTTTTTTTTTTTTTTTTGAGCACAGGTGTAGTAACTGCCAACCCCACCCCTCAATCTCACTCATGTCGTTTGAGCTTGGTGAGCGTTTCGTCTCACTGCACCGACACACACTTTTCTGCGTTTCGGT
>JABFEB020000043.1:12464455-12478912 GCA_019775895.2 Stomatorhinus ivindoensis
CGCCTAGGTTCCATGTGTGTGGAGTTTGCATGTTCTCCCTGTGCCGTCGTGGGGTTTCCTCCGGGTACTCCGGTTTCTCCCCACAGTCTAAAGACATGCTGAGGCTGATTGGAGTTGCTAAATTGCCCTTAGGTGTGCCTGTGTGTATGGATGGTGTGTGAGTGTGCCCTGCGATGGGCTGGCCCCCTGTCCAGGTTTGTTCCCTGCCTCGTGCCCATTGCTTCCGGACCCCCCGCAACCCAGTGGGATAAGCAGGTATAGAAAATGGATGGATGGATTATGTTTAGAACTAATGTATAATTTCGGCTATTTACTTTAAAACCCTGGTCAGCGTATATTTATTATAAATTTTGGATTGACAAAAAATGAAATTTGACATCACATTTGACGTCCTGACAAATAAGTTAGGCCTGTTCTGGAGAACCTAGACGGCTATGAAGGTAAACCTCACTCATACTCATGAATACTCTTTCAATACTCTTTTATTACTAGCTCTTATTTATTATTGTTGTTATTTTATTTACATAGAAAGCCAACTACTTTGGCTCTTTGCTCCAAGCCTCCACTGTGTGTCTGGGATCAGATCCCACAGGAAGTGTGAATGTGCACTCTTTTGCAGCCTGCTGCCAATTACGCACCCGGACAACATCCTCTTTGATGTGGGGGGGCTGCTTTACCAAGGCCTTCCTTTTGATTCTGTAACACAAACATGGTTTGCTTTGTGCAATGCAAAGTGACTCTACATCTATATTTATATTGCTGATGCACATCTCCATCACTGAGGCAGATGCAACACGCATCTCGATGCACTGGCAATGATTCGATGCATTAACGATACAAATGATGCAACTACTAATGCGATGTGAATCAGCACAATCTGAGTCAACACAATTTGATTCAATGTGAAACCATGCTATGCAAATCAATATAATGCGATGGAATTTAATATGCTACAGAACGTTTGATTTTATTTCTTTGGTTCTTCTTAA
Organism: Stomatorhinus ivindoensis; assembly: GCA_019775895.2. Classification (NCBI taxonomy): domain Eukaryota; kingdom Metazoa; phylum Chordata; class Actinopteri; order Osteoglossiformes; family Mormyridae; genus Stomatorhinus; species Stomatorhinus ivindoensis. The sequence continues at coordinate 12,465,445 of JABFEB020000043.1, forward strand.
GCTGACAACAAATAATAAATTAAATTAAGTGCCTCTACTAATAATTATATAGTAATAAACTGTATTTTACTGATGCAAAGATGTTAGAGTCTATGCATCCCGATTTCATCTCGAATCGTATCAGGTGCGCAGTTTTTTAATCTGGCCAATCGTTTGGTGAGCTTTTCTGCCAGCGTATTAGTACGAATCAGCGAATCTTGCCATCCCAAATTTATGTTTATTTTTGTTTTTGAAGGGGATTGGTGGGTTGGAAAAACACTGTCTTACTAGTACATAAGCTATGGAGTAATTAGATGTCTTGTATATTAACTATATTCATGTGTAATTCAGGTGAAATTGTAATGCAAATATAAAATATCATCCCTTTTTCCATGCCATACTTCTTATGGTGAGGGATGAGGCTGGAACGCCCCCCCCCCCCGTGATATGGCTGGGGCTGCGCAGCAGGCTCTGGTCTTGGACTGGGCCCTGCAGAAACGGCTCCGGCCTCACATGTAGCCGCTCTGGCCGCGACCCCCCCATCTATGCTCCCGAATCCACCGCTGCTAACCAGGGCCAGAGGACTCATGACATCATCCGGGGGAGCAAGGCAGAGCAGGTCAGCATGCGCGACGTAGACCGTCTTTGAGATCGGACACAATAACTTCCATTGTTGGCGGTCAGGCATCAATAGGGTCATTAACTGGGGGCAGTGAGTGTCACAGCAGGCTCAGTCTCTGTCTGTGATCGGAAGGTCAGCAGTTCACGCCCTGACTTTGGCAGAATAGTCACACATGGTGCCGCCAACCTGCTGGTTCTCATACAGGTATTTCGCACAAAGTTTTGCTTGCCTCAAGTTGATTATAGGAGGGGTGAATCAGAAAAGTAGACTTCCTTTTACTGATGTAGATCCCTGTGTTAATTACAGAAGATAATGATAATGCAGTAAGTGGTAATGTAATGTTCTGACGTACTTCGTCGTAAGAAAGCTGGTTTACCTTCAAATTAAGTAATACAGTGGCTCCAGTGAGAAACAGTGGCTTCAGTGAGAAGCAGTAGCAGATTTATGATTTTATTTCCAGTTCAGTGGCTACATATTTTGTGGTTTTAGTGCAATAATTTTGTTATGCTAGTTTTGGTGAGACAGTGAGGCATTTACATTTATTTATCTGGTAGATGTTTTTGGCTAAAGTAACATACAGGTGAGGTAGACGCTGAAAACTTACTGCTGCCAAGGACCTAACCTATGATAATCCTTCAATGACTGACCGAAACAAGAGCTAGTTAGCTGTGGTGAAACGTTACACACACACCACTTAAAACCTTGCATTGGTAGTCAGAGATGTTATATACTTGTCATTCGGTGGGCAGAGATTAAGTGTAACACAGTCAACCATCCTTATCCTCAGGTCCTGCATCTGTGGACTCGAACATCTGTGGATCGGAAATATATGGGAAAATAAAGATTCCAGAAGGTTCCAAAAAGCAAAACGTGAATATGCCGCCCGCCCACTACCCACACTGAATCCATGCAGGTGAAGTGATGTGTAAGTATTCCGGAGCCTCTGCAGTCGGAGTGCTGAAAGAAAGACCGCGTTACATTGTAGTTGATGTAGCTAAGACTTTTTATTTCTTATAATTATTTCCTAAATAATGCGGCACAACAGCTAATTATATGGCAAATACACAGTTATAAGTCACCTAGAGATGATTTAAAGTATATGGATGTGCATATGTTATAGGCCAATACTACACCATTGTGTATAAGGGACTTGAGTATCTGTGGATTTTGATATTGGGGGGGGCTGAAACTGAGGGATGACTACATTCATCAGTTATTTTACCGGATCCATCTGTATGTTTTATGCTGTCAGAGGTGTCACAAGTCAGGGGTAACTAGCTACAGCCCGGAATGACTTTTTTAGCTCAGTTGTCTTAACAACCAAGCTCTCAGTTAAAGAACCAGAGATAAGCCCCCCATGTATTCAGATCCTAGTGACAGGTCTGCCCCCAGCCAACGAGCATAATATCTTGAGCAGAAGGACGTTTTCACCTCCTTCATGACTGGTAGCAAAAAGCGACAGTCCTTAAGGCATTAGACACATGACTGAAGGTATTGCTCAGTCCCTGGAGTGGAAATACAGTAGTGTAATTTGTTCCTCAGATTACAGGTGGTTCAGATTACTTACTTCAAATTACTACAGAATTATTACATTGCATAAAATAGTAAAAAAATAAAATTATAAGCTATGGTCTTCCTCCCCAGAATTACACGCAACTGGAGCACAAAATGAAGATAGCATGCTGTCTTGCAGTTGCTAGTGATCCAGTGTTGCCACGACAACTTTCAAGGGTGCAGCATTGCATGACAATGGGTGTCACTGCACTGTTGATAATGGTGTGCGGGCTTACAAGATCATTGGAACTGAATTCTGCCTGACAAATAAGAGAATATTGCAGTTCATTTACACTTTCAACCATTTTTGTCACTTCTCTGTTGAATGAAATAGAAAATATTCTGTTACCATAGAGGCAATTTTAACATGCATTAAAAATTTATATTTTATTCTAAATATTTTGCAGTCACACTTTATTAACATCACTTTATCTAGTTAAAAATGTTTCACTTGACAATTGGGATCTTAATTGTTACTGGATGAATCAAAAGTGTCTCCTAAAACGTTTACCTTTATAAATCTCGTCTCTAGTTCAGACTAGACAAATTTTTGATTATCACTGAAATGTCTTTGTTGACATAAAGGAAAAGATTTTGTCCTGAGCGGTGTATTGTGTTACTAAACGTATGATTCACCTTTTAGAAGAGACGTCCCTAGTAACCATCTTTTAGAAGTAGCGTCCCTAGCAACCGTTCTTTTTACCTTGTATATAGATTTACATATAGACATTTATATAGACACTTCGTTCGTTTGATTCACGTAGCACACTCTTTGAGTTTTATTAAGTAAAAGTATATAAGGTAAATGAAGTGGAGGTTTTCCGGCTTGAACTGCGATACAGGCAGCAAACGCGTGCGAGCCCAAAGATGGCGGAGAAGCGGCGATCAGGTGTATCAATGGCCGAGCCGAAGAGCGCCAAAGCGGACAGCGAGGAGGAGTTTCTGTCCCAATTAGGGGTGGCTGCGCTGCTCAGGGGATCTCTTCTGAAACTGGTGGAAGCCAGACCCGAAGATCCGATAGGATTTTTAGCCGATCATTTCGCTAATTTAGCATCGGGAAGCGAGGCTGCCGACTGCGGCGACGCAGAGCCAAGCAGGACTGTGCAGGACCGGCTTAGCCAGGCCCTGTGGAACCTCAACCTGGCGCATCATTCCCAGAGGTAAATAACCATGAGTAACTAAAACAAACGTGCAGGGAGCAGAAATATAAAGTGCAGATATTTTATGGGTCCCACTGAAATAAAGGTAGCTGATTATGAGAAAGACCTCGGTGTGTATGTTGATGCTTCCATGTCCCACTCTCACCAGGGTGGAGAAGCAATAAAAAAGGCCAATAGGATGTTGGGTTATATTTCTATGTGTGTGGAGTTTTAGTCAAGGGAGGTGATGTTACATTTATATAATTCCTTGGTAAGACCCCACCTAGAATATTGTGTGCAGGTTTGGTCACCATACCTTAAAAAGGACATTGCTGCCGTAGAAAAGGTGCAACGTAGGGCTACAAGAATGATTCCTGGTCTTAGAGGAATGTCTTATGAGCTGAATCTGTTCAGCCTCGAGCAAAGGAGACTAAGGGGGGGACATGATCCAGGTATATAAGATTCTAACAGGTCTGGATGTTGTTCAGACAAATGGTTACTTTAATATTAATTTAAATACTAGAACTCGTGGCCATAGGTGGAAATTAACGGGATACCATTTTAAATTGAATTTGAGAAAACACTTCTTTACACAGCGTGTAGTTGGAGTATGGAATAGTTTTCATGCTAGTGTAGCAGAAGCTAAAACCCCGGGTTCCTTTAAATCAGAGCTAGATAAGATCTTTACAACTCTGAGCTATTAGTTAAGTTCTCCCCAAACGAGCTTGATGGGCCGAATGGCCTCCTCTCGTTTGTAAATTTCTTATGTTCTTACGTCCATCGTGGACTTTCAGGTGAAAATATGGTTGTAGTACCACTGTTGTCATTTCAGTTTTATTGCGATTTTTAAAAAGTTGTGGCTATAATCAACTTGCTGAGTACGTAAACTCTTCCCTCTCTTTGATGTCTCCTGGAAATTGCCTGATTCATGGATCTGTCATTTTAGATCTGCTTTTAACAACAACGTGCGAGTCGCCTACGAGCTGCTCATGACCGGAGGACAGCACCTCCGCTCGGGTGGAGGAGTGCGGGGCCGCATCTACACCGAGCTCCTGCGCTCCCTCTGCTCCGAAGCCGGCCTTTCCAGCTCTACCAGTGCACCACTGCTGCGCCGGATCCAGTGCCAGGACCACGAGGCCGTCCCCTTTGAGCTGTTCCGGCAGGGCGTGCTGATTTGCACAGTGTTTGCAGACTACGTGCGTAAATCTCAGTCGCTGTACCTGGCAGTCTGTGGCGGTTCCGAGGTGCCGGCCCAGCGGGCTCTCTGTCAGGCTGCCCTCGGTGCCCTGCGAGACGCCCTGGACACTGCGCAGTGCGCCGATACCGCTCGCTACCTGGAAGCTAGTGCTAAAATCGCGCCTTGTGCATTAGCCCAGGCGATGGCGTCGGCGCAGAGTTCCTACGAAGCCCAGGCTGGTGCCAGCATGGACCCAGAGGAGTTTGAGAAAGAGGCAACTGCCCTGTTCACAGCCCGCATCCAGCCCGTGTCCTGAAACAATCTGACCATTTCTTAGAATCTCGTTATTAAACGCGGCTCAACAAAATGTTTTGTCGTGGGTAAAAATGAATAGGTATGGGCAGTGAGGCCGTATGAATCTTCCACAGGGCTGGCAGCTCTCCCGCATCTGGCGTGACACTCACAATTTGAGACTCTCACGCTCACACAAGAAGTCGTATAGTAAATCTGTATTATTCCATTATGAACCTAAGCATAGCTACATCAAAAGCATCGGGGTAGTTTGCAAAACCCTACAGCCCTATTTACAAGATGATAAACCTGTTACATAAATGTAAATATGTGTGCATGTGTGTGCAGACTGGTCTCGAATTGAAAGTCTCACACCAGTCAACTGACGAAAGCATCAACCCTGCTTCCGTGGGCTTGTTATTTATGAAGTTTCCTCATTATATACTTCTTTGAGTTCCAGAACTGCGATTAGGGTGGTGAAGTGGCTTTGTGGTTAGCAGCCATCCACACACACTTCCAGGGCTGAGGATTCAAACCCATGATCCGCTGGCGGTTCCAGGTTGTTGTCATTCTACTTCTGTGCTTCCTGGGCCAGGAGACAGGCTCCCTGTATTCAAAAATGTTTCTGGGGTAGATGGATGGACAGATTTCAGTAAAATCTGTCACCCTGCTATCCTTTTCCCCAGCAGATTATTTTAATAAGTAAATAATATTAGAACATCATAGTATTATGATCTGACATTTATGTAAAAGCATATTTAGGTAATAAAGTATGTGTTAAGTATGAAAGTTTAATGCAGTATGTGTATGTCATTAAAAAGTAACACAGATTCATGCAAACAGCAACTTGCATGTTTAGCGAAGTGAGGGAGCAAAATCTAATCCCTAACACATTTAATCCCCCACTATTGTACATATGCATACGTTTAGGGGACCCTTAAAATCATGAACGTGACTTAGTTAAACCACAGATGTCCAGCAATGCTTTTTAAGAAAAATTCTGTCGTTCTTTACCTGCAAAATAGTCATGAAATGCCTGACAGAAACCTTTATCAGCCTGCTTTAAGTAAGGAGAGCCTTTTTCAGTCACAGATGTAAGACCTGAACTGCATTTGAGATTCTCTGTTAGTGATAAATGAGTGGTTTGCTTCAGTTAAACGTGAAGTATCTCTCTCCCAAATCTGCTGCTAGTTAGCACATGCTGTTTCAATAAAGTTATAATTTCTGATGCAGTCTATCTATTGTTGCTCACTGTGTACAGCTTGTCATAATCTATGTAGTGAAAAGGAAAGTGTTAAACTTTACTGGAATGTTGTGGCTGTGAAGCACATGCAGCCGTTTCAACTGAGTGGCGCAGACTCTAATGGACTGACTGTCGCTGTCTGCCGACGGACTGCCTGTCGCTGTCTGCCGATGGACTGCCTGTCACTTTCTCCTGTGTTTGTGAGTAGAGTTTCAGTTGCCAACTGTATCATTCCACGAAAACTGATACCCAACAAATTTCACCTGTTCAGTCTGCACAGACGAAGAGGAGAAGACCTGATTTTTAGGCCTTGAGACATCTGGGCTGTGGTTTGGGACAGAGCCTGGGCGAGGTCAGATCCAACGGTGTATCTGTAATGGTCCACCACCCGAAAGACAACAGGCTATTGGTGCAAAACAGATCATTGATAAATGACGTGAAGGGCTGCCAACATGCAAGTCTTTTTTTGTTTTAACCAACCAGTTGAGCATAAAGAGTCACAGTCACAGAGAACTCAACTGGTTGGTTGAAACAAAATCTTGGTCTAGATTTGTACTTTCTGCACCAGAACTTTCCACCTCTGACCAGTGATTTCTGTAGCCTCAGAGTCATATTTTACAGCCCAGTCTATGATAAAAGCAGCTGTCGCAGGATGTTCCTGCAACTGAAACATTCCCCAAAACATGACATAAATGCAAAAGAGTACAGCCACTTTAAGCAAACACAGTATGTCTGCAAATACTTTCATGGTGCAAATCAGAATAAACTTTTTATTAAAGTGTTTTGACATGCACACTGAAGGTTTCTCAATGCATTTGGTCTGACATTTTACAGTGATGACACAGAAAAGCATCCTAACTGAGTTGGACTGCAGCAAGTAAACACTGCACATTAAAACTTAGGTGTGTAAAGACTGTGTGATGCTTGTTGATGGTCAGGAATACAGCTCATGGGAAGAAACTTGAGAGACGCTGTGCCTGTTTCCTTGTAGCAAACACACATCTTTAATTACATAAACTACAGCAGATAATTAGCTTGTTTTTAACTGCAATATTGTTTACAGGAAATGATACTACGACTCAAACTGCTGTTACCATCACCACGACATCATTATGAGGACAAATGGTTTCACTGGGACTGACGGTGATGTAAAATATACAGACAGGATGCAACACATTTTGCATATGGGAAGCTGCACAATTATTTGTAGAAAGCCACAGTTCTTACCCAAATTTAGCTTATGACAGAAAATAACAAACATTTAATTTCTACCATGAAAACAACGTGATAATTATTGTTACAATTTTGATACTTTTTCTGGGGTTTGCAGTAGTGTTTTTCATAATGTAAATGAATGAATGAGTGAATGTTAAGGGTGCAGTTTAACATCCATATGTTTAAACTGGATTACTTGACTGCATAGGCGCAGAGAGATTTCCATAAATCCAGCACAGCATCGGTAATCACTGCTACATCATGCATAATGGTACCAGAAGATGTCAGAATTACATAGATTTTTCTTTGTTTCCCAAGCAGATTAATAGCTAGGATTGTTTCCATAGCCATAGATGTACACAGTTAATCTAGCCATTTAATACACAATTCAGAACCTGAGTTCATTACCCACAGCCTGCTACCTTGGCACTGAATAAGACATTTGTCCAGTTCACATACTGCAAAAGCAGTATACAACCATCTGTCCATCTTCTAGCCTAAACCCCACTGAAGCTCATGGGGGCTGGAGTCTATCTCAGGCAGGTACAAGGTAGGGGTAAACCCTGGACAGACTGCAGACACATTCATACACATTGGACAATGCAGAGATGAGCCTAAGAAATTCACCTCGCTTGCTGGAGGGAAGAGGAATCCCCCACAGCACAGAGGGAAGGTGTATGCTTCACTCACACGGAGCAGCAGTGGGGTCTGAACCCACAACCCTTCATGGAATGGTGCTGCCCAACAGTAATAGCATCATACAGTCCTAATTGTGAATAAAATAAGACAAATTGTAAATAATGATAAAGGGTAAGTAGTTTAAATGCAAATTTCTCCGGGTAATCAAAGTGGCATGGAGTTAACGTAGCTACATTATCAGAACAAATTACATTCAGTAACATCACATACCCAGTAACCATACATTATTGCGAGTCACAAAGTGCATCTCTGCAAATTATAAATGGTACCCCGAGACTGACTTCATTTCCCATAATGCAAAATTGCACCCATTCCAGACTTCTATGCTGAATAAGAGACTCAATTGTTAGGGACTAACATGAAAAAACTGGCTGGCTCTGGGAACCTCAGATGTCTCTTCCCAGCTTGCCAACATTCCAGCCTGGCTGAGAAGCTGGAACAATTGTCCACCACAGATGTATCAAACGTATACTTCATATTGCATTCAAATGATTTATTTCCAAACCCTCATACATAACGTGTTAATTTTATGACTGTATATTTAAAAAATCCCACTACGAGATGCTTTGCAAGAATGCCCTGACCAACAGTGCCAAAGGATTGCTGACGTATCCAAAAGGTGCGAGAGATTAAAGGCTCTAGTGTAAAAAAATAATATGTAAAAAAAATCAACCAAGTGCACCATTCATGATCAGTGCATCTCTGATTATTAAACAGAACTGAGCTAGAACAGAAAATGATAAAATATCTATATTTATAAAGTATATATATAAAGTATATGTATATATATATATATATATACACACACACACAAAGTCAACACTGTAGCAGAGTGCAAACACACATAAGTGTCAGATGAGGGATGCAAGCTGGTACAGTGTCTGATTGAATTAATGTGCATCACAGTGCTAATCAGCGCTCAGGTCACTTAATAGAGAAATTAGAAGAAAAAAAAAGTACAGTAGCGTGTAATTTGGCCTGTGTCTGAGTTTTAAGGCTCTGTTGTCAAACCACAACTGGTGGGTGTGATTAAGTAAAAAAATAAAGCAGGGTTAGACTGGAAGAGGGAGCCTCGTGTTTAACTCTCCTTGGATATAGGCTGAGTTGTGCTGCTGATCTGGAATCGAGCTTCGTCTGAAATCCCATACTGCTCCAGCGGGTCCTAAAAATGACAGAGACAGCAGGTTCAGTCCAAGCTGATTAGCTGCATTCAGGTCTAAGTTGGTCAGTGACTGTGACCGAAAGGGTACACCACCTTGCCCGTCATGCGATGAATCTCTGTGCGATAGAAGATGAGGCTCTTCCTCATGAACTCGTAGCTGAAAGGGGTACAGATATCAGCATTACCCCGAGACAAAGGCAGCTCATTGAGGGGGGAGCATAACCGAAGGCTGACCCGTACCTGGCCCTGACGATGGAGTCTATCCACTCCAGGCACTGCTCCTGGGAGTCGCACTCAAACAGGTATTTTCTCTCTGCTTCATCTAGGAAAGCTTCAAAACCAACCAGGAGCGGAGTTAGAGATGAATGGATAGAGAGGCAGAATTTTTACTGGCCAAAACAGGACATCACTGACATCACTAGAACCAACCAAGAGTATAACTTTGGGTTGGGCATGGGGGGTGTGGAGGTTCAAGCCTCCACCCATTTAAGGGGGTTCAGAGGGTTGTATCAGCTGGTTTTGATTATGGGGGGGTTACAAGCTCCACATAATTTACGCCCATGGAACAAACACTTCATTTATACACCATGCAAACTGCAAGAGATGCGCTTCGAAAATACAAGGAAAATACCTGCGTTTCACTTCAATGTCAAGCCTTGACCAGATAAATAAATGCTGAATGCAAACGTATGATCTCCATTCAGAGCAATGACCCGAGTAAACGGATCACCTCCTTCACATGCTGGAAGTGCACCCACCGATGGAGAAGGCCTGGCTGTCCTCCCTCTCCACACGGCACTCCTCCAGCAACAGGGCTCCCAGAGGCTGCATGGAGACGTGCAAGAGCGCCTTAACCTCCAGCGCACCCTCAGAGATACATATATTGCTAATTGTCGCCATCGTGTGTGTATATATATATGTATATATATATAGAGTTACCTCCTCTTCATCCGTGCGAAAATAGAATAGGAAATTCACAACTAGCTTAACCAGTCGCTTCTTCACAACTGCAATGATTAAAAAAGAAAAGAGGAAGTAAATTCACGATGGGGAACCGCCTGCATGCATCTCTCTGCATGCTTCTGTTGCAGAAATGTTAGGTAAAACTCATTATAATATATTATGTACCTTTAAATGTACCAAGTTGCACCCATACATGTTTAGGGACTACCGTTTTTGTAACACAAATAGAGGGGGGAAACCTTGTTATTAACCAAATAAAGTAATATACGATATCGGAAGCTGACATCCTGATGATGTTTAATAGGATTATGAATACTAACATGGGACCAACATTTTACAGAGAAAGTGGAGAGTAGTAAGTTGATGAATGAAGCACTGGGACATACCGTCGCCTTTCTTGGGGCCCCTCATTCCCAGCTCCGCCGCTTTGTCGGACGGCTGGCGGCTTAACGAAATCAGCTCTCGCTCGTTAAATCGCATCTCGAAATCATACGCTGCGCCCACAGCTGGCAGCACACAAGCTCCTTGCCTTCGCTCTCTCTGCTTAACATCAAATCTACAGGCTTCGTCGATGGGACATCTATGTTGATGCAGAAAATCGGACGCGGTAATCCAGTGTGTAAATCTGCGAGTGTACGGACTTCAGATCCTTCAAAAATACTCAGTTTTCATCAACAACTGCATGCATACGAGATACGTTACACCAACACATACACATAATTATGTATCCTAGTAATTGTTACTGTTGGCTATGTCTTTCGATTTCAGTTTCCTTATGATCTTACTACATGACATTCACATTTCTCCTTCCCTGATCGCCGTCCTCCCGCTATTAAGCCACTTACCCCCGCATCGCCCATTCACACTGACTACAGGGGCTTGCCCCGGCCGGGTCGTAATTTTCCACACCCACTGAAACTAAACACTCCGCCGCAGATAGGTTTCTTGCGTCACTGTCACTGAACACGAACTCCTTGTTTGTCTTGGCTGTCCTTATGCGAGCCAGCGTGCACAACAGCCCTCAGCATTACTATGCTTGACTTTAGGTGTGAAGGACACGTTCTACATAAGAAATGATAAACAGTTGTGGCGTACGGTCTAACAACAGTAAAAATACATTTCAGGTAGTTAAACAAATATCTTGGCAGGCTTTACAGTAGATACGATCAAAATTTCATAACTTTAACTTTGTTTCCAGTGCCAAAATATATCTTTAACAGAGAATCATCCGAAACAACAGATACATGTTGTCATTATTATACGGTTGTCTATAAAGTTTTTCTGATTTGAAATCGCCGGAAGTAAAACATTTCAGCGCATGCGCAGTGTTTTATAACGCTAGCGTGAATTCGGCGGCGAGATATCGGCAAGTGAATTTGTTCATTGAAATTGTTTGAACTTTATGTTTATTCACCAGTTGCTCATAAACTACGCTGTATACTAGTCATAGTCAGCTTTAATTGAAAATTTGTACCTTTTTTTAATTTATAAAAAATTATGTATGGTGATCGAGATGACTCACTCGTTGCTGCTATGCTAACTACAGTTTATGTGCTAATTAGGAATAAATCAAACTGATACAATGATACACGCGTGCGCTTTTTCATATTATATTTTCGCGTGATCGATTTCCGGAAGAATGAATCAGTCCAAACCATAGCAATGAATCTAAATCGATTTACCTTTGTTAGCTACTAGTTTGGTAAACGTTTTGTCTGTATTTGGAGTTCTGGTCCTTCAAATGATCTGGACCTTTCTTAACGGTCGAATAAACAGATCATAGGACGAAACTTTTTCGTTATATTTCATCCTTTCAAAAATATTAGTTTTAAATAATTAAGCAATTTTCGAATACATGGTGGATTCTTTCGAATTGGATGTTTGAGTTCATTTCAGCGTTGAATGATCATTGTCCGGACTGACTGGTTAAGTATAACCTTGTGTCTTGCTTCTGTTGCTAAAATTTCAGGTGACTACATAGTTCTTGGCGGTTCTGCCGGTGAATTCACCTAAGCGCAGCAATGGATTTCCAACATCGAGCCGGCGGTAAGACCGGGAGCGGCGGGGTCGCCTCGGCTTCGGAAAGTAACCGCGACCGTCGAGAGCGTTTAAGGCAGCTGGCATTGGAAACCATCGACATTAACAAGGACCCTTATTTTATGAAGAATCATTTGGGTTCCTATGAGTGCAAACTGTGCCTCACGCTGCACAACAACGAGGTAACTAACTACTGGGGGGACGGGAATATGCGCTGTGTTATATAATGATTCCTGATGTCAGAATGGATGATCAAAATAAGTCTGAGATTTTTACGTTTTCTTTCTGTTCCACAGGGAAGCTATTTAGCTCACACACAGGGGAAGAAGCATCAGACCAATTTGTAAGTATAGCTGACCTATTTCTCTATTCCACTCTGGAGTTGCCCATGGTGATAGGCGCCAGGCAGGTGTGGGTCTACTTATAGCCCCTCAGTTTGGTGCCAGTGCGTTAAAGTTTACCCCAGTGAATGAGAGGATGGGCTCCCTTCGACTTCGAGTTGGCAGAAGGGCTTTGACTGTTGTCTGTGCGTATGCGCCGTACACCAGTTCAGAGTATCTGGCCTTTTTGGATACTTTGGATGGGGTGTTGGAAGTTGCCTCCACTGGGAACCCTATGTTTCTGCTAGGGGACTTTAATGCTCACGTGGGTAATGACAGCGAAACATCGAAGAGTGTGATTGGGAGAAACGCCCTGTCTGATTTGAGCAGTGATCAATTATTGGACTTCCGTGTTAACCACAGTTTGTCCATAACGAACAGCATGTTCATAAGTGCACTTGGCACCTGAGCAGTCTAGGCTGCTGTTCGATGATCAATTTTGTAATTGTGTCATCGGATCTGCATCCATATGTTGTGGATGTTGTTGGGCTGTCTTGGCTGACTTCCTCAACATTGCATGGCCGTTGCATTACCTTTGGATTGGCAAACTGGGGTTGTGATCCCAATTTTTAAGAAAGGGGACTGGAAGGTGTGTCCCAACATCGCACGCCTCAGCTTCCATGCCAGGGTATGGGGGAGGGGGGTCAGTCCGTTGGTCGAACCTCGGATCCAAGAGGTCCAGTGCGGATTCCGTCCTCGCTGCAGAACACTGGAGCAGCTCTTCACCCTCACAGGGATACTGGAGGATCCATGATAGTATGATAGTTTGCCCAACCTGTCTACATGTGCTTTGTGGACTTGGAAAAGGCATATGATCTTGTCTCTCAGGGGGTCCTGTAGGGGGGGCTTCAGGAATATGGGGTCTGTTGTTGCAGGCTATCGGGTCCCTGTACAAACGGAGTGAGAGTTTGGTTCACATTGCCAGCATTAAGTTAGACTTTTTCCCAGTGGGTGTAGCCAAGGTGCGGAGGGGGTCCAGTTCAGGGTGGCTGGGCTCAGCGTTTGCG
>JABFEB020000043.1:12479970-12490643 GCA_019775895.2 Stomatorhinus ivindoensis
CCCCCCCCCCCCCCCCCCCCCCTTTATAATAGTGACTAAACAGAGAGACCCAGAGAGCGGGCAGCAGAGTTTACTCTTCCAGGTGAGCTATCTTTACTTATCCACCATGGCTCTGCTATGCTGTTTTCCCTTTCAGCACGCAGTCCGCACATCGCCGCACGCATGCTCGGCCCTTGCCTTCCTTACCACTGTTTCCATCTCTGAGGTTCCGCCGTGTATTTTTTTTTATTCTGGTTTCCCATCAGATCGATTATCCGGAGATTGCGGAGGGAATCGGACCACGGCACCGCTTCATGTCCGCCTATGAGCAGCGCATCGAGCCCCCCGACCGTCGCTGGCAGTACCTGCTCATAGCAGCAGAGCCTTATGAGACTATCGCCTTTAAGGTGCCCCTGTAGTGTTTCTGCATTTGAATGGAAGGGTCTGGATAATATGCTCAATGGGAGGAACTTAAATGCATTTTAATTAAAAATATTTACGGTCTGTCCTGCTGCAGACACCTGCAGAACCTAGTAAAGCATGTTAGTTTGTCAGCGGTATCTCGTCTGTGGTGATGGGACAGTCAGGCTTGTTACTCCCCATCTTTAATGAAAGTGCTTAATGAGCTCCATGGTTCTGCAGGTTCCCAGCAGAGAGATTGACAAGGCAGAGAGTCGGTTCTGGACACACTGGAACCGAGAGACAAAACAGGTAGATAAGACATTGACACCCGCAATCTTAAGTTATTTTTCTGTTCAAGTATCACTAATAATGATAATACCCCCCCCCCAGTTCTTCTTGCAGTTTCACTTTAAAATGGAGAAAGCCTTGCCCCCACCCAGCTGTCCGGTGCCCCCCATGGGGGTGAAGAGGCCGCCGCCTCTGATGAGCGGACTTGGTCCACGACCTCCCACAAGTGAACCAGCCCCCCCACCACCTCCTGGTGGTATGCACCTGCCCCCCCTACCCCCGGAGGTTCCAGGGCCAGCACAGATGCCCCCTCAAATGCCCCCTCAAATGCCCCATGCTCCAGGCATGCCTCCACCTGGCCCAGTACCCCCCATGATGAGGCCGCCTCTGCCGACCGAAGGCCCTGGAGGGCTGCCCCCGCCCCCACCAAGCAACTAGTATTGTATGTTCTAGAACTGTCCATCTGTCATTTTCTGTTATTTTCAAGTTTCTTGGTTGTGTAAATCCTCAGCACATGGCCTTTTATACAGTCTACATACATTTTTGAACCCTTCCTCCCATGTTACTTTTTAAAAGAGTTTTTGTGTGTGTGCGCGCGCGCGCAGAGTGTGCTTAACCCCCCTCACACGGCAATTACTTTTACAAATAAAAAATGATCGATCAGCACATTTAGTCTGCATTCTGTGTTTGTCACAAGGCTAAATGTGAATTAATGAATGACACTTTTTTTGATCCCTTAGGGCAATTCTCTGTCCATCTACCCCCATCTTGTTCTCCGCAGTATGCGAGAGCTTGGCCGGGAAGGGCAGTCACGCAGAGTGGCATCCACGGCCTACAGACGTGGCAAATGTGAACTGGCGACCTTCCAAATGCAGGCTTAGCCCGCTGAACAGCATTTAAACTTAGCTGGCTTCTTGATTTCAGTATTTCTTTGTTGCCCAAAGCCTCTTGCAGTTTTGTTATTTATTCGCGTTTAGGAAATATATGATTCAAGAAAGGTTTGGAGATCTGATTGAACAGGCAAGAACTACCATGTGTTGTGCTTAATTATATGTGGTTAATTACTAACCTGTAGGGGAAGACAAAGACTAGTTTGCAGGTGCTATAGTGCTATTTCAGAGTGTCTATTTTGGAAACGTAAGAAAATTTCTAATCTAATGGTCTTGTTACAAACAGGGTTCATAAGGTTTAGTGCTGTGTTGATTTTTCAAGGTAGTACTTAAAACGGTTTCCAGAAGATTCTATACCTGTATGTAACAGACATTACTGTGTACAAAATGAAGCCTTTTATTGGAATAATTTCACAGTGATTGTAAACGCATAAGCTTAAAACCATGCAGGTTTATTTCTCCTGTGATACATTTTGCGCACAGAACATGCAATTCAGATCCGCAGGATTCCAGACGTCCGTCTCTCCATTTTACGGCTTTAATAAGTGAGTAATCACACTGTCACTAATCACATGCTAGCTTGAGTTGTTTTGTTAAATGACGTCCCAACGTGGATCTGACACAAGGTCACTTATGGAATCATTTTGTTACTGTCTTGTTTCACTGTTTTGTTCTTTAAACCATGCACGCAGTTTCTAAAAAAATAGCAGTTTACGTGTGGTACACAAATTACATGTTGCTTAAGTGCCTAATAAATCGGCAGGAGTGACAGTTACAGAATATGAGCTTAGCATCTGTTGGCAAGACTTGATACTTGGGATACGAGTATGTTTAACACGTCGCTTTATCCGATATTACTGATGGAACCCAAGCCTGTTTCGTATAAGCCTCTGGATATATGCACCGTCATAGAAGCCCCACTAAGGTTTCTCCTTACATACTATGCCTGTGGGTTCTGATTGCAGCCCTCTTTATCTCAGCCGTTTCCTGCTGTCGTTTTACCTGTTTGTGTCCTTCTGCCTTGTGCCTCCTTCCTTTGACTGTCTCTCCTGCTTTATCCTCAAACCCTCGCCCCCTCGCATTCTCCCTGTCCCTCTGCCCCTTGGCCACTTCTCTAAATGATTCCCCCTTCTCGAGCCTGTCTTTCTTCCGCCGCTCTTTCTTGTCACTCGCTTTCCCCTCTTGTACCCCGGCGACCTCCTTCTTCGTGGCTTTCTTGTGCTTGAGCTGTCCGACACCTCCGCGGCCACCCCGTCTTTGATTGCCCTTCATCTTTGGCCTCCCTTTCAAGTTCTCTTCATCATGCTCATCTTCAGCATCCAGCATCCAGTCCCAGAACCAGTTGTCCCATAATGAGCTCTCGGCCTGGAAGATGTGAAATAAGATGTGGTTTTAGCTGTGTTCTCCTGGCCCTGAATTCTCCATCTTGTTTCTGAAATGATAGCCCATAATAGGCTGTGGTTTGCCACCTGCTGCAGTGAGATTTCCTGCTTCAGACTGACATGTCTCCGGTAGAGAGTATGTGGGTCTGAGACCTCTGGGCTATCCTTATGTCTCCATGCCTGCAAAACCTCTGTGGGAGGAAATAATTTAGAACGATGTAAAGTCAGTGCCCTCCTTCGACCTGTACAGGGCGTAAGAGTCTTACTGTCGATCTCCACTCACCATTCAGCCTCTGGCAGCTGGAGCCGATCAGTACTATGGTGATGGCCAGAATCAGACAGCGGTTCAGTGTGACGTTTTTCCATGGGGCCTCGATTTGGCTTAAGCTCGGGATAGACAATGCACGACGCAACGATACTGCAGAATTCGGGGTGGGGGGGGGAAGATCCAAAGAAACATGCAGATGGATATATGTAAACAGAGACGGACACTTGATGTCACATAGGTAAGCGAGCTAAGATGCATGTATGTCATACGCACGTCCACGGGACATTTGCTCCTGGGTCACTTTGGGGGCAGGCTGCGGACTGGGTAGGTTCTGTTAGTGGAGAGGCACCATGATCATGAGGCAATATGGATTCCTACTTCAAGTTTAAATTTACACACAACCTATGCTGCGACAGAGCAGTGAGAGGTCTTGCTGCATACATACATGCATACGGACGTTTTGATAAGTTTACTGTTCAACTATAACTCACCTCCATCATTCTCTTTAGGCTCTGGGTGTCTGCAAGGGATAACAGAGTACAATTGTACATCGTGGTTATAGACCCTTAGGGATTAAGTTCCAATTGTCACCTTTTGCCATTATATTCATTTAGTGGTTAATGATCTTGAATTCTCAAGGGCCAGTATATGTATCGCGACTCATTTTCATAACTATAGTCCTATTTTAAATTGAATGCCAATTAGAACACTACAAATAGAAATTCCTTGCCCCTCTTCTAGGATAACAAAGGTGATGGGTTATGTTTTAATCGTTGTTTCTTTCCTATTTGGTTTCCATAGTAAGAAAAAGAATCAAGAGTAATATCAGCTTCTACGGAATGTTGCATAACAGCAAAACGTGACAGAAACATTGTGAAATAGAGGTTGTTACAAAACAGACCTGCACGTCGAACATGTCTTTTTTGTGCAGATTCCTGCTGCGCTGGTGACCTCAGCTCCTCTTCAAACATCTCAAATGCACTCTCATCCATCCTCACATACACAGAGTTCCCGCTGTAACCAATTTAGGACTTGTGAAAATGTAGTGTTGGACAGTTGAGCCATTTAAATACTCCATTTATAAAGTAATATAATTAATACATGAACGTTAAGTAATATTTTTTCACCAATAGCATTAGCAGAGCATTTATGGATCACACCAGTACTTCATGCTAAAACTGGCTTCACTCAGCTCAATCAAGATTATTTAAGGCAGAGAATCTATTGGCACAACATAATACATCATTGTAATGCACATACTTTTCCCATCGTGTCAATTACAGATAATTAAGCTGAATCTGTCTGCCAGTACAAATCAATATGAAAAACACTTACATTGTATGCAAGTTCCGAGGTACCGTTATCAAACAGAACCCAGTTTGAATGCAACAGGCTATTTTTTTTAATGTTACTATTACCACTGTGCCTTCAGTAGACATGGTAGCGCTGATTACATAGAAAGTTTTTACAGCCAGCTCAAAATAGACAAACGCCTGGCGCAGGAAAGAGAGACAGTGGGAAAGAACAGAAAGAAATATGAAGAAGTAGACATCCGATAACTGATCTGTTCAATCCCACCTAACCACGGGACCATGGGACAGTGGTTCTTACCTGAATCAATCTGGAAATGCGATTGCCGTGGACTTTAATTTCAGGAACAATGGCCCAGGGGCTGCCCCACACTCCTGTTCGTTTGACAGCTGAAAACAGGTGCACCACAATAAAAAAACAAAAAAAGCTTACCATGTCCCGCTATTAGTCTAGCTGATAGTTTCACATTGCACTCCAGGAGAACTAGCCAGCATTTTCAGCCATGTTGCCACATTTTGTATTCATACTGCCCCTGGTTAAAGGAAAACTGTCAGACAATGGCATCACTGATACAACATAACTGTAATCATGCTTCTTTGAAACAATTGATGTGGATTCAAGGCAATAGAAACGAAAAACATGCCAACAAACACTGATTAATTATTATTTATTTATCTGCATGAATGGTTTTGTTTCCCAGCAAATTTTTTAATGAAAATTCACTCTCTGTAGCCTGTGGGTTTTATTTTCCATATATTTTTTAACAAACTAAAGCAGGAAATAGATGCATATGAGAAATAATGAGAAGAATCAAAAAAATATTGAGAAAGTTTTAAAAAGATTTCTAAGACTAAGTGTGCTTTTGCGAGAAAATTCTCTGTTGTCTTGGATATTGCACTATTATAGAGTGGATACAGTGGCATTGGAGTATGACTCGGTTGGTGTCCCGCAAAATTTATTCGGCTTCATCCCCCCTCAAATTATGGAGCTAAATGTCCCCCAACATAAAACTCATTCGTGTCCTTAAGTAGAGTGGGTGTAAAGTAATAAGCAGTCTCAGGTGTTATGATAGAATGTTTGAAATAGTTTTACATATTTATCAAGCTTCAGCGAGGGCGATTCCACGCAGCGTAGGGTATTAATATATAATACGTGCGGTGCCGCGCGCCGCTTTGCGCATTTCTGTTCCCAGCCCCCCCTTCCTCTGCCCGCCTCTCTATCGCGAACGCCGGTGACGTCACTCAGTAATCCCCGCCCCCTTGATAAAAATCCCCGGGCCTCGCTGCTTGCCGAGATTAGCAGCTTTCAGAGAGAGACGGGAAAATCGATTCCTGAGTGGACGGAGGCCGGATGGTTAAATCTAACCTACAAACGATATTAAATAGTCATTGTTTTGTAAGGGAAAAAGAAAGAAATATATCCAATATGCCGATTATTGGTCTGACCAGTAACATCACCCCCAAAGGCGAAAGGTAAGGGGGGAAAAATCCAAAGGGAAAGCAGGTGGTGGCTAACCTGTAACGAATGTTCGTTTAGATAGTTAGCACGCCGTGTGGATGGTTAGCGAGTTAGCTATAGGCCATGGATGAAACCTAACTAAGATGTTGCGTAAGGTCTAACTGTCCAGCTATATTTCACGTCACATATTAATCTGTCATACAATTTTTTTTTCCGAATTACTTGCCGTAACAGTAATTTATTTGGGTATCAATCAGTCACCTCTGGTTAATAGCTAGTTAGCAGCCTTCAGGCTAGCACGTGTGACGTCAGCGGTCTGGCAGTTTACAGTTGACTGTAATCGTCGAGCTCGGCTAATGGATTGGAGTCCCTCGTGTATAATTATCTGGCGTTTACTCTCGGGTACGTGGGCTTTCAGGCGATTATCGCTGTCTTTCACCCACTGATGTTCCAGGATACGAAACCGGTACCCGAATAGTATCGTTTCAAAACAGAATCTAGGTCATATTAAACGGGTAACCACTAACCAGGCTATAGCCCGAGGTGATCCTGCAGCTGGCATCGGAGATCATATTCGACAGGCTTCCATAACTGAGCATTAATGCAGCTAAAGGACACGGTTCCCCGCTTTTGTCGTCAGGTGGGGTGTTAATGTTTTAAGATTCGTGTTCTTCGGCTAAAGGCTAACGTGGGTACGCTGCGTTCCCATCCCCCTCTCCGGGCGTCGTGCGTCACCAGGTCCGGGTATCGCGCGCGGGTGCCATTCGCAGTGGCTTCCCAATGACATGCACACCAGTCACAGCGATGACTAACATCAATGCATCTATTACCACTCGCAAATAATGTGTGGCTATGCTGTGATTTATTTTTTGCTGATTTTAAGTAAGATATACTTTGTGCTAGTACAAATACACACAAGCATGTGTTTAGGATACAGGGTGAAAATAAAATTTGCTCCTTCTAGTGGAAAAGTGTTCATGGTAATTAAGTAATAATGGTGTCTCAGGAACTGTGTTAAGTCTTAAGGACTCTCTCCCTTCAGAAGCTGTAGAATTATGTAGTCAGGCCCCTTGGCTTCTCGGAGGAATGTTGCTAAGTAACAAGCGAAACCTCATTATTCTTTGGTATGTCAGTGACCAAAAACAGAAAGCAGTTTTTCCCCCCTCTGTTTTTAGACTGGAGTGACTCAGTTACCACACATCCATCTGGATGTTGCTGGTGGAAATGAGAGGCTAATGTTTGACCAGCCTGATTATGTGCAATATATTTATTCCTGCCTGGGGAGGCATTAAACGGCTTTATGCCAGGAAGAAGGAATTTGTGTCATACTGGATATAGCATTACACCGTCTGTACGGAAATCTAGCCATGGAGTTCTGGGTAAAATTACGGGTTTAATCTTTTAGAATTGTGACAAAAGCAGATAAAGGTCGACCTTTACGCCTGAACCATGACCTTGCTTTGAGCTTGGTAGGTCTAGTTCAAGCACTGCCAAATACTGTGCTAGAATTTATAGGCATAAGCTCCCGTGAGTTATAAGAACATCTTGTTCAGTATCACATTAACAAGCAGAATGTATTCTGCCGCACAGCGTGGGAGGGAGATGCTGGAGGGGGTGTCAGGAAGTGTCAGTGATAAACACCTTGTAGCTGGTGTCCCTGGCAGCGAATCATCTGCCAGCTTCTGTCACCTCTGTTCATGCAGAATCTAGCACCGAGTTTCTGTCACTGTAAGTGGTAGCGTGGGGGTGGTAAATCCGTTTATCAGCTGTGCGTGATGCTATTCTTGGTAGCTACTGATGTGCTGTTGGATGATCAGGATAGATGTGATGCTATATTGTCACACACACTTGTCAAGCGCCTTGGGTCGACTGTGGCAAAAGGCGTTTTATAAAAATAAATTGAATCGATTGTGTGGATTTTCTTACTCTTGCTGAACGAGGGATCTCCGGTGTAAAGCCTTTCTCCTCCCCAGCCCTTGGCGCTGCCCCCGTTGCTGCAGTAACCTCTGTCCGGGGCCTCGGTGGTGCTCCTGATGCCCCTCTCCCACCCCTGAAGATCCCAGGTGGGCGAGGGGACGACCAGAGGGATCGCAATCTTTCAGCCGAACTTTTCCACTCGGTGAGCTATTCTATCATTTTTTTTGAGTGACCCTGTGATGGAAGTTAATTAGTTAATGGGCACTTGATTTGCACCTGAAAGTCTGGGCGATGACATGCTATATGTGTTACTGTGTTGAATGATTTCCTGTGTTCTTTGGGGGGCAGATCCTGCGGATCTCTGTGCTTAGAGCTGTGAATACACCCCTCCCCAATCATGGATTCTGGTGCAGCTTTGCTAACTCTCTAAACTGCATGTCTATGAGGGCTGATCTGGCTGAATTTTGCTTTAACTGAAGCATAATATTTTTCCACAAGAGCCGAAATGTTGTAAAATTCCTGTTTTTGAGATGTATAACTGCTGTCAGCCAGTGGAGAAGGTGGGATGTGTGTGTAGTGGTTTTGAGCTGCCCTGATGCTGATGACAGTGCAGTGTCAGTGAACAGTAGGTCTTTGTGTAAGCTCTCTGCGTCAGGGTCTGCCTCTTCTCTCGTCCACTGCAGGACGCCCGGTTGCTGGTCCGCGAGGACCGGGCCGCTTCAACACCCCGTGTGCGCTTCCTGCTGTTCGAGCCCCGCCGTGCAGAGGACAGACACTGCACCTGGAGGGCGGCACTGAAAGGGGACAACCTGTACGTGGAGATTCCCGCGGGGTCGCTGCCAGAGGGCAGCAAGGACAGGTGAGGCCCGGCATGCAAATGGCTGCCGCAGCATTCTCGGGCGCTGAAGTCACGCCAGTATTATGAAAATGCAGAGGCTGTTTAATGACGTCAAGCTGACATTCTGCTGAGTCTGTGGATGGAGCTGTAAGGGATGTGCCGTTTTCCCAGCTTTGCCCTGCTGTTGGAGTTTGCGGAGGAGCAGCTGGAGGTGGATCATGTGTTCATTTGTCTCCATAAGGGCCGTGATGACAGAGGTATGTCTTCATGACACTGATTTCTCCTTTTTATTTTTAAACTGCATATTCAGCTTTTCTTTGTTTGCTTAGACATCCAGATGTTTCTCTTTCAATGTCAAATGTTCATAAAGGGGAAGTCTAATGTGGTAATAAATTGAAGAAATGAAGTTGTAATACGGAACTAACACGCACTCTTCGTCTCTCTCTCTCACAGCGGTGTTGTTGCGAACATTTAGTTTCTTGGGCTTTGAGATTGTGAGACCGGGCCACCCCCTCACCCCAACCCGTCCCGATGCCTTTTTCATGGCTTACACCTTCGAGAGAGATTCCTCTGAAGAATAGATGATGTAACCCCTTTCGTTTTTAGCTTTTTTTTTTTTTTAATTCTGGTGATTTCGTTTTGTTGTGTGCCCTTGCGTTTTACTGTGAGTATCTAATAGGCCTGCCGCCCCGTGTCTGAGAGATGGGAACGCTTGCCCTTAAATGCTGGATTTCTGATATGGATGTGTATGCTTTGAATTTGCACGTACTCAAGGTGCAGTTTGGTTCCCCAGTCTACAATATGCAAAATTTAAGTAGACAAAATATTACGTGAATTATTGCAGTGGTGGGTGTAGCAGAGACTTACTTTTGTCGGAGTTCGATTTTTGACGCTACTCAGTGCTTCTCTATGCTGTATGAATGTCTAACACCATAAGCGCAAAAGCATCTGCCGTTGATTGTGAAATTGTGTAGTGTTAATTGACCCCAATCTCATTTGCCTCTTTTTGCGTACATGCTTGCTTGTTGCAGAAGATGAATCGGTGTACAGCGTTTTGTTTCGTTTCAAGTGATATGCATGTTGTAACTGTGCAAAAATAAACTGCTCACCTTAACTGTAGCGTCTCTCTCGATGCTTTTGTCCGGACATGCAGTTTGACTGTCAGCGTTGACATTTTAAGTAGGGTGATCAAATTTTGCTTTGCAGTAAAGAGGACGTTGAAGGCAGGACGCAAAGGGAGGAGTCAAAACGACGTAAATATGCACACAAAGTATTTTGACCGCAGAATGCTGTCAGCATGAAATAAAGTGAAGCCCCGGGCACTTTGGCCATTTTTTGGTCCCAAAAAAGAGCATGTATGGGCATTCTGTTTTAGGGGTTTGAGTATGCTTTACCCACTGGTACCCTTGTAGGGAGGGTCTTAATGTAAGCCTGCTCGGATGGCCAGAGGAACAATCTGATCAGATTTCACCCATTGTAGTGAATCATCTCGTACGTGTGGTTCAGTGGTTAATAACCTGCTCAGTACGGGAGAGCGGTTTGCTTTAGGATGCTGGGCGTTTATTGTGAAATTTGCACCTCTCTTTTTCAGGTATGTGAACGCGCTCCGTTTGTGTGATAGTAATTTTTATAGTCTGCTAGGGCTAGCCCTTTTTAGAAGTTTAAATATGAATTAATGTGGAACTTAAAATGACCATGTATTGCAAGTATGCCTTTGTTTTGGCTTTCTGAAATCCAGGTCAGGTGTGAGATTTCTTTATTACGCCACACTGGTAAAAAGCAAGTACAGTAATCCCTCACTTATCGCGGGAGATAGGTTCCAAGGCCGACCGCGATAACTGAATTTCCGCGAAATAATAATTAATTTAATTATTTAATGTGTATTTGGACGTTTTTAAACCCTCCCTGTATTGTTTACAACATTGTTTGCAACTGAAAAA
>JABFEB020000043.1:12490732-12503290 GCA_019775895.2 Stomatorhinus ivindoensis
CTGTATATTTAAAAACCCGCGAAGTCGTGAATCCGCGATAAGTGAACCGCGAAGTAGCGAGGGATCACTGTATTACTAAAAAGATGTTTCTTTGAGGTCATTATTCTACCCATTAAAGTACCCATTGTATGATTGTTTTGATTACTACTTGCGCTACTTGTGGCTTATTTAGAAACGCGAGTGAAGTATACTGGCACCTTTTTATGCAGTAATTAACAATTTTACTTGGTTTGTTTGCCTGATTGCAACATGTCAAACTAGTTATTCTCATATGTGACTTGATTTGAGAAGATGTGTAATATCCCTCACTGTGTATTCAACTGAATGTCTATTGTCTGACATGACATTTGAGAAACACTAATGTTTTGTGAAGACCACTATCCGGGAGGTACCGTCTTAAAATGCTGCAGTTAAGTATTTGACCATTTGTCCTTGTATATTTGATATGAGTTATATTTCCTGGGAGGAAACATGGACACCTTATGTCACAATGAGACTTTTGTTAACACTGCAGTCAGTTACTCGTATGTTTTACACTTGGGTTACAATTTTTACGTTTGCTCGTTAATGGCAGTTTTTCTTTGCTAGCATTTCTTTAAACCAAGGATTGAGGTTCTCATAGACCCGTTTATTTGGTTCTCATAAGTGTGGAAGAAATACGGTCGGTTTAGTTGAAGGTTTTCTGTCCTCTTTTCCAGACACTGCACACTGCAAGCACAGACAGAAGGAACACAGTGCTGGATAGAGCAGGAACTGCTTTATTCTCTTCTGTATAGAGTTCAAACACATATAAAGCCATTTATGTATCTTCATGAGTGAATAAATAAATATGTACAGATATAGATAGGCTTACTGATGTTCAAAACAAAACATGCTATCTCATTTAAAAAATAACTCTTGGTGCTTAAAAAGTGTCCAAGAGATGGTAAACAGCATTTTTAAAGCACACACAAAATATGAATAAATGGTCTTAAGACGTCACCACAGAGCTACTCACACACTAACCCCTGACACCTTGTTCTTGCATGAGAAACCGATGATTCTCACTAATCAAACGTTGTCCTATGTTAACTCGAAGTAAATGGCTCCCCAAACGCCACTCTAAAATCAAACAAGTTATGTATTATAGAAACGAACTTCCCATTAGTGATCCTAAAACCTGCCATTTGCTCACATTAACATAAGGCAGTCTAAGTAGTTACTCATATGACCGTTGACCTCTGCTTTGCAATCACTGATAACAGCAGTAACTCATTACTGGCCACTGAACACTGAGAAAAACGCTTCTTTGCTTTCAGTCCAATTGTCCGTTTCTGCAACCAGAATCAGCAGGGTCTTCCATTATACAGCATACGGATGTCTGCATTTATGTATCTCATTTTATTTAAGTTATTCAATTCAAATCAGGTTTTCACACCAATACAGAAATAAAAATGGTCTCAGTAATATGACTGCATTTTCCAGGTGAAAGTTATACAAAAAAGTGCTTTCATTTATATGCAACAAAACACTCCCTCTGTTTACAGTACACCCTGACGTTCTGAGACCTCAGACTACAAAAGAAAAGATGAGCTGACTGAGTGGAGAGGCAGTTACTGACTGACAGGTTGTGGAAAGCACCTAGCCTTCACTGAGATCGCTGCACCTTGCCGCTGAACCTAGACCTAGGAGATTGTCCTAATGTTCCACCACGGCAGGCTGGGTTGCAAACCACGCACATGACAAACAGACAGGTGTCAGTTGGGAAGACAAGTCTGTAACCATCTGGTAACTGCAAACCATCGCATCCAAAATCATCGCATTTTCCTTCACTGCAATTTCAATGCAATTTGGTCAGTCTCCCAGAATGCAGTACAGTTTCACACACCGTTCTTTCATCACATCTGCATATATTCTTAATTTCTATTGGAGCAAAATAGGATGCTGTGCTTCTTTGGAAGATGTTTTAATAGAGCTTGGGCAGGGGTCTCCATGGAAACACATACCTGCCTTACATGATACACGCAACTCCTTCACTATGCACACACCTGGGTGTGACTAAATGCCACACAGCCACAGTGTTTTTAAGCAGATGGCCTTCCCTGGTAAACGTCTTTGTCGCGGAGCCGCCAGCAGATGTGGTCATTGGTTGGGCTGAGGTGTGGACAAAATATCCAATAGATAGCTGATCCTAAACTGTGGGGTATGATGGATTAGTGTTCGGTCTGACCACATCCCTGCTGCCCCTGCTGCATCTACTGTTGGGCCATGCTGCATCTCTGGGCTACCAGCCCCATCAATGGGCTACCAGCTCCATCATTTAACCTCTGGGCCCATCAATGAGCTAGCACCACCATCACTGGGCTTCCGCCACCATCACTGGTCTACCAGCCCCATCGATGGACTATAGCTACCATCCTAAGGCTACCAGGCCCATCAATAGAGCACCGGTCTGAACAATAGACTAGCAGTACCATCTATGACCTACTAGCTCCATCAATGGGCTACTGTCCCTATCACTGGCCTAACAGTCCCATCGATGCACTACTAGCCCAATCAATGGGCTACCTGACCCATCAATGGGCTAACAGTACCATAAATGGGCTACTGGCCCCTGTCGCAATTCCATGCCCCATGTTGCACAACCACATGCTTCTCATAGGGCCCAGTCACAGGGCAGTGATACTGTAGGTTCCCTCAGGGATCAGGTTTTGGACAGATGGTTTCATTGGGTCATGTCATAGGAGATCTTACATCTCCTCTCCAGTCAACAGCATGGAGGAGAGGGAGGACTGGCTGTCCACCGACATCTGCTCAGGCCCGACAGCATTCATGGCACCAATAACTGACAATAATAACAAACTGAGCTCAAAAATCATGTTTAACCTATTTAGTGACATGGTATGTAGGAGGTGATGCCTACTTGGAAGAATGTGATTACATGAAAAGAAAGTTTGGGGGGGAGGTGGAACGTGGACAGCACCTATGTCTGAATAAAACAAATCGCACACAATTCAACAGCTCGGATCTTGTACAGTCACAGAGTAAATCGACTTCTAGCACCGGCTAACATTTTCTCCACCTTTAAACATATTCTGAGTACCTTGCTGCTGCTCTCCTAATTTTTTTTTTCTAACAAATACAAATGAAAAATGTTATTTTCACAATATTACACGTACTCCAAAAATGTGGACAAATAATAGTAAAAAAAGAAGCTAGCAGTTGGTTTGTGTTATGACACAGGCGACAGTCAGGGTGTGGCTGGCCGCACCCCTCAGTTGGGGGACAGAAGGCGCTAACACATATGCACACTGGGGGGGCATGCTAAAACTACAGGTGTTTTTTTTCGTTTCTGTCGATCTGCTATGTATGTGAGTTTGTTACAATGAGAGGAAAAGAGAAGTCTGGGAACTGGTATTTAGTGTCCCGTGGGAAAATTCTTTTCCACAATTTCCGCCGCCCTCTTTTCCTCTCCCCAGCATTGTTTTGTTGATCTCTCCTGGGATCTAGCCTTCAGTCGTGCCACCATGTGACAGGGGTCGTGACCCCTGCGGTCAGATTCGCCCGGAGTTACGGCTCTCTGGTCCTCTCGCCTTCGTCAGCTACGGAGAATCTACTGCGGGGCAAAAAAAAAAAAAAACCAGGTGACGGTCAGGTGGTTTTTCCTCACACATGGGGCCCCCGGAGCGAGGGGTGGGTCACACTGCATGTGATGGCTTTTCCTGCTGCTACGACCAAAGCCTCAGGCCAATAGCACCAGCAGACGAATGTTGGCGTTTTGTCAAAATTAAAGGATGCAGATAAAGGCTTAGGAGTTGTCTTTTTATTATTATTTTTTAACCGGGATAAAAATACTGACAATAGTAGATTAAATGTAATGAACTAGGGGCAGAAAGATACACGCGGTTATGGAGCACAAAAGCTCAGCAGATTTTTTTTCAGCAACAGGGCTGTAGAGGGAAAACAACTAAGTTTTTGAAGCAGGCTGTATCCTGAGGCTATATGCTAAGGTAAGTCATCACATTTTGCTTACAGAGAGCAAGGGGGACTATTTCTGAGGGCGGGAGGGGAGGGGAGGGTTAACGCGCACTTACTGTTTCACTCTCCTTGTCAGATGGCGACTGAGTCTCCGTGCCATAGTGCAGAGGAGAATACACCCAGCTCCTGTCCTCAGGAGGCTGCTACGGTGCCGTGTGGACAAGAGGGGGCAGCAGAGAGAGGAGGAGCACGGGGGACGCGTGGAAACACCGACCAAACGGAAAACGGGGAGCAGGCGGGAAAAAGAGGAGAGCGAGAAAACCAGGATAAGAGAAAAACTTTCAGAGGTACAGTAAAAATCTTTAAAATACTTCCCTTTCATAAAGAGCATAAAAACACTTTGAAGCAACGACATGAATCGGGCTGATTGGAGCCGTCCTTCCCAGAAGCTGGTGTTGCAATTATGCTGGGTGTTATTAAGCTAACTGGCTGACTGATGCGTGTGGTCTGTATGGACTCCTTCCCGACAGAGGAGTATGCTGATGCACAGTAGAAGCGGGGGCCAAGACAGGCGCCTTCCAGAGCAAACCCGACCCAACGCAACCTGCTTCTGGCCTCAGGTCATTGCATAAGATGATGGCAATGGTCCTGTCACATCCATCAATCTACCCAGTTCATCTGTACTGAGACGTCGCCCCCCCGCTACAGAGACAGAAGCTAAAACGCTAATGCTAACAGACGGAGCACAGAAGTGTGAGGTGCACCCTAGTGACCAAGACTTACAATGCTGCTTGAGCTGGGCTTACGCCGGCGCAGAACTGGGGAGTAAACCCAGTACCTGCCATCCGCAAACTGGGAGGCACACAGAAAGGAGGGTACGGGGGGTGTGAAGAGGTGGAGACGGAGGTGAGCACAGGTTAGAGTGAATGATGGTGGAAAATGGAGACAGCAAGAATGGTTAAACAGACAGAAAATGAAAATGAAGATGGGGAAAAGAAATGAAAAGGAGCCCAAATATTCTGCCAGAGGAAGCAGATGACTGTAGAGGTGATTTTCCGCAAACCTCGAGGTCGTTCTCCTGAAGCTGCCGTTTTTCTTGCTCTGCTCAGTGTGGCTGGGAATTTCCCACTGCGCCAATGGTCAAACTGGGTCCTAAGGACCCCAGTTTTAGTAGGAAAGGGTAGGCAACACGCCATGCAAACAGAGTGGCACGCACACACAAATACACACAGGTTTGTAATTATATCTTTGTGGGGACTCTCCATTCATTTCTCTAATCACAAAATGACGACCTTAACTCCTACCCACCAAACAAAATACGAGACTTTTGGCATTTTAAATTTTCTAACTGCATTCGCAGATCTTTGTGGGGAACTGAAAAATGGTCCCCACAACATCAAAACAACAGGTTTTTATCATATTGTGGACATTTGGTCCGTCCCCACGATGTAACATAAACCTAATCCACCCAGACACACATGTACACGTAGTGGGCCAAACGCACAGCAGACCATGCAATTTAAAGCCCCTTTAAATGAAGGGCTCAACTTAAAGGGACTACAATTAGACGGAGGGAGGGTCTTCACTCAAATCTAGACCGTCACCCTCCCCCACCCCTGGCTCTCTCACCCTTACAGACTGAGGTCCCTCAGGTCCTCCTGACCACGGATCTGTGAAACACCAAGTCCCAGAGAACAGCTCATGTTATGAAATCTACCAGCACCCCCCCCCCCAACAAAAAGGCTCCAAATGTGCAGCTTGCTTTTTGCTTTGTCTGCTTCTGTCATGTATGAGGAATACTTGTTAGTGATGGCCAAATGAAGCTTCATGAACCAAATGCTGTATTTTCTGACACCACTAGATGGCGCACTCTATTAAAAAAATTGCTCAATTCGTGCTCCAATGTACAACCAAGAGCACCATCTCGTGGAGTGAAAAAATACTGAAAATGGTTCATGAAGCTTCATTTGACCATCACTAATACTCAGCACATCACTGCAGCCTTACAACACAGCACTGCCTGCTGAGCAGTAAGGTGGCTGCTTTAAGGAGCTGTGAGGGCGGGGCTTACAAAGCAGATGTCCGTGATTGGCACCTCCTCCTCGTCCTCCAGGGAGCCGTGACTCGCGCACTCAGAAAGCTGGCTGGCTGCGTCAGGCTCCGGGGTGGGCTCGGGGGGAGCTGAGACCTCTGGATCTTTGCTGCAATGATCCCGTCACACGAACACAGAGATGAGACAAACTCCTCCTTACATAAGCCACGCAGCACACTGATAAACAACCTCCATTCCGTGCTGCTCGGAAAAATGGTGCCAGTCAACAGTCTGGACGCACCAACTGAAAATCATTTGTTTTTCAACAAGATAACGACCCTAAGTGCACATAGAGGTGCGTACTGAATTATCTAGCGAACAAGAAGAGAGATGGAGTCCTGTGACAGATGACCTGGGCCCCACAATCCCCCTGACCTAAACACTACAGAGCTGGTTTGGGATCAGTTTGATTGAACGGTAAGAGCTAGGAGGACAACTTGTGCCCAGAACTTGTGGAAACTCCTGAAGGACTATTAGAGAAGCTTTCCAGGTGGCTACATCTGGAAGCTGGTTTAAAGAATGCCAAGAGTCTACATTGCTGGCACTGAAGCAAATGGGGCTATTTTGGGGTAAACAATTGTATAGAAAAATGTTGAGATGAGGGACAATTCTATTGGTAATTGCAATATTTGATATGATTACTTCATGGCCTTAAGGCCTTTTAGTATAAGGTGAGTAACAGAACTAAACCGGAACCAAATGCATTAACAGCAGGTGTGTCCAGGCTTTTGATTCGCACAGTTCATGGGATTAAAAGTCAAATTTATGGTGGACATTTACTGTTGTGGCCCTTAGAATCTGACAGAGCTATGACAAGACAACTACAGATGGATGTAGAAATGGCATGTGGAGCTAGGAAGGTCACCTGGTCCCGGGTGTAGGTTCTGGGGCGGGTTCTGGTGTCAGCTCCGGGGCCAGGATGGAGGGTTCGCTGTCGTGCCTCTTCACCACCTCCACGGTGATCGTCTGCTGGTCCTCCTCATGCATGCGGAGCTCCTCCTGAACCCTGCACACACGCAGCAGCGGACCACACTGACAGTCACACCCCCATGGCTGTGTGCACAGCACATCTCAGCCTTTTTAAAATACATTAAATCAGACCTGGGCAAAGACAGCCCGTGGGCAAAAGCGGCCCGTGGGCAAAGGCTATCATGCATAATAACCATGGCTATAAAGTGTTATGCCTTTTTATAAATATAGTCCTATTTATAATACTTTATGAATGCATTATAATGCATTATGAAGGTATCTATAATGCATTATGATGATTGCTTCAAGTAAAGTGTTACAGAGCAGATTTTTGCCCATAAATGTTTCTTTGAAAACATATATAATGAAACCGCAGAAGTTGCTATTATTGCAGCTTTCGTGGGACCTGAAAAGCAGCATTAAATTGGCCCTGCTGACACGGCGAGGCTTGGATCTGCCCAGCTCTGTATTGATGGCTATTACAATGGATGACTTTCATGCTGACGCAGTCATATAGCAGCAGCCAGCCGCGTTACAGAGGGCCCGGGTGGGGATGTGTGTGGCCCCAGCTGCCGCTCACCTCCCTTCGTGGCTTAAGGACTGCGTGTGCCTCCTGCAGGGAACAGAGAGAGAGAGAGATAAGGAGGCTACGCCTGTGCAGCCGTCAAAGCTACGTGCCCCAAACAGGGAAGGGTCAATGGGCTGTTAGGGTCCTACGTATCTGAGCCTGTGCACAGGTCCAAGCCCAGGTGTGTCTGTCCCTGTGAGTGTCTGTGCCTGTGCGTGTCTGTGCTGCTCTGTGCCCGTTGTTACCCATGCCTGTCTGTGCCCATGTGTGTCTGTGCTGGCATGTGCCCATCTGTGCTGATCTGTGCCCATGCCTGCCTGTGCCCGTGTATGTCTGTGCTGCTCTGTGCCTGTTGTTACCAGTGCCTGTTTGTGCCCATGCCTGTCTGTGCCCGTGCATGTCTGTGCTGCTCTGTGCCCTACCTGCTGCGCGAGTGCTCAGACGTGTCAGACGGGGAGCGCTCGGGGATGGACAGGGAGGTGGTGGAGGACAGAGTGGTAGCAATAGAAGCTGTGGTTGCCTCCTCGAAGGAGGGAGGGGTGCAGGGCAGCAGATCTGGCCGGCCTGGGGGGTGGGGGAGTGATAGAGGGTGTCACTTTAATGCAGTGGTCTCCCAGAGCCCATTACAGCGAGCAAGAGGAGGGACCACGCACCATCGTCCTCCAACGTGGGGAAGCTCCGAGCCCCCCGCAGGTCAAAGGTGTCATCGTCTTCGTCATAGGGCAGCTGACTGGCCGACCACACGGACCCCGGGCCCATGTGCCGGGGCACCGCCAGCACCCCGCGGCCCTTCTTAGACGGAGAGCACTTCAGGGCTGCAGAGAGAAGGACGATGACGTCGTCGGTCTGACATGCTGAGCGCAGAGTGTGAATGTCCAGCGTGAATCAGGAATCGCACCTGCTGTGCTGCCCACTTCAGCGTTTATAGTTGTGTAAAAGGACACAATAGACGATTTTAAATAACACACCAAAATAACTAAAAGGGAAAAAGTCTAAAAGGAAAGACTACAACTCATGGATGTCCAGATGTTCCACATCTTTGTTCTACAGCACTGAGAGAATATCCTCATAATTAACTCAAGCCTACAATTTGTTGAACCCAATGTGCTGGTAGTGGATCAAAACAAACATGCAAAATGTCAGAATTTCCAAGATGAGAGAGAGGAGTCACTACGCACGAACAAAGTGGAGACAAAGACAGAGGCCTTTGGAATATGGATATACAGTATAGCTCAGTACTTACATGAGTTCTTTCTGAACACAGTGGTGTTCATGAACCTGAAGAACCTGTCTGCATAGAAACTGGGCCGGTGGACTGATACAGTGTCCTACCAAAGCAGAGGGGGGGGCACACTGAAGCCTGACATATTGGAGTAACGCAGAACGATATTGCCTACATACATATATACATACATATATGCTTAAGCCATACAGCATTGTGATTAATGTAGGACATCAGCTTCAGCCTCTTCCCATCCCTTGAAGTGGGGGGGGGTGGTGACCGGTTGCCATAGCAAAGTCCGAACAGCATCACAGTCAATTTATAGGCACCGACAAATAAAAAAAATTTGGAAGTTGGTCTTAGTTTATTATTTACAAACCCACCATTGTTCCCTGGTCGAGCTCCTGCTCCACTCTCCGCATTAATAAATGCATGTAGAGCAAGAGTGGGATTACCCAGGAGGTCTGGCCATAAAGAGCTACCAGAGACCCCGCGTTAAATCATTCAGGATGCGTCAGGGAGGCGGGGCACGAAGTCTCTGGTCCTGACATCATCCCTG
Organism: Stomatorhinus ivindoensis; assembly: GCA_019775895.2. Taxonomy (NCBI): domain Eukaryota; kingdom Metazoa; phylum Chordata; class Actinopteri; order Osteoglossiformes; family Mormyridae; genus Stomatorhinus; species Stomatorhinus ivindoensis. The sequence continues at coordinate 12,500,100 of JABFEB020000043.1, forward strand.
CCGCGGCCGAGCGAAATGCGAGCGGCGCCTGGATCTTTATATTTATGTTCAGAGGCCAGCGAGATGCTGGAAATGCTGCCAGTGTGACGCATGCTTTCGGAATGGAAGCGCGGGGTTTATTACAGGTTGGTATTATGCGACTCGTTCGGGGTGGGGGCAGGTGTGTTAATCGACATGGTGAGCAGAATGCTGAAAGCAAGAAGAACAATGGGGCATTTTACTCACTCCGTCGTGAACGAGAGCCTTCCAAGTGTGCTCCAGTTTTTTGATTAGCCTGAAAGGTCGCAACAAATAAATAAGTAAATCACACTCAAGTGGGAGAGAGAGAGAATAACATGATTATAGGATCACAGACAAAATCATTTATGTCCCAGCAGCCCCAAGGAGACACAGTGACCTGTCACTCGAGCAGCGCCTTGGATCGCATCCCAGAGCTGGGAATCCGGTTACCTGTAGGACTGCAGGATGTCGATGATGCCGATGTAGAGCAGCAGCCTCTCTCCCTTGCCGTTGACCGCAGGAATGCCCCCCATCCTGGCAGAAACAGGCAGAAGACTCGGTGATAGGTGTCATATTTTGGAATTTCAGATACAGCAAAACCCGCTGTGACTGCATTCTGCATTTCTATACTTGTCGTGTGCAACAGAATAGGGCATTGAGCCCTGTTGTGTATGGGGCTATGTAGCTGGAGGCCAGTGAGATTGCCCATGCTGACCCCTGTCCACCGTCAGAAGTGCCTCCAATGGGCACACAAGCATCAGAACTGGACAATCCACTGCTATATTGCCCCATACACAGCAGAGCTCAATGCCCTGTGTGTCATGGTACATTACTCCTGTGATCATCATCAACATTATTTGCCACAGTAGCCCTTCTGTTGGTCTGTACCACACGGGGAAGCCTTCATTCATATCTTGAATCGATGAGTCTTGGCCATCCAGCACCCTGCCAGCGGTTTGTGGTTTTTCCCTCTTCAGATCACCCTCAGTAGGTACTGACCACAGCTGACCATAAGCGCCCCACAAGCCTGGCCCTTTCGGAGCTGCTCTGACCCAGTCGTCTGGCCATAATGACTTGGTCCTGGTCAGAGTCACTCAGATCTCCATCCCTGCCCATTTCTTCTGCACTCAACACGTTGACTACAAGTACCGTGTGTTAGCTCACCATATCCCAGACCTTGTCATGCAATGATGGTATAATCAACATTATCAGCTCCGCATGTATTTCACTAAGAGCAGGTGTGTCCAGACTTTGAACTGTAAATGTCTGTGCACTTGTGCGTTGAAGGTCTCGGACACGTACGTATCATCCGTGTCAATGGACTCCCCGCAGGCTGCGCCTCCCTGGATGGACTCCATGGCGGTGGAGTAGAGGGCCTTCTGAGCGACCGGCCGCGGCTCCCCCGCCCCACCAGAACCCTGGAGGCCCTCGGCCAGCCGATCCCGCTCCGCCTGCTCTATATTGTGCACGCCCAACAGCAAGCTGTAGTCCATGATCTTGAAGCTTTCCAGCACCTGTGGCCCAGAGAAGGGTCATGGGTTCGAGTGCCCTTAAATTCTGTGTCACTGCGCTGCGTGCAAATATCTCCTGATTAAGGGGGTTTGGCATGGTTAGTGCTCATTTTCCAATAGTGCACGTAACAGAAAATTTAAAAAGACCAGTGAGATAGGTATGTGCGCCCATGTCTAGAAGGTTGTGAGTTCAAATCCCATGGTTGGATTGCAGTAACTTCGTCACTGTTGAGCACCTGGCTATAGCCCTTAAGCCCAACTACTGCAAGGGTGCTGCCTGTCCCAGCTCTCAAACCGCAAACTTACTTCATAATGCATTATAATGGCTTATACCGATCATTATAATGCATTATCTATAGTGCATTATAGATGACAGCTCCATTGAGCATTCATAATGCATATTAAACATGGCTGTGATTTGTTATGCCTTTTATAAATAGTTATAGCTGTGTTTATAATACTCCATGAATGCATTCAAATGCATTATGAAGGTATCTATAATGCATTATACATGAGTACTTTAAGTAAAGTGTTACCAAAAGCTCTAACACGTGACGTCATCACCTCCCTCTGCCCCTGCTCACCAGGCAGTCCCTCTGCAGGGTCTTGACCAAGGCGCTATAGGTGTCTGTGTCCAGCATCAGCCCATCTTGCAGGTCCTGCAGGAAGTCCAGGTCCTTGAAGGTGGGCTTGGCCTTCTCCCGCTCTTTCTTGGAGGCGCGCCGCTTGTACGTGGAGCCCTTCAGGTCGTACTTGAGGTGCATGCGGATGGCGCTGGGCAGCACGTTGTTCATGACCACCAGGCGGATGTTCTTCCCACCCGACTGCACACAGTAGAGTCCAAAGAATTTGGGCAGAAGGGTCCGGGGGTTCTGGTTCAGATTCTGGGAGGAGGAGATCAGATGTTAGAGGGAAATGGGAAACGGAGAGGGAAGACATACTTACATCTTTGTGTGATCACACGTCGCTAAGCGCTGCCCTGCAAAATGCTTCCTGAGACAAATTAGCTACGAGTCACAATGCTGTGCATTAATCGCATAAAAGGGCACCTGACAACACTATGGTACACACTCAACGATAGCAGGAGTTTACTGCATGGGCAGAACATCAGAAGAGAGAGGAAGGTATAAACACTATATATATGTTAATATTGGGATTAAAGATTGTAGAGCAGGAGAAGATTAGGACAGAGTGCAGCCATCGGGATTGTTTGGCTAAAAATAGCAAGATGGTAATGCTCTGGTGAAGCAGCCTTTCAGACTGGTCCGTGCATCCTGCCACTGCAGGGAAAACCTCTTCAAATCGGCTTCAATAAACTGGGGTAGAAGAGGCAAAGAGTCAAGATTTTCAGCTGAGACAAAAAAAACTGTATTTAGATCAGCAGAGCAGGGTGGGCGGCCGTTCTCTTCCAGTGCAGAAGAGAAACAGAACAGGAACAGCGAGAGGGGGAGAGAACGAGAAAGAGGGAGAGAGGGAGGAAGGGCAGAAGAGAGATAGAACTCACCATGTAATACCAGGAAAGAAAGGAAACACAGAGAGAGAGAGAAGTCAACTAGTCCCAGCTAGTACTAGATCAGAAGAAGAAGAAAGCTCTATATGTAACACCAGATCAGAGAGGATCCGCTTTATGATACTGAATTATAGAGGATCTACTATGTAGTACCAGATCAGAGAGGATCC
>JABFEB020000043.1:12518766-12542614 GCA_019775895.2 Stomatorhinus ivindoensis
TATTATTATTATTACTGTTATTATGATTACTATTACTATTATTATTGTTGTTGCTATTATTATTTCTACTACTACTAATACTACAATTATAAAAATCAATAAATAACAAAAGGGGATTATGAATGCATAGCAACACTCTCCGCATGTCCCGCGAAGCAGATATTCCGTACCTAGAAAATCCTGTCAGTTGCACCGGCTATTCCGAAATATCAGCAAAAACCGCAGAGCCTGACAAATTACCCGGCGAGGTAACCAGTTACCCCCCGCCCCCCCCACCCTTTCAGTCCATCCGCCTAGAAATTGCCTTCAGTGCAATTTCATTTTACCTTTATTTCGCTCTCATTAAAAGAACCACGTGACAAATCGACAATATTCAGGTAAATATTATTTATGGATTCCTCTATGTTTAATGCCTATTTAATACATTTATACGGTATTGGTGAACATCACATTATCCATGCCTTGAATCATCCGTATAGGAATTTCAGCGACATCCTGTAATGAGCCGCGGCGGCATGAGGATCTTGCTTGCAGACATACCTACATGCTGATATATTTACTATGTACGTTACATACAAAAACATACAAGGAAAACACTGACCCAGGTCCCCGGCGTCCATTCCGTAACTAACGCCGACGACGGTGTCCGTGTCATCGGAAGCTGCGGACACTCTTGACGGATTGCCTTCCACGGCCTCCGCCAAACCCGCCGCTCCTTCCCCGTCCGCTTCCATTCAGAATCCCGCAAATACAAAAAAAATACGGTGATGAAGCTGATTCAATATGCGCAGCGATGTCTATGGCGTTAATTAAATGGACGACCTGCGCTAAGCGTCACTAAGCTAGACATTTGGCTAAGCAAGGTTTTCCCTATGATGGGGTGCATCTAGCGCGGATTTATGGTTTTCATCGGGGCTGTGTGAGAGCTACACTCGGAGGAGCGCCTGCCCCTACGCTGCCGATGGTGCCTTTCATCCGACCCGTTCTGTACCACGGCTCTCCACGGGCTGCGCGTCACGTCGCCGCTCGGCTTTCCGACGTAATCGCCCGAAGCTGGGTGACGTCAAGCCGAATCAGAGGCCTGGAGCGCACGAGGCGGAGTCCCACTCGAAGAAGGGCCAGTTTGCGGCTCTTTTCGTGAAAGGCGAAGAAGCAGCTCCCCCAGATGGAGAAGCGAGATTCACGATGCTGTGTTTTATTTTGCAGGCCGGTTGTCAGGTGCACTAAGAAAAATTGCCCCAATATGTCCATATGGGTGAACAAACAATATGTCATCCGCAATATTAGCTTTAAAATTTGAAAGTGACATACCTTTGAGTGTGTGAACGTTTATATATGCAAAATATTTTAATTTTTAAAAATAATCAGATATAAAAAGCATATAGTACATTACATTATCTGAACATTGATATACAGACATCCCCCCAATTATAGCAATAACCATATAATCCTGCAACAAAGTTAATCATTCCCCATTCAAGGCCTACAGTCACTCTACTACACCACACAAAGACAAGGCAGCGAGCCAGTACAGACAACCTAACCAGCCCGTTCTTCTGCATCTGGCTTACCAGAGAGCTACAATTTGCAAAACAGCCTTAAAGCAGCATGGATAGGTTGAAATTTTTATTCAGAAAACCTTTGAACAGGACATTCTCTGCGTCATTGCAGGTTGGTTGTATTTTTCCTGTAAAATTATATGCATCTATCTAGCTAACAAACTTTTTCCCCAAACCAATTTAATAAAACACATTTTATGTCCCCTGGAGCAATGTACTGCTGACCCCTACCCAGCCTGCATACCTTTGTAGGGCTCCATAAGTGGCACTGTTGCCTCACACCTCAGCTCTTGCTACATGAAAATGACTCATTCCACGAGTTAGTTGCATTTCTTGCCTAACTTCCCACAGTGTGTGCGTGTCCTGCAATATACCGACTCCCTGCCTTTAACCTTGTGTTGCCTGGGATCAGCTCCAGGAACCCCAGCTACCCAGGTCAGGAGAAGCAGTTGGAAAATGGATGGATGTACCCTTTGTATGCTACTTATGATGGAACACATTAATGGCCATCTTGAGTATTGGGTTGAGAACCACTGCTCTGTGAAAGACTATCCATGTTAAACAGGCTTAACATATAGAACCAAAGACATATACATATAGAACAAACATAGAACCAAATCTCCAGGCTTTTCTTATTTTTCTTGAATGCGAGGTACAACACACACCTTTGAGAGCAGTTGCATCAAATAAAAACAGCAAACAGCAATTTGGATAAAGAATCTGTTTATTAGGTATTACAAAAAAAAAAAAGTCAAATGTGTTTATCATATAGATTCTGTTTTAAATGGCATCCCTGTTCTCACACAGGCTGGCTGAAGCAGGTCTGGTCCTTCCCAGAGTAGAGGCTGCACGACAAAATGAATCAGGCCTGCCCATTCCGCCAGACGGGTTTGAGGGCAGGCCATCACTGGCCTGGGAGTAGAACCGCCCACTCGCAGCTAACCATGTGAGAGGCAAGGGTGATGTCAGTGTGTTTAAGAGAAGCTAGTCAAACTACAGATACTTGGGAAGATCCTTTTCAATCACCTGAACAGGAACACAGGAAATGACACTTATTGGTACATTGTCATGTGATGTTCGCACCAAGGCTAAAAGTGGTTGACTGGTTCTGACTAAGCTTAAAAATGTGTTTTTAAACTTAGTTGCATAAGATATAGCTATGAAAACCAATCTCTTGGGGACACTACAGGTGAAGTCACAACTTACAACTGGGTCATCCATCGGAGAGTATCTCTTCACTACTTTGCCTTCACGGTCAATGAGGAACTATGCAAAAATATAGGTTGGAGAAGAGAATTAATTGTATTCCTTTTCCTGGAGTCCGGTTTGGAGGATAAGATTTGGTAACTTTTGTGCCTATTCAACTGCTGTAGTTACCCATTCACCTTTAACCACCTTAGAAAAATTCAAGCTGCTACAGAACGTGTCGCTCTGCTCTTTCAACATCATGTCACATTGCAGTCAGTCCCCTTGTGACAGCAGAGGTCATTGGATGCATCAGGCAGCACAGACACTCATTTCACAACTAACTCTGTTAGCAACCAGTCAGTCAGCAAATGTGCATTTACAAACTTCATAAGCCTGTCAAGACATGGCAAAGTGAGAAATCTTTGAAGTATAATGTCCAAAGTATTAAAAATGTTTGCATCATGAAAGGGAAAAGAAGCCGCTATGGAAAGCTGAAGTCATAAGCACAGTCATGGTCACACCTAGGTTAGTGATTTTCATGTATCGACAAATCTTGCTCAATGACCCGGGCTTTGGAACAGAACTGCTGCTACGAGGGGAGGTTGTACAATTTCCCTGAATCGGCCCAACTTTCCGGCCGTGTCTGATGCCAGGCAGCTACTGACATCCGTACGCCGTAGCGCAGGTAGTAGGAGACGCTGACCAACCAGCAAACATTCATCTCACAACCAGAAAAAAAAAAAAAAAAAAGCCTCTGCCTGCGTTTAGAGCTAAATACCCTCTATATCAGGTCACATCAGAAATGTCAATGAAGTTTTAAAAAATTACCTTTGTGAAATTCCACTTGATGTTGCTGTGAAAGGGAAAACAAATTCAGAAATTTACCACATATCCCAAACAGTAATGTTCAATCATACAACTTGATATTACTTGGCCTGCTTCTCAGGATTGTAAGAAATTCAAAACTATGGACCCAATAAAGGCTCAAGGATAAACTCAAGCAGGAAACTCACTTTCCCAGTGTCCCTTTCCCATGGGGCTGCTCCTTCATCCACTTCCACAAGGGGTGAGCATTCTCCCCATTGACATCAATCTTGCTGAAGAGGTCAAAGTTAGCATTGTAACCCTTAGCAAACTCCTTGATCTCCTCCTCCGTTCCTGGTTCCTGAGGAGAGACCATATTAAGTCTGTCTGTAGTTGTCGCTTTGGACAGAAATCACAGCCTGTTGTCAAGCTGGCTGAGCTTGCGATATACCTCTTAGACTGCACCAAATAATTACCATTAAACACCCCCCCTTTTTGGCTGTAACATGCCAACTGTCATGCCGCTTGTCTAGGTCTGGAGGCTAGAACAGGTAAGCAAGTGAATGAAGTACAGTACTAGCAGGAGGAAGAGAAACCCAGTTCACAGGTTTGGTAAGGTAAAGGAAATAGCCCTTCATTCACACAGCACTAGGAAATTCCAGGGATTGTCATGCAACAAAGGAATAAGGGACTTATACAGAACATATTCAGACACACAGAACCCAACAGCCAGTGATTAAATTCTGTTTGTACAAAAGCACACCCCATAATTCTTCATTCAGCTGTTACACACCAATATTTGTTTACTTTGATTTATTTAAATCACCAAATCAACAAGCAGAAAGGACTGCAAAGATCAGGGGGGTGAAATGCCACGGAGCATAAAGTTTGAGTCATACTAATAAATCTGTTTCAAAAGGTACATAAAACAAGGTCAATGTGACTAAGGTCACCAGCTCAGTCAAGTTGCGTGACATGAAGAAATGGTGTCTGAGGCCTGACCTGTTTACCAAACTGATTGCAGGGAAAACCCAGGATTCGTAAACCTTGCTCAGCGTACGTGTCGTGCATCTTCGCAAGCTGAGTGTAGTTTACAGGGGTCTTGCCTCATTTGGAGGCGACATTAGTGATGATGCAAACGTAGCCTCTGTGGGGAGAGGAAAAACAAGAACAGGGGGCAGGGGAATGATGAGCGATAAAGCAAAACATGCGATGACACGATTGTGGGCAGTGGTGGCTTAATGATTTGGGATGTGCACTTGTAATTGAAAGACTGCTGGTTCGAATCCCTGACCGGCAAGGCACTACTGAGCTACCCTGAGCAAGGTACCAGCACCAAGCACTGATCCCCAGGTGCTGAATTAGCTGCCCCCTGTCACATATGGGTTAATTGCAGAGGACACGTTTCGTTGTGTGCTGTGGTGTCAATAATGACCACTGATCACCTAATTCTAAAACCCAAAGTAATCAAGCTAGCTAAATGAAAGCCATCTTCAGCCAGCCATTAAGACATGTTCACTATTCTCACTGCTACCAGTCTAATTCCTGAGCTATTTAAATGTCAGGTGGCCTTCACAGTGGTGCCCTGGCTAAAGATTCAATCCTGGCTTGTTACACTTGTCTGTGGTGAAGAGGCAAGAGAGCAAGACTCCTTTCACTAAACACACCACAGCATATTAGTTGTCAGCTGGGTGCTTGTACGGTTACACGTGGACCAGGCAAATAACACTAGATGTGAGTGAATTAAGATGAATCCTCTTTTTGAACTATGGGCTCCAGGTCAGTAACCAAGAGCAAGCAGATCAGGAGTGATGTGCACTAGCTGATACTGCAGCAGAGATTGTTGTGCATTTTTAAGGGGGGGGGGCTTCTGATGGGATTAATCAGGAAATGCAGATTGGAGAGAGTTTGCATACAAAAGAGGCGGCTGCTTACCTGTACTTCTCCAGGGATTCCAAGTTGCCATCGATGTCTTTCGCGGAAAAATCGTAAATGGATGTGGCCTTGCGCCAATCTTCAGCCTCCGCAGACTGAGGGGGAGAGATAAAGGTCTATGACTTGCCATGAGCTTAGGAACTGGGCAAGTCCAACATGCATTACTGATTAGAGAATGTTGAAGGGGGAACTGTGAATGAACTACCATTAACATTCAGCTGTCTAGTATGTTCTACCTGGATTGCAAAACTTTTTTTTTTTTTAAAAAAAGGATAGTTCTACAGAGGTCAAGGGAAAGAAAGCAGAATGCAGTAAGAGATCAAGAATATAACCCTGATTATCGCTTGCAAATAAGAATACTTCGGACAGGTGAAACTATGCATCGCTTTGTTGATCAGTAGGTCAAATTTGCTAGTTAATAAGACTGCAGCCTCTCAAGTCGGGAGCAATGTCACAGCGGTAAACATTCACTGAAAACCTCATTCATACAACATGCTAAATTCATCTGTCTCCAAAGCAGAAGAATATACAATTACTTCTCTATAAATAGATAGATCATCAAAATATTTCCCTAAATTATAAAGTGGATCAGTGCTTGGCACTGTAGCTTCGCAGCTTTAGGGCTGGACGTTCGGCTCTTTGTGTATACATTAATCCCAGTTTCCCCTGTCAAAAACATGGTTAGGCAAAACAGTGAATCTAAACAGCCCATTTTGTGTGGCTGCCTGAATCTCTCAATGATGCCGTGTAATGAATAAGCCACTATAGGTGTGTGTGCGTGTATATATATTATACATAATGACAGCATATTTAAAGTGAGCAATCGTACCGTTACACAAATAGCATAAACAACCAAGAATAAAATGCAGCAGCCCAGATCTGATTTCAATCACTAGATGCTGACGTAATTCTCGCAGAAGATTCCTTTTTAACCCGAGTCGGGGATGTAACTTGACCTTAGACAATTAAATTGAATTAGTAGCGCGGGGACAAAATGCTCGACCTACGAAGTACAGCGAGAGCAGCAGGTACACGCATTGCGGCTCAGTTTATAAAAAGGAACACCTGCAGTTATAGCGCAATTTAGTGATAACTACGCGTATTCATCCGGTCCAAACCACCGAGACACAAATCAGTTAGCAAATTAATGTAATTTACATCGTGAAACGAATATCAAATAGGTATGTCGACTTAAATGGACTTAATTGTTAATAAAGATTGCTTCTGTGCATCGAATATGCCCGTGTCGCCCTAAAATTAGCTTACGCTTACCCACAAGTCACTGTTTTCCGTCAGTGACCCAGCGCTAAATATGGCTGACGCGTTAACAATATATTTTTTTCAAATTAAAAAAAAGATTCGTATGTGGATAACATGTAACCTACATTTACACATCAAGCCCTAACATCGGGGATAGTCTCTTACCATCGCTCGAACGCACCCTCGCCGCGCGAGACTGACGAGCAGCAGCGCAGTTCTGATCAGCCGCATAAGCTCCGCGCGGAAGAACAGCTTGCTGCACCGGCTACGCACTAAATCACGTGGTGACCCACGCGACCGCGAAATCACCCAATCACCGCACGCCCCCATAATCCATCGTTCGCTAACCCAAAACGTGCGCTTGATAAGTGCAATTTTGTGGTGGCGAGTTCTTTTGTGAATAAATAGGTTGCTTCATGTATTTAGACATATTTATGTTCTTTCTGATGGATTTTGATCGGTCATACATTCCCGGTCGTAATTGCCAATTGGGCTACTTAAGTGTTATTTGTACTCGCCCTTCGTCGAAATTACTCCCCTCAGGTGAGCTTTAATTACAGCCCAACCTGACTTGTGGAACACCAATAAAATAAGGCGCTGTGATCAATCCTCCGTCGTTTTTATCGTGTTGAAATATATTACAGCTCAAATAATTCACTTTAACGAAGTTATTTCTATGTAGACACTGCAAAGCTGGAATAATTATTACACCAAATAGCTGTTTATGATTAATATTCTAATTATGTAGTTGCACTTACTGATTGTTTATTCCCCTGAGAAAAGTTAAATATAGTACGTGCATAAACTATGCAATTTTAAATTAACCAGACATAATCTATTTTCTTTACTTTATTAACAGGCAACATTTGGATAGCAGTATGGGGTCCAAAACAGCTTTGCATGTGGAACAGCTTTCGTCCGAAGTATTTCCTGAGAGGGCGGGGCGAGTGTGACGTTGAAGTTGGTTATTCCCTTTCTTATTTTAATTTATTTTTCTTTCCGAATTGGAGTATTACGTAAATGAGCTGTGAAGGATGATGAAGAGGAGACCTATCGACTATGGAAAATTCGGAAAACGATCATGCATGTTAGCTTCAGACAGCTTGCCATGTGTTATTATTTATATTCTCCACGTGATCTAGAATTTTCCATCTACTCGTTATATATATAGGTTTGATAGGTTTGTGTAACGGTACTTCATACATGCACAGAATAATTTTACTATAGTATAATATGCTTATAGCTCTTATTTATTTTCTTATAGCTGTGCCATGATCGAGGTTATCTAGTGACACAAGACAAACTGGACCAGACACTAGAGGAATTGTCCAGTGAAGGACGACCGCGGCGGACTGATCTCACTGTTTTGGTTGCCCACAATGATGACCCCACAGACCAGATGTTTGTCTTTTTTTCCAGGTTTCTGTTTCATAATGTCTGAATTGTATGCGATTGGAGAAATGCAGAATGGTACAGAGAATGTCATGCCTTATAACATTACCTCATTGATCCTTTCCGAAATTAGATGTCTTATTTTTAATAGTGGAACGATTTTGTCTTCTGCAGAGGAACCTAAAGTTAGCAGTAAGACCAACAAGATGTACTGCCAGCGAATGCAGGAGGAAAACATCACGAGGGCCATCATTGTGGTGCAGTCGGGCATGACACCGTCTGATAAACAGATATGACAAGTCAGTGCTGGTTTGTGACAGTCTTGTTTATGGAATAATTGTTATGTTCTGCTGTTAGATTTTATAAACTAATGTGCACACAGAATTGCTCAGTCTCTAGTTGATATGGCTCCCAAGTACATCCTGGAGCCGTTTCTGCAACAAGAATTTGTAATCAGCATCACATGAGGTGAGGCAGCAGTAGTTGGATGAGTCTGGCTTTTTGTTTTAATTTTGAGTAGTACATTTATGGTGACCAGATAATCCATGTCCAGGATTTATGAAATACCATTTCAATTAATCTGTCCTTGATTTCCCTTAAGTACTGAGTTCTTGCTGTGTGCTGATTGGTCAGTCTCCTATAGTTATGCACGTGCCGCTAATAATAATGTGTAACGGCTGGATGAATCATTTAATCAAGGAAACAAACCAACCAGAGCACAAGAAAACCTGAACTATTTAGTCAAGCACAGGGGCATTTCAGTTTTAAGGGAGTTTGTAAAACCTTGGATGTATGGATGGATGGACACTTCATTGACAAAATGACAAAACAGCCCCTCCATGACATGGATTATATGATCACCCTTGTGCTAAATTCTAATATTTTGCCAGTAATTATTAGTTAAACCTAACACAGCTATGTGCTGTTGGGCTCCTATTAAAGAACATTCAAGATCTTTAACTGAAATGATCAGTGAACATTTGTCGTCCCACTGCAGTTAGTTCCAGAACACATTGTCACGACAAAGGAGGAGGTCACTGAGTAAATTCATGTCCTGAGTAAATCAGGACATGAATTAACATGCGTGACAGAAAAACGTGCCACGACAGAACCTGCGCCAGAAAACGACCCAGGATGGGAGGTATTAAGTCAGATTTATCTGGATCAGGAGCATAACATATTGGGTAACACTTGAGTAGTAACTGAGTATTAGACTACTCAAGTAGAAATCATGAGCAAATATAGTAACTGCATGAAATACATGAACCGTTTTGATTGATTACTGATGAATGAACATGGGATCAGTACAGTATGTAACGAACACTTACTGTATTAATTAATCAGTCGCTCAGTCCGCTGCAGCACTTCACAGTGTGACCTCAACTCTGTCTTTTTGACAGCTACTTGAAAACATCTGTGCAGGAAGACTAGAGCAAGGTCACTTATGGGTATAAAATGCACACTGCCTCTCTACAGGTGTGGAGATCCTGCTGCCCTAGGCTCCACTGTCCCCTTTTTAATAGCATTTAAAAAATCTGAAACATGGGGGGCAGGGGTGTTGTAAATGCAGTCATTCCTTTAATAGATTACGATATTTTCGATATTTTGAAATATTTAAAGAAAAGAAACTTTACTATGTGTAAAATATTCGGTTAGTTTTATTTTCCAGATACATGTAATCTGTTGTCATTTATACAGATTTTTTAAATGACTCTTTGCTGTGGAAAACCAAAGTGGATGATTTTTTTTTCATTTTAGTAAGAATTGAAAAGCGAGAAGTACAGTCAAAGTCTTGCTTATTTTATATACATAAAAATTGTTTACTTGTACAGAATTCTTGTAAAAATGTCAATAAAAAAGTAATTTAAAGATTTTCTTAAAAAGCAATAAATATACCCATACCCATACATTACTTTATAAGCTCTCACAGTTGGAAAATTCCTAGTTTGCACACACACTCAAACAATTTATTATGTAAAATCTCATGTCCCTTAAATCTCTGACGTACCATTGTATGCACATGAGAGTAGACTAATTAAGAAGTTGTAAAAGGGTGCGACACAGCGAACACTAATAAAAGTTTTTAATGCTGAAAACACTATTCGTGGGTCCAATTCTCTCACTTACATGAATCCATGTGCTATTGGGCCATACTATAGTATTTCAGGAATTACGATATACTACGGCAGAAGTAGTTCCTCTAGTTTGAAAAGAAGCTGAGTGCACGAGGAAGTTTCTTAGCAGTACGTTAAGTATATGCCGCACATTTCTTGCTCGGCCTCTTAAGGATGTTGCAGGGAAGATGCCTGCTCCAACCCAACAGAGCAAAACACACACCAGTGCCCTGCTCTCCTCTCGCAGGTAAAACTGATGTACTGACTGCATATAATGGAAAGGAAAACAAACGATTTCATAAAAAGTACAAGCAGTTTGAGAGCTCTTTGATTTTCAAGAATTTCAACAAATATCATACCAGGTCCTTGGAATCCGTGTAGGACAATACTTGGACTTACAGGATTGGCACCATGTCGATTATTTAATGTAAAAGATTGCTTTCCGAAAGAAAAAAAAACTGAATAAATCGCCTTCACCTCCGGGAGATGTGAATAAGCTATTATGTAAGCTGCTTCAGATTCTCCTGCTCTGAATCGCTGACAGCAGCAGTTTGGGCTCCCACGGCACTGCAATATCCTCAGTGTCCTCTGAGAACAGATGCTCAAAGGTGAAAGGCACGTTTCAAAATTCCCATGTGAGACGGGATGGTAAAAATGTGTAAAAATGCACATGTGAAAGCTTTGAAAGCGCATTCTGCGCTGTCTCCAAAAGGCCGGACTCATCATGGACGATCCCTTGCTGCCAGCTCAGTGTCCGGGACTGGAAGCGTCCCGGTCCGGTTCGGAGTTCTCTGCGTCCTGGGGGGGTTCGCTCTCGGGGAGAGGCGGGGGGTGCGCTGACAGGTCCCGGCTGGTCCGGGGACTCAGCTGCTCCTCCTCAGTGCTCGTCTCACTAGCCTGCTTGGCCAGACTGGGGCCGCCAGCCATCTCCTCAAGGTCAGAGTCTGAATCCAGGGACCTCTCGCGAGAGCCAGAGGACCCCAAGGAGTTTCCTGGGTGAAGAACACCAACATATTCAGCTATTCTATAAGTGCTTTGGGCTATCCCATAATGCACTAGGGCTGGACGATATATCGACAGAATATCATATTGTGATTATGAGCATTCATATCCTCATCTATTTGAATATTGTGATATAGCCTAAATACTTTTATTGCATAATTAACAATTATAATGCATTTTTCTTACACAAATTCCATTAAGGCGTAATTTATCAGTATAGCTGTCACACACTCCATAACTATTAGTAAAATGATTCACTTATCATAATCAGAAAAACTGAGAACCATCTGTCATATATTACTGGCTTCTACATAAGAATTTTAGGATATCGTGATAAATCTCTGAAAATATTGGGATATCATTTTCAGGGCATCGAACAGCGAGGCACTCGGAGAAAAAACCAAGCAACGAAACATACCATCAGCATTCTCTAGTATTACGCTCTACAGCTAGCCCTGCAATCATATGTTGTCATATGTAGAGGTAACCACAGACCATTATATTATGTTCTGTATTTTTAAAATGTATTTTATCTCAGGAGCCTTTCGGTTTTACAGTAATTTGTAAAACTTGAAGTGCATGGATGGATGGATGGATGGATGGATGATATGTTTCATTGATCTCGAGGGAAAGGGGCAGTGGCTGAAATTGTCCTACCCAACATGGATCATCTGGTCACCCTGAACTGTACTGCCTACTGAAAAAGCTACACTGTTAGCAGAAGCACTACAGCACTGGTCAGAAGGTCAGATCCTCACCAGAGAGGTCCTCCACCAGGTCCTTCGAAGGCATCTCGCTTTGTTGCTCCGCTCCGGCTGATTCTTCCCCTGCTTCCATGCTCTCCTTGCTGCTGTCAGCGCTGAGCTCCTATATCAGTATAGAGGAGGTGCCACAGAGTTGCCACAGGTATATCTTTCACATTCGAAGTGTGTTTGTGTGTGTCGGGGCTGGGGGGGGGCACCTGGCTGTTCCTTTCGGAGGCGGCAGCAGGCCGGACTTGGCCGCTGCTGCTTGAGAAGATGCGACTATAAAAAACGATGAGAGCCTCGACGATGCGAGCCTGGTGGGGGTAGTCCACCAGCGAGGACAGGGACACGGTGGCCCCCGTGGGCCGCGGCCGCATCAGCGTGGGCCCGAACACGATCCCCAGGTTGGACGGGCTCATCTTGTTCTCCTGCTCCAGTGCCGCGATCCTGCAGAAGATCAACAATTTTGTTAAAAACACTCAACCCCCGTGACGCACAGTGCGGCCTCCGCCGCCATTTCAGATTCATCTATTCACGAATTGCAGCTTCTTATCGGGATCAGGGTCAAAGCGAGGCCTAGAGCAGGGCTCTCCGGTTACGGCCTGCAGGACCGGAATCCTACGCGCAGATTTCCCTGACACGCCTGCCAAACCTGGCAATTAGCTGATTGAGGTGTGTGCTGAGCACAGAAATCTGCCCCTCAGGGCAGGAATTGGCCATCTGTGCCAGGAAACGCTAGGTGCAGAGCTGGGGTCCAGCCAGAATGGGATGCCAATCCATCAAAGGGTACAAACGTACAGTAATACAGCTATATCATGCGATATAGACTCTGTGGTCACTCTGTTAGGTCAGTGTTTGTCAAACCGGTCCTCCGAGACGCCCGGGCAGTTTACGCTTTTGCTCCCTCCCAGCTCCCAGTAGGGTTAGGGATAGGAGTAGGAAAAAAAGCAACTTGTTAATGAGAGCAGTCAGAGCTTAACTAAACCAGACTTACTAAAGCCAACAGGAAACCTCAAAGTGCACATGTATTATGGACCAAACTCCATTAGGTTAGTATCTACCAAGGGGAAGATGGAGGCGCAGGAGGTAGCAGTATCGTTCGGCAACTGTAGGGTTGCAGGTTCGAGCCCTGGTTCCTCCTGACCCCATCAAAGTGTCCTTGAGCAAGACACTGAACCTCCAATTGCTCCCGGTAGGCAGGTTGGTGCCTTGCATGGCAGCCTCTGCTACCGGTGTGTGTGAATGGGTGAATGAGAGGCATTATTGTAAAGCGCTTTGGAAGAAAGCGCTATATAAATGCAGTCCATTTACCATTTTGTTGAATCCAAGCCTCACAGAATCCAGGCTGTTGTGTAGGTGAAGGGAAGAGCGAGGTAGGCACTCCTAATGGAGGTCATGAGCCCAGGATCAGTATTCTACATGTGATCTTGAGTTCCCTTACCTGCAGAGGTGCCGGATGATGCCCTGCAGAGTGGCCAGGTTGGGCCCGGGCTGGTCCTGCAGCAGCACCCGCAGACGCTCCACCAGCACCAGCGCCTCGGGTTCTGTGCTCGCGCCCATGTCCGCTAGCTCCGGGCTCCTGACGCCCTCGGCCGCCTCCCCCTTCAAACTCTCCTTGGCCATGCCCATCAGGTCGTTGTATATCCGGAATGGCATGACAGGCTCGGGGAGCTGGTGGGGGACGACCGGGGTGTTAAGTCTGTGATGGAACACCGTGGTATGGCGCTTACAGTGAGCTTACAAAATGCCAGGGAGGGGGTGACGTCTGAGTACGCGGAGAGCACCTGTCTGAGGTAGAGTTTGAGTACATTGCTGATGTCATGCGGCGACGCCTGCGACAGTTCCACCAGCTCCTTGCCATTCTCGAAAGCCTGGCAGAGCTTCTCTACCCGAGTCTTCACTCCGTTCACCCGGTAGATGCCCTGCGTCAGAGTGCGAGCCACCGGCAGAGCGACCATTACGACCAGCTTTCGTAGCCGTATCCCACAATGCTCCAGGTCCCCCCCCCAATCGCGCCAGCCCAGCCGTGGGCGCAAGTGACGCACCTTCATGTTCAGCGCCCGCCGCTCGATCTCCAGGATGCATTTGGTGATGATGAAGGGCACGCCGTCGGAGCTGCTCGCCGACGCCTGACAGAAATCCCTGCCGAACAGCTGCAGCCGGCCCTGTAGCCGCTTGTGGCCGCACTGGATGGCCAGCGACTCCAGGCACTTCTTGTGGCAGGCCAGGAAGCACTGTCGCCGGGGCAACAAGGGTCGCGGCAGGATCAGTGTGGGAGATACGAGGTGTCTTCACAGCAGGCATGTGACCACATTATGGTCGACACAAGCATCTCGGTACTTTACGGTGCTGAAAAAGGTACATTGAGTCTGCATGGTATAACCATGACTATCTACTGGCTCTGGGCTTTTGGACTCTTCAATTCACATAGTCGACAGAGTGACTTCATTGCTGGACCCGTAACCCCATATTGACTCTGGTTTTTAACTGTGCATTGCTTTTGGACAAAATCTTCTACTAAATAAACAAATATAATTGTACTATGGTGTTTTACAAGTCATCCGGAACGCGTGACCCGTCGTCTCAGGAAGTGTCCGAAAGCACCCGGTAATGTGTCAGACGGCCTCACCTCCTCGCACTCGGCCCCCTGGAAGTACACGTAGCTGTCGCATTCCCGGCACTTAGACGGCGCGCGCAGCTTGCGCAGTCGATGCGTCTGCGCGGCCTTGGACAGTCCCACGTTGCGGAAGGGCCCAGTCGGCACCACCATTTCAGGCTCGATCCCGTTTATGCCTGGTGGATCGGCACACAGACACAGCAGAATGCTGTTAGCAGGCTCTTCAGCAGCACGTCTCACAGGACGTCACTCCCTGAACGTACCACCCCAGCACTCACTCTGCTCCAGTGAGACCACCCCGCTCTCCTTCTCGTTCAGGTCCTCCGTGGAGGACATGGTCCCTGTGGAGGGGGACCTGGCCATCTTGGTGATGTCACCTGGAGAGCAGAGGGATGCAGGTGGGCACATGGCTTGACGCTTGTCCCTCAACCAGTGGCGACCTCCATATGGTGGCCATTTTCGGAACGGAATGACTAAAATGAGCGGGAAAGCCGCCCTGGGCAATGTCACCGTACCTGTGCTGGTTGCCGGGGACTCCAGGCCGTCGCCGCCCACGCTGTCAGTGTCACTCACTGTCGAGGGCCAGGATTTGTGGGTCTGGTGGCCTCGCCCTGAACCATGGAGGGCCAGTCAGCAATCTTATTTACTGATAGGCAATCATGTCCATATCGATCAACTAATTGGACATCAACAGTAATCAAATTTACTAATCTCTCTTCAGGTTTACTTGTCACCCCTTCAGGTTTACTAATCACCCTTCAGGTTTACTAATTTCTCTTCAGGTTTACTAATCACCCTTCAGGTTTACTAATCACCCTCCTCATTTCACACCGTGACCATGCCAGATATGTGACAGCCAATACTTGTGGAAGCTCTGTTCTGAATAACATGATGCTGTTTTGACCCCAGCAACGACATGCCACAGCTGGCGATGCCGGGCACTGCCCCCCGCTCACCCCTCTTGGGCTTGTCCTTGACAGCATTGCCACCGTCCCCTGAGGCTCCCTCTCCGGAGCTGGGTGGGGTCTCCGTGCTGCTCTGCCGCTCCGTGTTGAAGCTGTCATGGCGAGCTCGGCCCCCCGATCTGGTGTGAGAGGAAGGTGAGCAAACTCGTCACCTGGGTCTGAACCAAGGTCAGGGGTATGAATACAGAGCGGAAAGCCTGAATATGGACACATACTGGCTGCAGGGGGCGCTGTAAGGCTCGAAGACGTAATGGGTTTCAGTTTGCCCGGGCATCTGCAGGTCCTTGACGTGAGCGGCATACTGTTGACCTGGGTCATACAGCTTGCTGCTCTCGCACAGCGTCTGGTAGTGCACCGGCAAGGGGGCTGTCTGCACGTGCATGATCTGATAGTAGGAGATGGTTCCCTGGAGGGGGAGGGGGGAAGAGGGTTGACCAATGAGCTTCCTGTATGAGACTCTGTCATGTCACTGTCGGGACAATGGTTTGTATGTCTGCGACTTTGTTGATTTACAGCTGTGCTGTCATTAAATCTCACAATGACTTCCCACTTTTGGCAGGAAAATGGGCTGCAACTATGAGTCAGAAGCAGGAATGGAGCCAGACCTTGTATAACGGGGTGGCCAAACTAGACCCAATGATACTAGGGAAGTATTTTGTCAAACCCGCGACTGACTCATCGACAGGTTGGGCAGCTCTGGTTTACTAAATTAAATGGTTCAGGTTTCATTTTTATTTCTTAAGTAAGGAGTGCCTAGTGAGGTGGCCGCATATTTACTGGGGGGGGGGGGGGGGGAGCATGGCCACCCCTAGGCACCGCTTAGATCCACGCCTGGATAAAACATCAGAGACATCAACCTTATCATCACAAGTAGGGCAAGACCACAACCAAGGTGAGGTTCTTCGGAGGAACAGACCGGTCCTTCAAAGGAAGACTGGAGAACAAGCCCACCGACATCCTAGGAGCGGCGATATGGGAGACGGCGAAGCGCGAGGCCCATCTTCATCGGTGTTCAGGCCTGCGTCTGCCAGACGGCCGGCTGGACCTCGGCACTCACCGCTCGCAGGATCTGGTCGCTCTGCTTGATGAGCTCCTGGACCTGCCGCAGCACGTTGACCTTCACGTCCTCCAGCTCCTGGTGCTGGGTGGTGGCGTCAGCGATGCAGGTGCGGTAGGTGGCCTCGGCCTCCTCAGCCTGACGTCACGCACACACACAGATTAGGTGTGTGTGTGTGTGTGTGTGTATCTCCATTCATTTCTTTTGCCAGTACCTTAATCCCAACTATGACGACCTTAAACCCTACTCAGCCCTGACCTTAACCAAAAGTAACCAAACTAAATACAAGACTTTTGGAATTTTAAGTTTTTTGAGTGCATTCGTACATTTTTATAAGAATTAAGGTATCTTCTTGGGGACCAAAATAATGTCCCCACAAGATAAAAATAACAGGTTTTTATCACTTTTGGTCCCTCCAACGTAACATGCACACTAGAGGCCACGATTGTGGAAACACCTGCATTTTTCTGAGATTGCACAGCTTTATTCAACTGTTGCTCCAGTTACTTATTTTATGGTCCAATGTATGATATTTGTAACATTCTTTGACGGACTATAAGCATTACCATCAATGCTTGTGTAGTAATTTTCAAAGTGTAATGCTAAGTTTCCATAAGTTTGGCCACTAGCGTACATGCCCCCCCTACGGATGCATGCATGCACGCATGCGCACGCACACAGGATGAATTCGTAAGCGCCATTTCTGTTGACTCAGTGAGTTCTGGAAATTAAATAAAAGCTGGATTAAATGAGGACTTTTTTGTTTCCAATACGGTAACATATGATGAGGGGGCCTTGACTTCAGGTCATCAGTTCTCATCTCAAACACGACAAAAACTGCGTGACTGACTGACTGAGTCCCGTAAATAAGTTCTTCGGTTTCTTCCTGCCTTTATAGTGGCTGCTACAGAGCAATGAGGCGTAAACGAATGCAGACCTTATTCCGGGCCTCCTCCTCCAGCCGCCTCTTGCGATCCAGGGCCTTTCCTGAGCTGCTGCCCGCGCTGCTCTGCTCCTCCTCGGCCTTGCTGGCCACGGCCTTGGCCTTGTCGTACTCCTCGTAGCGGGCCAGGTAGGCCTGCTTCGCCTTCCGCAGGTTAGCCTCAGCGTCGGTCTGCGGGAAGGACGCCACACACACTCGGCAAGCTCTAATATCCAACACTATGTTTCGGCATGATGAATACTTTTCGAAAGTGTATAATTTACCACTGTGACATTTTCTAGCCAGTGACTAATTCTTAAAAACAAAAAAGTGTAAAGTGTAATTTTTTGCTGGGACTCGGGCATTAGCAGACACCGCATAACGGGACGCCATTCCCTGTGGTGCCAAGAGGAGGCGCTACTGAGAGAAAGGGGCTCTCACCAGTTTCCTCCTGGCCCTCTGCCACTGCTCCTTGATCTCCTTGCGTCTCTTCTCGTGCTCCTGCTTTCGGTGTGACAGAGGCTGGCGGGGGATGGGTTCGCAGCGTCAGCAAGGGTCACGTGACGCGCGCCGGCGCGCTGACGGGTACTGCCCGGGACTCACCTGCAGGAAGGTCTGGCTGTGCTGCGACACTGAGGAGTGCAGCATGCTGCTGCTCTGCTCCTGGTCCTGCTCCAGCGCCAACGAGTAGATGGAGAAGAAAGGCATGTGGGGCTAGCAGCGTGGGAGAACGAGAGCGGGCCGCGTCCATCAGTACCGTTCGGCATCTCAACATCATTTCTCCATTCCCATCATGTTTATATTTACGTCAGTGTTTCCCAATCCCGTCCTCAAGGACCGCCCAGACAGTCCATGTTTTTGCTCCCTCCCAGTCCCCGGTAGGGAGCAAAAGTGTGGACTGTCTGGTAGTTCGCGTGGATGGAGCAAAAACTGGCTGTGGGTCCCTGAGGACCGATTTGGGAAACACTGGTTTACATACATTTGATAAGCACTTTTTTCCATAGCCACCACCAAGTGACCTTAAATGACCATAACAAGTATTCTGTTGTCATTGAGAAAATGTAAAAAAGGTTAAAATGGTTAAAGTTTAAGGTTAAAGGTTAAAATTTACATACAAAGCAGTGAGGACATGTAAAAACATTAACGAAACATAAAATACAAGTGTTTTTTCAGTGCTTTGTGTTTGTGCATTCATTTTTTCCTTTTTAAAAATCTTTTACCTTTTTGCATTCTGAACATTTTCTGTGTTGTCTTTCTTAATTCTTTTGCATTTTCAGATTTTCAGATATTGCATTTCTGCATTCCACCAGCATATCAAAAAAGGCATTGTGGCCAAGTGCAATTCACACCTATTCCTAGCCCATGTAAGTTTACCCAGACACACTTATGTTTGCCTTTTTTATGTTTTGTTGATATTTTTCCTATATGGATCAAGACCTTTGAAATTAACAAACGACGCTACAGCACAAAGTGAACTAGAGCAATCCGGACGGAGCTGGAACCAGCCAGATAGAGCCACATGTTCACTCGTGGTTACCTGTGCCAGACTGTGCTTGCAAGATTGATACAGTCTCTGTAGGCCCTTGGAAAACTCCATCTCTGTCCGACATAGAGAGAGAGGGAGACGAGCGTAAGTGATGGAGGAGCGGTGAGTACCAGGTGGAGTTGTGCCGAGCGCCATCGAGTCACACCCACCCAGCCCAATCCTCTTCTCCACGTAGTTGATCACGTCCTTCATATACTTGGAGATGCTCTTGGCGTAGGTGAGGGCCGACTCCACACCCCCCTCGCTATGCTGGAGAATGATGTCCACCTCTTCTGCAATCAGAGCTGACAGACAGCCAGACATTCACGTTTAGTTAACAGGCGCTTCTGTCCAAAGTGATGTATAGGTGACGCCAGAAGTGCAGCTAGACTGAGGTTCTAATGAACATCCAGATACAAGCGTAAGCAGTATTGGAGCAGGAGATATACAACAGGGATCTAACGAAGTAAGAACCTAACAAAACAGCTATTCAAACTTCAACACTAAGAGCATGTGGGGGAACATGCGGAGTCACATTGGCTCTTTGGGATACTCCTGTAGCAGATGGACCAAAGACTTAAAAACCACCCTCTGGAAGAGGATCCAAAGTCACAGGTCCAATCAGATTGTGGAGGAGGTGGGACCAACCAATCAGATGTCTTCGTCACGCCTCCTCTAGTTGTGTGTCTTGTGACACAGCTATTTCCTAAATACCAATTCTTAAGTTTAAATAGCTATGTTCTGCCAATCGCATTGTGGCTTCACGCAATACGACGACGAAAAAAAAAAAAAAAAAACAGACTAGAAATGTGGTTATAAAATAATTCAAGCAAGCGGATCTCTTGGTGCTGCTGAAGCGCCACCTCAAGGTGTGCCGTCTTCACCGCTCCATCTGCCACTTCCTGCCCTGCTTTTTACTTCCCTTTCAGGGAGACGGCACCGTACCAGGCGGAGAGGAAGTGAGCGAGCGAGAAGCGCGGGGCACCCTTACCGGTGTCTGGCTGATCGCTTTTTGTCAGAAGTGCGTCTGTCCCCTGACCTGCCGCTCCATACAGGTTCTCCATTGACTGGAAGCACAGGCAGGTTCAGTATTATAGGGGAAACGTTACATTTGGACAGTGGTCTACAAGGGGAAGTTCCTGTTCTAACAAGTTATATGCCAACGAATTGATTATAGAAGCTGGCTGTGTCCAGAAATTATGGGGTTTCGGTGGACGATGGTGGCCGACTCCGCGGTCCAATCGGAAGCTGCAGTGACGCACTCACCCTACTCTTCTCTGTGGGTGGCAGCGCCAACAGGGTGCTGCTGTCTACTTCCCCCATCAGCAGCTCCGACACACTGGCCAAGCCGGCGACAGAGGGAACGCAGGAACGAGAGAGGGAGGAAGAGAGAAATGAGACGGGGGCGGCCGAGACTCGAGACACGGCCGCGGAACGCTGACCTTCCCCTACGTGACGACCAGCATCAGACCCCAGTTCTCTGCAAGAAAACCCCCGCACGTTCTACGAGCCTGTGGGGCTGTTCGAAGGGAAAAATATTGGTGTGTCGTCAAATACCAAGAGGGAGATTCCAGGCATCAGGCGCTCTGTGACTCAGAGCCAGGCAAGGAGTCATCCAGTTTTCAGAATAACCTCCTACCTGCTCTGACCAGTGTTCTGACAACAAAATAGACACAAAAACAGACAAGCAGAGACAATGACCTTAGAGGGAACTGGGTCTCGCCCCACCCACGAACTTTCAGAAGAATGACGCAGATGCCAACAGCTCAATCTTGAGGAAACGGATACCCATGCCCTTCAACCGTGGAGTTAACACTGTGCCTCAGCGCTGACCCTTGCCGCTAAACACTAACCCTATTTTTTTGTGCATCAACAGTTCAGCACAGGCAAGAGCAGAGAGGTTCTACTGGGTGTATGGTTCAGTGACTCAGCAGGCTAAGCTTCTGCATCCGAGGTCAGAAGGTGGCTGCTCTGTGCTTGGGGGCAACTAAGATTCCCGCTGGACGTGAGGAAGCATCGCTGCTAGACCGAACCCCGAGCAGGCTGGCAGCATGTTAGCCGAGACTCCCCTGACGTCACGGTGCCAAGGTTTGGGCCCCCACAGCGTACTAGTGGATCAGACTTCCTGGCAAACTCTCTGCTTCTGCGACTATCACAGTAACCCCTATTTCATTTCAGTCAGCTGTGCCCCAGACAGTATGGTCCACTTCTGAGACCAAAAACTCAACAACAAACCCTCCTTCGTCCCTTGTTTACACCTGCTCTGTTCTTGCACGCCACTGCCTGGCTTCTCAGTTATCTAGTAGGATTCTGGCATGACTATGTAGGAACTCTGGAGGTAAAATCCTCTGACGGCTCACAGTTCTAGCGTCAGGGAGCTCTTAGCTGGATTTCTGATTGTCGGCGGGGTCGCTGGGCAGTGTGGCACCTACGAAGAGAGCCAGACAGCGCTGCCTCGGGTCGTACCTGCTGCTGAAAGCCACCGCGATCATCTCGATGGCCTTCTCGAACTCCTTCTTGTCGACTTCAGTGCAGGATTCAAAGTGGAAGCCTGAGCAGAGGGGGAAGGTCAGGCGGCCGGGTGTCAGCCACAAGGCGCCCAGCCGTGCTCAGCGCCCCCTATTGTTTGTTCACTGTCAGACTATATTTGTTCACCTCACCTGTGTTCATGATTACTGACATTATAACAGCGCATATGAACAGTAGGTGGCGTAGTTGATAAGGAGGTTTGTTACCCTGAAATTGCCTTGACCTGTTAAATAAAGATGTATAAATAGCTTATGAGTATAGTAATAAATAGAAGAATCTAAAACCATTCAAGTTCTTAGATCAAAGTCTTTGCTAAATACATGAAAGTTAGACAATGTTACCAGTGACTGTCACTGGTCCAGGGTTCACACATCCAGTGACTGTCACTGGTCTTGTGAACTTAAGGGTGACAAGTTGACCTCGCCTCCCAGCAACTACTAAGGCTACGCTAAGATAAGCATCAGCTGCGTATTACGAGGTGTCGCGGGCCAGCAAAGGTCACTCTATGTGACAAAATCACGCTATTAATGGGACAATTCCAAAGGATGCTCAAAAACTCAACAATCTCACATTTTATTCTCATGTCTTTGTTAAATTAATATATTTGGGTTGATGTGAACCGGGATGGGGGGGGGGGGGGGTCCCATAAGATTTCTTGCTTAGCCAAATTTACGGTAATCTGGAATAAATGCCTGTCCGGCTAAGTAAGAAATCCTGCTTCATGAAACACCCCCCGAAATCAAGCACTTATGAATTACTGAAAAAGCTAGTTTTGACCAGAATAAGTTGTGAATCATAATGAAATGAAAAATTTTCCAGTAGTTTAATTGACTTTTTTAGGCTTGTCTATGTATTTATATGGTTAGCGGGGTTCTTTTTAATAGAGTGTAATGCACGGGGGGCTGGAGAGTCAGTGGGTCTCTGAGGAGCGGATTAAGGAATGCAGACTGACAGGATCTGATCATGGGCCAGACAGCTGTGGCCATCGGGGCGCTGACCTTTGACCCTGGAGATGAGCGTTCCGGCTGCGGTGAGCGTCTCCACGGTGTTCAGCAGCGGGTACGTCCCAATGATCTGCCGCAGGTTCCGCAGGACCTCCCCCAGGCACTCGTGGGCCGCGGGCCGCCGGCTCTCCTGCTTCTCTGCGATGGGGAGGAGATCGGGCCGGCTGTCAGGCGGCCGAGCCCAGGTGTTTCCCAGGCTTCCGCATCGCCGCACCCCGGACTTAACCCGTCTCGTTTAAGCCATTTTCATGAAATGCTTATCTGCATTGTGGTGAGACTGAAATATCTGAAAACATCCCACATGGACGTGGGGACGATATGCAGACTACGCAGACAGCTGCTCAACCACTCTATCCTTATACAGTACTGTGCAAAAGTCTCCAATTTTTAATTATTTAAATGATCTTCATGCTAATGCAAAACAATGTCGTTACGAGTGTCAAAGTGAGTCAGTTTAGCCATTTCAAAACCTCTCCTAAAGTCACCACAGTAATTGCAGCAGCCGTCTAAGGTGCCCGTGTATTTTTGAGGAGGAGGTTGGGAACCAGTGTCGTTCTTCAAGCCATCTAACGTGATATCAATAACCTTTTAGAGAACAGAAGAAAAATCTGTTTGTTTTTATTGTTACTCTTAATTTGCACGTGTTCTAATGTTAAATAGTGTATTTTGTCTGCGCAAATATATCCATCCATCCATCCATTTTCCACCGCTTATCCGAGGTCGGGTCGCGGGGGCAGCAGTCTAAGCAGGGAAACCCAGACTTATATACAGCAAATATACAGCAAGATAAATAGTTTGAACCTTTTTCTGCTTAAGACTTTGGCACAACACACAGGTGTACAGATGGATAAAGATTAATAATATAAATTATGTGAGTGAATCTGAACGCAGTAATCAGTGAAGAAGCTGCTGGCAGTGAGGCAGAGGCAAACACGGGTCTGTCAAACGCTGAACACGGAGCCTGAATCATCAGCTCATCAGCCCAGGGGCTGTTTGACTCATCGCACCAATAGCGTGACGGCTCTCTACAACAGGAGAAGTCATGTCATCTTTGCTGTGAGAGAACGAGCATCTCGTGAGACTGACGAGGGCAGGAGGGCAGGAGGGTGATGCCCCCCCCCCCACACACCTCCCTCTGGTCACCTCATCCTACGTAACATTTAAGCTTCTCTTTGATTGGGCTCAGCAGGTGCCACACGGCAAGGCAAGCTGAGGACAACCCGAAATTC
>JABFEB020000043.1:12543222-12561913 GCA_019775895.2 Stomatorhinus ivindoensis
CGTAACATTTAAGCTTCTCTTTGATTGGGCTCAGCAGGTGCCACACGGCAAGGCAAGCTGAGGACAACCCGAAATTCAAGGAACACGTTCGCACGGACACGCTCTGCAAATTCGAGGAAACGCTCTCAATCTGACATAAATAAAGTACCGGTGCTGAATAAACAAATGCTAGGCACATTATTTTATGTGTAGGTCATTCCATCTTACTTCATCCAATTTAAGAAAAACTTCCCATTTAACCACCTCAGATTTTCCTAATAAATTCCTGGAGGAAGATATACTTCCTAATAGGAAAAGTATAACATCTCAGGTCTCCACTGTAGCTAGTTTTCTCATTTTTAATTTTTTTATTTTTAATTAATTTTTCAGGCAAATCTGACATGGTCAAGTGAGAGGGATATGATGACCTGACATGGAATGACCTGTAAATCATTTTTCATTGTTCTGCACTACACAACAAAGAAAATTCCTCTTATGTAAAGTACTTGGGGTTAAATAAATGATTACGATAAACGATTCTGCTAAATCACGCCTTTACC
This sequence comes from Stomatorhinus ivindoensis, assembly GCA_019775895.2. NCBI lineage: Eukaryota > Metazoa > Chordata > Actinopteri > Osteoglossiformes > Mormyridae > Stomatorhinus > Stomatorhinus ivindoensis. The sequence goes on from JABFEB020000043.1 coordinate 12,543,762, forward strand.
CACGGTGGGGTAAGCGCGACACGTCAGCTTATAATCACACAGGTCTGCATGTGAATCAAGATGGGAATCTGAACAGGAAATACAGTAATTTGCACCTGACACATATATCTATCCTGCAAAGTATCCAGACATGTTCTTGTAACGTACACTAGTGGCCAAAATTGTGGAAACACCTCAAATTTTTAGAGATTGCAGAACTGTATTCAACTGTTGCTCCAATTCCTTATTTAATCGCCCAGTGTATGATATTTGTAAAATCATACATTAGACAATTAAATAAGTAACTGGAGCAAAATGGACCATGATCCCCCCGCTTTCCAAATTCACACCTAGGACCCGTCTATGCCAGTCGCGGCAGTTGCAGATGACAAAATTTAAGTGGTCTGCAAATATTGTACCCATCATGCACTGCAGTAGTTAGCAAATTCCACAAACATGTGTTTTTTTTTCATTAAACAAATGCCTCAACAACATAGTTTGACTACAAAACGCTACAAACTATCCATCCATCACTACTTAATCCCAACCGGGATCAACCAGAGCCGATCCCAGGAACAGCAGGCAAGGGCAGGATCCAACCCTGGGCAGACGCCAACGTGCCACATGGCTCACACACAAACCAGGGGGCCAACTCTTCCACCAATCTACCACGCACACTTTTGGACTGTGGGAGGAAACCGGAGCCCCCAGCAGAAACACACTCGATCATGGGGAGAGCGTGTTCCACACAGAAAGGTCCTACATCTGATCCCGGGATCGAACCCAGGACCTTCTGGCTGTGAGACAGCAGCGCCACTGCACTGCCCCATTGCAAAGTATCACATTAATATCTTCTCAAGGACATGGTTTATTTCACAAGGAGTCAAGTGCATCTGCCTGTTGGGAACGGTTGCAAAACGTCCAGACCGCAAAAACAAGACCAGCCCTCCAAAAGAATCTCAACTTCAGTATGTAACAATAGTAAGTATTTCCCATTTATTTATGAGTTATTGTCAGTTTAGTGTCATAATGAACACGGTCTAGTTTCTTATCTGAACATGAGGATGTTTCACTGCTTAAATTTAATGCATGCGCATTAAAGGAAGTGATGGAAATAAAGAATAAAAAATTAAGGAGGCTAGGAAGATTTTTATGGTATTACGTTGAAAATGGTGTAAAAAATAGACATTGGACTTTCATTCTTATGCTTCACAATTCTTTAGAGTGGCTTTTACACTCATCCAGCTGCAGAGTATGACCAACACACACGTTTCTCTGAGAGTTCCACACCCTAACATAACCGGTGCGTGGCGCCTAAGGGGGACAGCAGGCCGTGTCGGTTTTGGGATTGGGGGGGGGTGGGTGTGGTTAAGTGTCCCTCCCTTATCTCCACATGCACCCACCAGCCAGCCCCGCCAGAGGAATATAAACAGGAAGCCTCTTCGGTGAAAACAGTGGCGTTGACAGGAAATGCTGTCATCCTGAGCGCCGCTCTGCACAGGCTTGTTCTCTCCCCCACCCGGGGGGGGGGGGGGCAGCTGCTTACACAATTGACACGCTCCTCTGACAGACCCACAGCTATTACTCTCGCTTTCCGAAAATGACACCTGCTGATCCTGCCAATGAGAAAGCACACCGTGCCATTTATAATAGATGAGAGTCCCTGGGGAGGTTTTTCAGAGCCTCGGGGGAGTCCGATGGGAGGGGCGGCACGTCATGGGGCTCGGTTGAAGTCATTTTGTTCCGAGCCTGGGAATTACACACAACAACCAGACTCATCTCAGGTGAAGATCAGCCCAATCGGTCTCAGAAAATCCTTCCCGCTGTGGAGACTTCTACACAGCAACAAGACTGATTTTCTTTATTTGTGTATCACTGCTTAAACGTTAATATTGCAGTCAGTGACACCGGGTTCTTGGTCGACTCCACATACGCAGAACCTCTCACCTCCTAATGAGCATCTAACACATCTCCCGTGCAGAAAGTAGCCCCTCCCCCAAGCCGGCGGCGAAGGTTAACAAAATGGCCGCCGTGTTTTGAGTCTTCGACGGCGAGAACACTCGGCACTCGCCTGCCAGAAAAACAAGAGGCCAACTTCCTGCTGGAGTGCGGTTTGCCGCGGAAGGCGAGATGCTCAACGTAAGAGGAAGCTTGAGTGAAACCTGCCTCGCAGCCCCCCCCCTACTAAAACAGAAAGGATGGGGAGGGAAGGCCAAGTGCATTTCCACATCGAGATATGCACACGCACACACACACGCACACACACGCTAGATCAGGTCCCATCTGCTAAAGACTAATGAAGGTACGCTTGCATAAACTACACAACATCAATAGCATTAAACGACACTATCAACAAGCAAAATGTGATACAATGTCAAATATCAGATGTACGTACGAACTGAAGTTCATAGACCATTAACCGAGATACTCATCACACTACAGAAGCCAGAAACAACAAAATAAATGCCATGTCATATTTTCGCTGGATCTCAGAGTTTCTCAGCCTGGTCCACAGTCAATGTTTTTGCTCCCTCCCTGCTCCCAGTAGGGAGCAAAAATGTGGACCGTCCAGGGGGGCTCCAAGGACTAGGCTGGAAAACACTGATTTAGAAGGAATATTTGCTTAGGACCCTGAGGAATATCAGCTTAAAATCTGGAGGTATATGAACCCAGAGGGTGTATGTGGGTACGCATCACACTCAGAAAAAAGGGTAAAAAATAGTTCCTTTGCTTGCCACTGGGGCTGTACCCTTGTAATTGTACCATTTAAGGTACAGAAATGGACTCTGAGGAACATCCCAAAGGTACAAACAGCATGAATGTACCATCAGTGATACAGGAATGTTCCTCAGAGTCAATTTGTGTACCTTAAACAGTAATTACAATAATTACAAGGGTTCAGCTCCAGTGACAAGCAAAGGAACAAGTTTATACTTCTTCCTGAGAGCACAGGAGCTCTATAAGGTTAAGCCCATTCTCACCCTCTCCAACCACCACATCCTTCAGCTTCTCCACGGCTTCTGCAAAGCGGGCCACGTCCTTCAGCAGGGCTGGGATGTCCTCCACTTCGATGGGCGCGCCCTCGGTGACCTCCAGGGTGGGGCTCTGGGCAGCCGGCAGCCGGCCATGGCCCTTGCCAAAGCCCCAGCTGCCGGCGGCCTGGAGGGAGAAGCCGGCGGCACTGGCGTGCCGGCTGAGGGAGGTGGGCCTCCGCAGAGTCGCCCCGGGGGAGGGACAGCCGGCCAGTCGGCCGTGCAGGATCGTGGAGCCGGGGCTGCCGGAGCTGGCCGGGCAGGACACATCCGTGTGGCTGGATCCGGGAGCAGTACATGGAGAAGACTCAGAGGCATTAACACGAGGGAACTGCTCCTGGAGAACAGAAAGCTGGGGTCACATGGCGGGGGGAGCAGGGATGGAGAAGGGAATGATGAGATGATGAGTGGGAATGTAGCGACAGAAGGAACTTCCAAACTGGAGCAGGCTGAGAGTGTCAGAACTTCGCTCAGATGAAAGGTCGTCTAGTGACGGAATAGAGTGACGACTGGGAGTCATTTCGGTATAACCACTCGCAGGTCCTGACACTTCAATTAGAAAGGATTTTCGAAGCACGAAATGTGGGCATCCAGTATCACTTCGCATCTGATGTCACAGGAATATCAAAAGTACTCTCAGCCCCGGGGAATGTTTGGTCCGTCGGAGTTAAAGTATTGAAAAGGCAAAGCATGAAAACACAGTTCGCGAGCTAAAAACCCATTTCCAACACTGGAGACGCAAAACGTAGCCTCTGCCAGACATAGCTGCTGTGATACGGAAGTACAGCCCTGTGACCAGACTTTACAACAAGAACACCCAACAGGATGAATTCAAATGTGACACATGGACTGTTGTGTAACGCTGCGTGTACACAGTCCAAAAACACCCCAACCAAAGACTTTTTTAGTCCGAATATTTATCCAGCACACTATTTTCAACATATGCTCCCTTTTATTCTTGGTGAATAATGCTTTCATTTTATATGTTTAAATGCTTCACTCTGGTGTGGCAGTCCTGTGGTAGAGACCACGTAATTCAAACACGCAAACCATCCTGACGTTTACACACTGAACAGTGGATCTTTATAGCCGGCTTTTATTTTTTATTTTATTAAAAAGACTTCCTGAGTTGTGGAGCCAGGGTGGCGACGGAAAATCCCCGGACTGTTACCGCAGCTGGCCAACAGATGTCCTTATAGAGCCCCACAGGAACACCTGCTAGATAATAGCGAGACTTCGGACACTTACAACTTTTGCTGTTTCACATAAACCTAAAAATATATTCTTTTTCTACATCATAAACATTATATTCCCATTTTTACTATCTATAATGCCTTAATATTGTTATTGGTACGTGGCTAAAAACGTGCCAATTTGTTATATATATATTTAAAATATTCATTTATGTGTATAAATCCTACACTAAAACTGGAGTTTTTCTTTAAAACAGACATTCGGGCTCTTAGGTAATAAATGTATTTATTTTTTACTTAGGTTGAACATGGAGGTCTTCATCACTCAACCGTAGCTTACAGAACTTTTTCCAGATCATGTGCATTTTAATAAAAGTTCAATATCTACCAACATAAAGCCTTTCACTTTGAATCTAGTAACTAAGCGGATCAATATTATAACCCGTATTAAATGCCCATATTAAAGCGGTGTAAGTGTGCGTGAGTATTTTCAAGTATACAAATAAACTGAGCTACATCATAGAGTAAGTATTCAGACCAGACGGCTGACATCTACAGTCTACTTTCCAAATGCTCTTACAAGTTAGCGTTCAATCTTATAAGGCACCTTTTAAATCGCCCCAACATATGGTTGATATTGCCATTACAAATACCGATTGGGGCTGCTTCTCTGCCCAGTCAAACCAGTTAAAGAGTCAGAGGCAGTAAGACGTGCGCTGCAATTTCCAGTAGACAGCTGGCTGACAGCAGGACTAACAAGCAGATTCTTTGCAGGAAAGAGGAGAGAAAACCCCGTCGGACGGGTCCCTGTCTTGGGGATGCTGTGCCACTTACGGATGGACTGTGAGCTCCAGGGTTTGCAGTGGTCCTTTTTGATATTGAATTAGTTTTAGTGAGCTCCTTCCTCTTTCTGAACATTTTGGCTCTTTGTTTGTTTGTTTTAATCGCACGCCGGCTCCCAGCTCTTCGCCGTCTTCAGGAGCTCGGACGCTCCATTAAAAGCGGAGCGGAGGCGCGCAGTTCACCGTCTCAGCCTCTTCCTGCCGCCCGCCGCGCGTCGGCTCTGCCTTCGGCGTCTGCAGCGACATCCGCCGCCGCCGCAGCCTTCAAGAGTGGAGGGAGGAGAAAAAAACAGGACACGTGACGGGTTTAGCGCCATTTGATTGGGGCGTGTGAGACCAAGGAGGAAAAGGAACGGTTCCGTTAACTGACAACTAACGGTGAGTAGTGACATTGAGCAACCGTGCTAGGCGGTGTGGGAGGTGGATGTTGAAGGATACAGGATGTTACAGCCACCTCGGGAGGTAACATCAAGATTGATTTGTAATGCGGTTTTTTGCATATTGGATTAGTGTACTACACACAAACACACACTACACAAATCTAATTTTTAAAAAGCTTACCCCCAAATCGGTCTTGCTCAGACTGAAAAATTTTAATTTTTACAATGCATGCTTGGAAATTTGTACGAGTGATACATTCGGTAATATAAATATTTTGATTTACGCAGCAAAAATGTAGTAGTGTAATTCAGCAGATCACTAAGTGCAGCTCTGTTTTATCCAGAGGGTGGCGGTACACTCACATTCAGTAATGGTACAGGAAGAACACCGCATTAGGGTCCCTTCGTTTCCGCACTTCACTAACTAATGAGTGAGGCGCCTGGATATAGCAACGATGCTATATTTATAAGATATTTCACAGCAAAGGCAGATGAGTCCCCTATCTCGGCTCACTTGCAACTATCTATAGTACACAATCTTTGGCTGTGTACAGCTCAAACGATGTTATATACTTTCGATCACCTACATGATAGTCGTGAGAAGTGACTGAGCACAGGGAACCTGGCAGGCTGCTATCTTGTCCAGGGAGCCCCCTGGTGGTCCATTGAACCTCTGCACACATTAATCATCCATTAATCACCCAAAGACCTGGAGCAAATCCTAGCCAGGGTTGGCACAAGGCAAGGGGACACTCTAGACAGGATGCCATCACGGGATGTGCACACACACATACACACATAAAGGTTTTTTCAGGCACGTATATCTTTGCGGTGACCATCCATTTATTTCAATGGGTATACCTCTAATCCCAGCTAAAAGTAACCAGAGAAGATACAAGACTTTTGGCATTTTTCGTTTTTTGATTGCATTTACAATTTTTTTTTTAATATTAAACTGAGTTTCTCCTTGTGGGAACAAACCAGTTGACCTAACTGCGTATGTCTGGCCTGTTCGTGGAACCCCATGCAAAGACACACACAGCCAGGCAGGCAGGGGATCAGACTCAACCATTAGCTACAGGTCTACGCACTGCAAGTCACACAAAATGAAAGGAAGTGCAAGCAGATGAATAATCTATCAGTTTTTATCAAGGATGTGGTTGATATAGATGTGGTGGAAACCGTGAGTTAGAAAAACTAGCATAAGACAGTGCTTACAAAAGATTGATTTAGCGAAGAAAGGACCGAGTTACATTTAGAAAGAGTGAAATTAAAATGCATAGGTTAAATGAGCATGTAATATGTTATTCATTGAATGAAATTATTTTCAAACACAAAAATTAGACCCATTTTTACATGTAGGTTTATTTAAATTAAATGCTAAAATGGACAAACCAAAACAGTGAAATCATGATCAAGGAATGAACAGAAGCAACATCAGCAATCCTGAGCTTTTATTTTAACAAAAATCAAGACTGCTATACAAACAAGACTCCTGTTATAAACAGAGAATTAGTCAAAAAGGCACCAAGTGTTTACAATACAGCTTTGATCCAAATAAATATATTCGGGGAATAAAAGTGCTGAATGGTTTGTCAAAGTCTTTTAAAAATTAGTCAGTAGCACAATATGTTTAAGGAGAAAGAGTTTGTATGGGTGCCTAAGGCTCTTTTCGTGGCTGCATCTCCACTATGACCAGAGCTTTATGGAACAGTTCAGACTAGAGAACAAAACTTACGTAATATACAAAAACAAAACTTTGTAGTAACACCTGGATTCAACCTACCCTTAAAATGCTCAATAATACATCAGTTTTTCCCTCCATTTTCCTTACTCGTAATTAAATTTTATTGGTTATATTTAAACAAAGGTAGATAGTCAAAATCCAAACCAAGATTTTGTTTCAACCAACCAGTTGAGTACTCTGTGACTGACTCTTCAGTACCACTTTACAATAAGGCCCCCTTTTGCCACTTGTAAAAGATAGTAACTCATTAATAAAAAGAAAACTATTATAACTTGTTTAAAATTGTCAATTAACTTACAAAGTGTTACAACCTAATTAATAACCAGATTATAAACCATTCATAAACACTTTATACAAGTAGCCTTATTGTAAAGTGGCACTGACTCTACATACTCAACTGGTTGGTTGGAATAAAATCTTGGTCTGCATTTTTACTTTCTGGACATGAACTATCCACCTCTGTTTAAATCACTTTTTGTAGCCGGTTATCACATGAAGATGATTCTAGTAAAGCACCTCAGACAGAGGGCCAGCTGCAGAGACCCCGCAGGGACAGAGACCGACCCCGCAGGGACAGAGAGAGACCCCGCAGGGACAGAGACCGACCCCGCAGGGACAGAGAGAGACCCCGGCTTTCTGTCCAGTTCTCCAACCACTCACTATTTGTTGAAGTATAAACCACACACACAAAACACAGCAATTCAGGAGCAAAGTGCTGAACGACAGCAGTGTGTGTTTCCATTATCTGTTGTGAAATTAACCCTTAAGAATCAGACCAAGTTAAATGTCAGGCTTCTTCCGAATTTCTTCCTGAGTACTGAGTAAAACAGCCAGTGGCTTCAGGTCAGAATATTTTGGTATCATACTGCAGGCTTATCCCCTACCCATGAAAACAAGTTAATAATGTTAAATCAAAAACACACAGAAAACAAGTAAGAGGCAGTACAGAGACATTATACTAGGAATCAGCACAGAACAGTGCAACATATTTGGTACCAGTTAACAATTTCATAAAAAGAAAAGTCCCTGATGAAACTTTCTTTTTAAAGTATTAATCTGCAGAACAAAAGTATAATCTAACTACTAGAATATTTAATACATATAAATAGAAGTAATAATGACAATACAATAAATTCTTTTTTCTTTGTTTTACAAGAATAAAAGATGTGAGTTTGGGTCATAATTTAAATAGTTCTTGTATACTACCCACACGTGTGAAAGTCTTCCAAGAGACGTACGATACAGATCGTAAACAGTAGTGACTTCTGCCTTTCGATTTGTTCTTATTGTACAGTTATTGCTCAAGAAAATCTTATGGAGAAGAAAGGGAGATTTTTACAGGTTCTTTCTGGGCTCTAGGTATCTAACTTGCATTAGGACAACAGATCCAACTACTTAAAATATGAAGGATTTTTTTACCCAGATAAAACTGAACTCATAAAGACCTTTAAAACAATACATTTCCCTGAGAATTTCAAGGGTTGAACAACAATGAAAGTAAATTAGTCCCCTTTAATTACATCATGATCAACAAATATTAATACCCCCCCCTGTCCCATTTTTAACAGCCATTAGATCATTAGTCTCCATGGCGATCATTGGTTGTGCTCAACCATTCATGAGGTTGTGAATTCATGAGTCCCCAACCAAAGGGTTTCAATCTCCTAGCAGCACACCACCATTAAAACCTTCAGTCTGATACGATAATCATTAAAACCAACATACCACTGTTTCAAAAAAAATATATATAAATACTTTAGAAAGACTGCATTTCTTAGAAGGCACGGTCAAAGTGACTTTTCTCTGGAGACACTTTCGGTTCCATTTCAGCTTGTAACTTGGTAGCGACAGCTCAGACCACGAGTATGAAACATGGCCCTTCAGATGGGATGCTGCCTATCTGCTCTGCCGGGGTTCAGCCAATCGCCATGGAAACACCTAGCTCGTGAGAGTATTATATAGAGATGTTCTGAGGACAGAAGGGAAAATGATTGGCTCAGAGAGATAACCAATCAGATTGCAGAGGAGGTGGATCCAGGCAACTAGAGTTTTGACGAAGACATCTGTTTGGCTGGACCCACCTCCTGTGCAATTTGATTGGTTATCCCTCTGAACTAAAAGAAACAGCTTCTTTTCCAGGTTTAAATAAAACACTGTTCTAAACCAACATTTCCGATTCAAGCGCCTACTGTCCTACTAAACATCTTCCACCCCAACGGCAAACATGATTCCAGGTTGACAGTCGCACTCCAAAGACCGCTATGGAGACTCAGCGGAATCGGAGGAATGCTGGGAGCTCGAGCCAGTTGTCTGTAACTTCATCATAATCTACCACAGCAAGTTTAAAGCAAATCGCTATACTGAGACAATGAGGTTTGTGGGGACACTAGGGGAAGCCGAAGGGGAAGGTTAAGTTGCATCCCAGCCAGGCAGCCAGTATTGAATCACGGACTGCCGGCCTGAGCTGGCTTGAAACAGGTTGTCCAGTGTCTCGCGCACATCCAGAGCATCTGCACTGCAGTGGCTGCTCTGGAAGGAAGGCGCGTACCAGCCCACTGCAGGGCCTGATGGGAAGGAACAGGAGGGAGAGCTGGAGGTGGTGGAGTAAGTGGCTGTGGAGGGTACAGGAGAGAAAGATGGGCAGGAAGGGTACAAGGAGAGGGGAGGGGGCAGCTGGGAGCAGGGCCCATTCAAGGAGGCCGTCAGCTCATCATCAGGGGAGGTATGCTGGAAATCCCGCGGGGGCGGCAGGCTGTAAGGTAGGGCGCCACCTGTTGGCTCAGATGAGCAAAGCAGGCCCCGGCTGTCATTGCGATCATCATCGGCATCGCTATCGGGGGAGGGTGACGGGCTGCTCAAGGTTAGGTCCAGGATGGCGTCCACGGGATCTGACTGGGCGGGTGGCTGGGAGGGGAGGAACGAGGAGTGCCACTGCTGCTGCTCTTGCTGCTGTTGCTGCTCCTCCTGCTCCTGCCGTTCCAGGGCTTGCTCCTCAGCGGCCCGACTCTGCCGCTCCTGCCGCTGCCGCTGCACCTCCTGCTCCATCCGCAGCAGGATGTCGCGGACCTGCGGCACGCAGTTCTCGGGGATCCGGATGCCTGGGTCACGGGGCGGAAAAGGCGGGGGGTCAGCGGGGGCGGGGGCGGGGGCGGCGGCCAGCTCACGCGACGGCGGCGGGGGTCGAGGTAGGGCGCTCACCGACTTGCTTGCCGTGCTGTTTGGTCTTCAGCCGCACGATCTGCAGGATGCTGGAGCTGGTGACGTTGGCGACGGTGTCGGCCACGTGCTTCCAGACGCGCAGGAGCGAGCCGCACAGCATGTGGTAGCGCCGCAGCCGCAGCCCCATCCAGCACTTCTCTCCCTGGCTCAGATGCTTGCAACGGCCACTCCTGCCGCAGAGATTCACTCGATAGTAAATGACCGCCGTTACATGTCGGAAAACGGCGCGGAGCGTTCCCGTCGCACCTACCGGCTGGCATGGCTGCACTTGGTCAGAGATACGGAGTACTGCTTCTCCCAGAATTCCCTGGCTTCACTAGGTGTAACCTGAGAAAAGGCAGTATGGATGTTGGACACATATCACTCATCTGGGATTAAAAAAATAAATAAATAAAACATGCAGTACCACTACGTGCCACTAGGGTTCACCAAAGACCATTTAGGGTCCATCAGGATTTGTAAGTGCTGCCCTCAAGGGCGGCTCACCTTGTGGTATTTCCTCAGGAGGTTGTCCAGGCTCTCAGGCTGGGTTTGCCGCCCGATATTGGGTTTGTACAGCACCAGGTTCTTCCCGCGGCTCTGTTCAGCCAGAAGCACACAGGGCTGGTTCCTCTGCATCTGCGAGCGCGGAGACATGGCACAGATCTCACCGCCGGGGCCTAGCGAACGCCGGCAGCACGTCGAGGTTTCTGTTCCGGCTGAACCGTCATGCACTCGACTGAACTAACAGTCCCCGTAACTTAACTACCTCAGCCTTTCCCTTCAACGGCAGGGCTGTCGGCAAGAATGGCTCTGCAGGAAGGGACTGGATCTTCAGGTTTCCATTATTAAACACGGGCTTCGGCGTAACAGTATAATAAATGGATCGCGTTCAGGTGGCCTTTTAGGTGCAGAGGGTAGAGTTGACGATGGTGCTGGGACTCACCTTGTGGGACAGGTAGAAGCCGTCGTCAGGCCCCCTCAGTGTCTGCGCCCGACTGCTCGCCTCCTCCCAGGGCAGCCCGCGGTCCACACTGACCTGGGGGAGTCAGAGAGGGTCACACCCAGCGTCCGGAGCCTCACAGCCCCAACCGCCTTCCCCGTGGCTCTCATACCTCATAGAGGATCGCTTGGCCTTCCTGTGGGTTGCCTGGGGTAAGGAACCTCTCCTGGGTCTCTTCGTAAATCTTATCGTTGCCCGGGGCCAAATCTGCAGGCCCACAGAAACACGGCCTAAGTCAGCAGTACTGGCCTCATTCAGAGGCACAAGCCAGAGCATGCGAGTGGAGTGGAGAGCTGAGAATTTCCACTCCTCGCTCACGAGGCTGTTAAAAATTAAGGAATCAGTGGACTTAATAACCTAAAGAATATACGGTTTCATATTTTTTCTGTTGATGCTGCTGCTGTGTCTCTCTATAAAATAAAATTTCACTGACAGCGTTACGTGGAATTTAAAGATCCTATTAGACCTACTTTGAATGACAAAACATTTATTTGATTACCAATATTTACTTTATAGGCTTTTATACTTTTATTTACTTTACGGACTTGAAATGCTACAACCATATAAAACTTGCTCACGATTTGCTCTGGCTTCCGCCTGTTCGAGTAGCACACCCTCACGTTTCTGAGAAGAGTGATTCCAAAGTGAATCTTTACTCACTTAAACACCACATTGCTGTTTTTGCTCCACATTATTGTCATCTATATGTTTGAGAGGAATATTACACTCGTATGATCTATCAGTTTCCTTTGTGAAATACTTTGCGAATTCCATCTCGGCCTATTTGTGTAACAGTCTTTTGTAATTGCACAGATGAATTCTGGGTAGATTTCGGCACGCTTCAGACTCGTAGTGTGAGCGGGATCGGAGCGAAATTAGAGTGAGACGGAGTGACCGCTCCAACCTTAATTACAAACCTGCTCTGTGCTCTGACACAATTCCAACCGCTCCGCTCCTCGCTCTGCTCCGCTCACGTGCTCTGGCACAAGCATAAAGACACACGGGAGGGGGAATAAAGCTTCCTTACCCAGAATGCCCATGTCATACTTCCCCTCCTTCTTGTCCATTTCTATTAGGTAGTCGAAGTTGTCGCTGAAGTACTGGAAGAGTGAGTTCTGCTTGTGTACCTCCAGGCCCAGGATACGGTTGAGGAACTTTGTGATGTTGCAGTCTGGACACACACATGTACACAGACACCATGTCCCTCAGCGTGACTCACCCAGAGATACTACCCGCCCCCCCAGCAGGCCTCACCTAAAACACACCCATTGAATCTGACCCACAACCTGATTTACCCTGAGACCCCCCCCGTCTCCCAAGATTTCCAGCAAACTAAAAAGAAAAATTCAGCAATTTTTGTCAAATGGAAAATACGGTGGTCCTTGATTATGGTCATATAAGTCATTCGACTGATTAATAAGTACTTTAGAGTTTCCAGAACCTGTGCAATTAGGTAACTGCAGGACCGATTAATCTTAATTACAGCACAAATTTATCTTCATCTAAACACTAGTTTGCCTGAGGGGGGAAAAATGGTAAAGTTGATGAAAAGTTTTGGATAAATTGTACTGTGACATTTTATGTAAAAGAAACTATAGTTTGTACGTGTGTGAAAGAGAGTGTGTCTGACAGGGGTCGCTTTGGAGAGTCTGAGTACCTTTCTCATTGCTGAATGACTCCTTACAGAAGAAGCCAACATCCATCAAACCATACTTCATGTCTGAAAGATGAAAGAGAGTAAAGACGTTGATTTTGGTGACAGACAGACAGACTCGTTTCTTTGTGGGGACTGTCCATTCAGTCCTATGGGGAAATCCCTGATCCCATCAATGATACTCTTAACCCCCACCCAACTATAACCATAAGTAACTAAATGAAGTATACAGGACTTTAGCCAATAAATTTTTTTGTTTACAGTCAGATATTTTTTACAAAATTGAATTTTCCTTTGTGGGGACCAAAAAACTGTAAATAACAGGTTTTTTTATCACATTGTGGGGACATTTGGTCCCTAAAACGTAATGTATACTTGGACCTCACAAAAACACACACGCGCGCTGGGGAGGAAAGGGTGGGCGTACTCACCACTAAAGAACATGGCATCTCCTCCGGGGTACCCCTTTGGGGTGGGTACCTTGCTCTTAATATGGCCCAGGATGGCTTTGGTGATCTGGTCCAGTGCTCTGGTGCCGTACTACAGAGCATAGCAAGAAGACTAATGTCAGTACCGAGGCTCAGTGCAGACTTATCGGCCTGAGCCCCCCCCCCCGCCCCACACAAAAGCATACATCCTAAGCTCTCACTTTGTTCTCAAAGTTGAACTTGCTGAGGTCCCTTGACTCTGTGGCCCTCCGGTCCCCGTGGGTCAGGGCCCCCTGAGCATGGAAGAGTGAGAAAGGCGTGATGAGTCAGACAGGAAACGGCCCCCCTCAGGGCAGACAGCCAAAAACCGGGAAACCAAAAGCCCCAAAGCGGGCCGACACAGAGCAGGTGTCCTTCGAGGTTATTCAGCCTATCTGACAGAAGCCCTCAGGGACCCACAGGATGCCAGAAACTCCATTTTTTTGCTCGGAAGATGGGTGGGAGCAAAAACATAGACTGGGTGGGCAGGTGGCGTGAGTGGGAAAGCGCGACCTACCAGGCTCTCCAGCCTCTTGGCCACGATAGAGGCGAAACGGCGCTCTCCTGCCAGCTCCGAGATGAGGAAGACATACTCCGGGGCCGTTACCTGGTTGGAACGGTGCGTGCGACCTGGAGGGGTGCGCAGACAGGGAGCCGGTCACATGTGTGCACACAACCAATCAATCAGAGAGCTGGTCACATGTGTGCACACAACCAATCAGAGAGCTGGTCACATGTGTGCACACAACTAATCAGTCATCTAAGAGATCACAGGACTGACAAACCCTGTACGTGACATCTTGCCATTCCACTTCCCACTGGTTTGGTCCGGTCCGCTATTACCGGACTACACCGGGACGTCCCTCAGGACCAGGTCGGCTACTCACCAAACTGCTGAATGGCCCGGTCGGCGCTCCACGGCAGCTCCAGGGTCAGGTGCACCCTCCGGCGCCGGTTCTTTATGCGCCGATCCGCTTGCAGCGAGATGCCCGAGCTGGCCGCCTCCGAAATAATGGCCACCAGCTGGGGGGGGCAGTAAGCACAGGGTGAGCGGCCTGTTCTGTGGCTACCCAGCCTCTCGCTCCACACTCACAGAAACCACATCGTGTCCAGAAACTCACTGACTGCACATGCTTCTAACTTATCACTGAAGCTCCAATGAAGCACTATTCATTAGAAAATATATAGATGAATTTTCCCTCATTCAGATGAATGCATTGACAGCTGTGACAAGAAGGTCAGAAAAAGTCAAATCTTCAAAACGAGTCTCTTAGAAAAAAAATACTTTTAAAATAATGATTCAATGACATTCATTACAAATTAAACTGTAGGATCGCTGTGGGGATCAGGGGTGGCGCTAGGGCTGTTTTATGGGGATTTTAATAGTGACAAAATGACATTTCATGAATCATTTGCTGTATTTTTTGACCCCAATAGATGGTGCTCTCTGTTCAAAAAGGGCACAAAGCATGCCCCAAAGGGCACCATCTAGTGGAGTCAGAAAATACAGCAAATGGTTCATGAAGCTTCATTTTGACTATCACTAGTCATTAGCCCCTGAGATATATGTACACAAATCAGTTGAAATAATGCGTTCTCATCGGTCATTAAAATCAGACCACCCCCCAGTAAAGGTTTAGCCCCACCTTCTCCCCATCCATGAAGCGCTCCTTCTCCTTGATGTTGATGTGGTCGATGGTCAGCCCCTGCTCAGCGCGAGACTCGTACCGCACGCTCCCGTTGGCCTGCCGCACCACCCGGCCCTTCCGGCCCGTCATCTGCCGAGGCGTGGGGTCAAAGGTCAGCCAAAAAACGCCAGGGGACAGTGGGGTAACCCACTGTACTGGGGGCGCCTCACCTCGGAGACCTTCTCCGGGCCCCCAAGACGGTCGATTAGCTCGTCCAGCGTGTTGAGGGGCAGTTCCCTCCCCAGCTCACAAATCCGTCCCAGTAACCTCCTCTTCATCTCCTCCAACTTAACTGCCAGAGCAAAACAGAGAGGGGAAACCCGATATGAATCAACAGCACACAAGGGAGCCCCCCCCTCCATCACAGTGCCAGATTCATGACGATCCAGATAGAATCTGCGTGGGCTTCAACCAGTGTTAAAACTTTATACATTTTTTTTTATTTAGCTCTTATATTATTCTCAATTTCAATTTGAAATCCAGTTTAGTTATACTTAATTTTCACTGCAATTTTATTAGTGTGTTCTCATTGGATTTCATTAAATCAGTTTTATTTTGAAGACAAAAACTAAATAAAAATATACATTTTAGTTTCAGTTTATTTCTAGGGATAAACTGAAAGATTTAGTGCTATTTCATGCGTCTGATCTTTAGGGAAATCTCATATGAATGCACAGTGCACATTATCTACTATGTTCACATTATGTCTTCAAAACACCTTCCATGTTTTACTAATGGTCATTCCAGACAAACAATCATTAACTTAGCAAAACGGTCATGGGAAGTACTCAATATTTGTTTCATTTTATTTCAGCTAGATTTGAAAGCAATATTTATAGTTTTCATTTAGTTATACTTTTAGTTTTTGTTTACAATAATGCCCATAGCAGGAACCAATTCTAGTTAAGATTTCCTAAAATAAAATTTACCGTATTTTTACACATATAACGCGCACACGTGTATAACGCGCCCACGCGTATAGCACGCGGAAACAAAGGAATTATGTAACATTTTTTCACGTATACAGCGCATGCTGCCCATTGAACTGAAAACTACTCCCGCCACCCTCAGACAAATTTTGCATAACGCGCACACGGAGATACCGCGCGGGAGGGTTGCACGGTTTGTAAAAACACGTATAGCGCGCACGTTATATGCGTAAAAATACGGTACATCCATATCAAAATGAAACCTCATTGGTTGCTTCAAATGTTGATTAAGCACACAGTTACATTCTTACTAAACCTGCAGAACTACACCGGTTAGTGTTTTGAAGTCTCCTTCACAGAAGCACTGTATGGAAACAGAAAGGAGGGCGGCATGCTGGGTAATTGTTCAGTCAGGACACCTGAGTAGCAGGTGGTGTGGTTGACGAAGATGACGTCGTCGTTGTCCAGCAGTGAGTCGGGTGATGAGTTGGAGTCGCTGTCCAGGCCGTCGGAGTCACTGCTGGTGTCGTCGCTGATGTTGATCACGCCGCTGAGCTCCACGCCGTGCTTTGGGTATTTTGGTGGACGGCCCTTGGGTTTGCCTGGACGCACACAGACGGCAGCTTTTGACAAAAAGCCGTTCTCTCAAGGCAAGTGCGGTCTAGGGAGAGATTGTCGGGGGTCGCAGAGGAACTCACGCTTCCTCTTGTTTCCTGCGCTCTTGTCTCTCTTCTGCTTCTCTGAGGGAAAGTGCTTCTGCACCAGAGACCTAAACACACCCCTGCAACAAAGTCACATTTCAGTCTGCACGATCAGCGCTGATCCCTCATATACAAAGCTATGTGCACGCAGTGAAGACAGCCGTGAAGACGGCCAGGGGGCGGGGCCCATCACGGCAGGCCTACTCTCAACTAGATCAACATTGTACGTTATGCGAATGTCACATTGCGAGAACTGCAACCCTCAGCTACCAACAAATTACGCTAAAACATTTTAATCAGTTTAATCTCTGTTTTATAAATAACACAATATTTACTGCAAAAATTTCGAATATGGCGATATTAACTTTCTGTCCTCCTTGGCCTCCCCAGCACTTACTCCGCCGCAGACACAAATCTGTCCAGGTGCCCGTCATTCTCGTCCAGCACCTCACGGGTCCGTGCTTCGCCGGTGGCCTGCAGGCCGATGACGACGCACTGTGGGTGGGTGCATGGGAGGGTTACAAATAGAATAACATGCAGCACACGGAGACAGAGACACAGGTGTCAACGTTACCCAGGACACAGATAATCCCTCGATAATCAGCCCAGACCTTATTGCTCACCTTGCCCTCCCGAAGTGCTGTCTCAGCCAGCTCCACTAGGCGGCGCACTTTAGCAGCAATACATAGGTACTTGAAGAATCGCTGGTGCGCCGACCAGAACTGGCCCCAAAGGGTCTTGCGGGAGACCAGCCCCAGGAGGTCGGCCGCCTGCAGAAACACAGTCAGGGCCTCGGCCCACTGCGGAACGACGGAAAGCGGCAGTC
Organism: Stomatorhinus ivindoensis; assembly: GCA_019775895.2. Classification (NCBI taxonomy): domain Eukaryota; kingdom Metazoa; phylum Chordata; class Actinopteri; order Osteoglossiformes; family Mormyridae; genus Stomatorhinus; species Stomatorhinus ivindoensis. The sequence continues at coordinate 12,561,401 of JABFEB020000043.1, forward strand.
AGGGAGGAGGAGACACGGTGGTACCGAAAAACAAGCCGGGGTCGGCGCTCATCCTCACCAGCTTAGCAGCCTTGTTGTAGACAAGCTTGAAGTCGTCGTCCAGGCTGATCTCCTCGATGAGGAAGGACACGCCCGAGAAGCTGAGCTGCCGAGCGATGTACATGCCGCTGACCTTCATGTCCATGGCCACGATCTCCATGGCGCCCACCCCTCTGATGCATGTGGGGACAGGAAGTCAGCGCACGGGGGGGGCGGGGCCCCAAACATCCCTATGCTCCACTCCCCAGCAGAGGAAAACCTGTCACTGACCTCTTTTCAATGGCTTGCAGAAAGTGGTCAAAGGTCTTGAAGGGGGTGCCCTCCCCCCAGATGCCCAGCCGGCTCATGTAGATCATGTTCTTCGGCTCTGAGGCCCCTGGAGAGAAGAAAGGCAGTCAGACCGGTAGAGTCAGACAGGTAGAGTCAGACAGGTAGAGTCAGACAGGTAGAGTCAGACAGGTAGAGTCAGACAGG
>JABFEB020000043.1:12566475-12581605 GCA_019775895.2 Stomatorhinus ivindoensis
GATCTCAAAAGGCCCCTTTTCCCATCTTTTCCCACCCCCTGGTGTCTCTCTCTCTCTCGGTTTCTCTTTCTCTGCGTCTACCCCCCCTCCTCCTCATCTATACTGACAATTAAAATCAGATATGTCACATATACACAAGCTGACCGAATACTTACTGGTTTCCAGAATGCACAGGATAAGAATCACTGTACAGAGGCGCCTGTGAGTATTTCCAAGTGTTGGCCTGATGCATCGCATTCTGAAAGATCGGGGAAACAAATTAATTAATGATGTGTTTGAAATTAGGCATTTACAAAGCTCTATCCCAGTATCCCCAATTCAAACTAATGGTAACGTGGTATATGGAATGGGTCCATGCGGATAGCAGGAGCCAATCAGACGCAGGGAAATGACAAGACGGTGGGAGGTACCAAATGGTTTCAGTCCTGGTACATGGATAACGCCGTACCTGCATGGACACACTGTAGGCAGCACAGTCAGAATGTGGCCCCCGCAGATCCAGGTGGTTCTCCCCATCCATGGCGGGAGGAGCAGCCATAAGGGGCATCAGGGCAGGGACGAAGTGGCTTTTTCAGGCTCAGCCATGCCTGCAGAGAGGGAGATCCACAAAGCCGTGTCGGACCACACAGCCCCAGGCAGTGACAGTGTAGGGCAGATTTTTTAATTTGGCTTCTATTTTTACCTCATTTTCAATTTTCATTTGGAAATCCAGTTTTGTTTTAGTTTTTATATGTTTCGGTTTAAGTAATTTTATATCAAGGGGTCGAAGAAAAGTTGTACAGTAATTTTGTGTGTCCAACCTTTAAAGAATCCTGCATGAATACACACTGCACCCACTGACTTCCGAAAAATTGGCAAAACATGTTCCAGGCATTACTAATCGTTATTAAAGGTAAACAAACAAATCGTTACTTAAGCAAAAATACTACTGGAAAACAATATAGTTTTAGTTTTTTTCGTATCTTTATTTCCATTTATGAAAATGTTTCCTTACAGTTTTAGTTTTCGTTATTGATGACAACGCAGGTTCCAAGCAGATAAAAGCGGCAAGTAGCAGGAGTAAGGAGATAAAGCACCTTTAAAACAACCAGTCATGTTACTGGGTAACACTGGAATCCATCCACATGTAAAGTGTCAGCTAAGCGAATAAATAGACAGGGTTCAAATGTGTTAAACAGGAATAAGATCAATGGCGGTTAATGGTGATTTCATTAATGAAATCGTTTCTCATTAATATTGGCTCAACGCTAAAGACTCAGAGCTCCTAAAGTCTGACTGATAACAGTCATTGGGCTCCATTCCTCATATAATCCACAAGTGGTAGCCTGGCATCATCGCCAGTAAATGACATCATCAAATTTGCTGGACCATTTATGCGCAAATCTTCACTAAATTTAAAAGTTAAGACACTTTTTATAATTAGCATAAGCATCTTTTTGAATCATTTTTGAAGCATAAAGTATTTAAGAGGCTAAGACCCATGTGAGTTCCAGATGCAAAACAAACCACACATACTGCCTGTTTGATCTCAACTGCAACAGAGAGGAAAACTTATGGTTGGCAAAGTTGGTGCATGTTTCTTTTTTTTTTTAAATAAAGCATTTGCACTTTAAATCCCGTTTTGGACTAACATTTTGCTTAGTTGATCGCCTGATCACGTGATTAATCGATTATCAATATAATCATTTTTGTTGTCATAATATATACACACACAAGCAGAGCTTCCAGCATGGAATAACCATCTTTGGTGGGTGATTACATCAATAAATTTGCATTTTATACATCATTAGACAAATTCTAGGTCAATATGTGGTATTAACAATAAGGAGAAATAACACAAGCACATATCTTTTATTGACTAAAATATTTATACATTTTTCCTCCACTGCTCCCTCAGACGCGAATCCCTGGCACCTGCTCACAGACAGAAACTCGAGAAGTTTCCAGCTCGCTGGCTCCTCACCCGAGAGGAGTGAAGGCGTCTCCCAGCGCTCACCACTGCGGGGGCTCCTTTCCCTCCCCACCACCCATGGAGACCGCTGAGGCTGAGAGCTGGTGGACGAGATTTGCCTATACAGCCCTGCGGTCAGGTAAGATTTCAGCTTTTCTGCAAGAAGCACTAGTTTCTATTTGACTGTCATATATCCATGTAGGAAAATTAATTTATATATAATTTATAAATTTATGTAGGACAATAAGATTTTACTTTTACCTTATAAACAAAACATTTCTGGAACTGCATAATTACAAATTAGAAGAAATTACTGGCACAATGCTAGAATTTTTCTTTAGAGAAATGCATCGTTATATTCTATAAGTGAACCAAGGGAATCAATGACTGTTACACAACTAGTGCAGATGCTTTCTTGGTCAGACAGACTGATTTTGCTGAAGGCACTCAGATTACACCCACTCTAGTGTCTCTACTCAAGACCCAGATTCCCTATGCTGGGAGTTTGGAGGTGGGGGGCTCAGAGAGCACGACTCTCCTTATACTGCCAAGTCAGGCACACTGGTACAGTGTCCTGCGCTCCATTCTCCTCCGGGTTCTACAAGTGAACCACATGGCTAGAGCTCATCGCAAAACTTTACACAAGAGTCCTTTTAACTGTGACCCTGTTTACGGGGTCTTACCGGAACAAGAGGCACAGTACCTTGATTACATTTTTAGGTACAGAGCCCATTCAAAGCATTTAATAAATTAAAATGACTAATGATGCTCAAACAGCAGATGCATCAGGACGCAAGAAATACGTACAAACAAGTAGAGGCTAACAAGCAAAATGGCTGCATCTGGTACCATCCCCACCTGTCTGCCCCTGTTTAATCTAAGAGGTGTTTCATCTGTTGGGTGGGTGATCAGCTATTAATTACTCTGACATTCCTGCATCCAAGCCAGAAGCAGCTGCTCTGTCCCATCACAGAGGTTGTAACTGTTCACAAGTCAGCGGTGTCCCTATGGGAACACCTCGCCTGATTAAATGTGCATATCATAATTATTGGAAAGACAATACATCACTGCCCATAATCATGCTAAATGCCATGAGACCTATTCGTTATGATGGCCATAACAGATTAATTAAGCCATTAAAAATTCATAGGAGGAAGACATTAGTCCACCAGCAGACATCTGCATTATTAATCAAGCTTTTTAAACACCTGACCTTCCATTTTAATAACTCCCATTCACAAGCCCTTTCATGACAAAAGAAAAAATGGAAATAGAGAAACAGAAGTCAGAGAATTAGAGAAAATTAATGGGGAAATGAGCTGCAGAAAACAGTCGCAGACTGACAATATTGGTGATTACTGCCATCTTACTGCCATATTTCTTTCTACACATTTGAGACTTAGAGGATGTTTGGAGCAGAGAGGAAAAGAGAGTTAACTATTTCCTAGCCGTACATCATTAGAGTTAAAACGTCAGTAAACAGCAGCACATTCTGCACTTTTCTGAGGTATGTTTGCCAACCTCGGAGCCCAAACTAGGAAAGGGGGCGACAGCTATCACAATAAAACCCAGAGGGAGCTATTTTTCAACTTGGATTCCACTGAAACACAACCTTTGCTTTCATTACTTCTGGCCTTGAAAAAGTTCTGTTGCACAAGTAGTGTGGATAAGGGTCTCTGTATTAGAACTGAACCAGCATGGACTTTTGGAAACTACGGTCCTGGGAAAGAAGGGGATGTGGGAGCACTGCGTGGTCTGCTGTGTCGTCAACCATCACACGACCATGACTAACACCAGAGGGGTTTCTGTGGAGACCTCCATGGGTCCTTTTAGGTGGACTACATCCTTAAAGTACATTGGTGGGATGCCAGGGCACACGGCCAAAAAGGAGAGGTAGGAGATGCGTGTGCATTTTGGACCTCTGATAGAGGCAGAATGCACTCTCGGCAGCAAGGACACTCCCCCAGGAATGCCGCTGCTGTTTTTCTACCACAGTTAAATAGCAAGAACAACTTTAAAACAAATGGCAGCAAAAGTGTGCAATCATGCCAGCTCTATGCAGTCATTAAAAATCAGTGATGGCTTCACTGGCACAAATAAAATATTAACAGTAAACTATTCCCCAATTCCAAACGATATATGGCCATAATGTTTAATGGACTGAACCCAAACCTATACGATGATGAAACAAGGTATTTAAGCAATATATACAGCCCCTATACACGTGTGTATAATACAATCGGTTTCTGACAGTTGCTCTAAAACACTTACTACATCATTTCAGTCACTTCTGTGTACTCACTTGACTCCAGCTGTTGTGTGAACTGCACTTGTACTTTACCTTAATGTACCTCACTTTATACTGAACAAATAGTCCTGAACCTGAACATTTCCCACCCACATGCTGCCAAAATGGCCATACCTCATATGCTGCTAAATTCTAGTTCCTGTGCACTCTCTCATGTGCCGTAAATACACAATAAGCTCAGATGCTGCTAATGTCCTTCCAAGTGCAATATCATATTATATAATATAAACGACCAATCATGTTCCTCTATTTCTTAATTTCAACATGTTGAAACGGCTGTTTTCACATGCAATTTCTTTACACGCAACACACTATTCAATTCTATTCACACTGCTACAGGTGCAATACTCCACTGCCTGGTGTGGCCTTGATCACCAATGTTTACATATATGCAGGTAAAAGCTTCTTTTGTACTACATCTACATATGCACTAGGTGCATCTGCATTGTCATTGTTATATTGTTTCGTGTCATGTCTAATACCCACTGTCTGCACTATAGACAGGCATTGTTATTGTGTGGTATAGTTATTGTGTATTGCTACTGCTATATGTGCACTGTGATTATGGAGGAATGCCGTTTCATCTCGCTATGTACTTGTACACAGTTGTTGTTCACACACATCATCTATCATAGTGGCAACATACAGAAAAACTGAATGTGGTGAAGAGAAAATGTGGAAGACACCTTGTGACAGTTATGTCACGCACTCTACAGCTAGTTACACCGGTTCCTGTCTCNNNNCCCCCCCCCCCCCCCCAGATCGGGCTGTCACTTTATGTCAGTAACAGATAAATGAGAGGCGGAAGAAGAGAACCACTGGTTCACACAACGACAACAAACACGGATGTCGTTCCTCTTACCAGCATGGACTATAATCCAACACAAAAGAACATTTGCAAAGTTTAGCAGAGTTCATACAAGCTCACAAAGACACGTAGCACAAACACTTCAGGCAAAGAAATATGCAAGAAAAAAAAAAAATATATATATATAAATATATATATAAAATTTTGAAATGATGGGATGGTGTTTCCTAGCAACACTGCCTACTCGCCTACAAGAGATCCTAGAGGTAAGAGATTGACTGTAAGCTTTTCCGCGCTCCTGAGAACTACTCCATGACCAGGATCGCCAGTAACTAACGACAGAAACTGCCATCGAGGTCAGAAGGACAGTCAGTCCGGAGAGGACCAGGAGCTGCCGGTTTTACAGAGCTTACATTACCTAACCTACCTTCACAGGCAGAACTCCAAGAATCCCTTCTGCTCCCTAATAGCACAGCAGAATAAATTACCTTTTCTGCAAGATTAAATTGCAAATTTGCCTTTAGTTGCCAATTTATCAGCAATTATAAGTGAATACAAATGTAAACATTTCAGCAGATTAGCACACCTTGTACTGGATTAGGATTGTGGAACAATCGCCCAGAAAGAAATAACACAAAAGATTCCTAATAGCCACAACAGCAGGAATTTGGTTATTTCAGTAAACTTGCAAACACTTCTCAAAAATAAGTTAACTGCAAATACACATTTACTTACATATGTTGTACCGTCCTGTTCAAATTAATGATGCAACTGGTTACACTTTAAAGGCAAATCGTTTAAAAAGTTTTAGCCGTAGAAGTCAGACAGTATAATATGACAGCTGCAGAAATAAGCATGGCCATCGCTCAAACAATACATTTTATATCAAAGTGAAAGAGAAAACAAAGCTGACTGCGCTATTTATATTACGTATGCGAAAAGTAATAGGAGATCAGATTAGCAAGAGTTACGATGCGGCACCTGATCCAACGTCAACGTCGTTTCAAGGGGATTAACTTGTGGACCATTTATATTCCAGGACCACGTAAAGAAATATGTCGTCTAGCCTGTGACAAAAGCCCTGACACACGCCAAAACGACGTGGGTTCGCATTTACCGCATGGGAACTACAGTGAAAACGAAAGACATCTTCAATATTTTCCCACAGTACGACCACAAAGCATCCGACTAACGGGAATAACCGCTACCAAGTCGTATGTACGGAAACTAGCTGGTTAACAGTGTAACTATTGAGACGGTTAACTGACACTACAGTAATACTAGCACCGGATACCGATGAATTGGCCAGTTACCTCGGTGTATAAATGAAATATAAACCCGACCGAATGAAAAAACAGATACTCCATAAAGCGTCTTTGTTTAGAGGAGACATTTAAAAGCCTCGGCGCCGCTGACTAGTTGCCAAACTATCTAGCACCAGTTTATTTAGTTTGCTAACGTGGTTAGCATGATAACCTACTTTCGCCACACAAAGACCCCCTGTCGTCTGCCTACATAACGCCAGGTATCCGTCAAAAATGGCAGCAAAAGAAAACGCTTAATAAAGTCCCTCACTACTTTATTAAATATGAAATGTATGTAAATGTACGTATTTATGTAAGAAATATTTATGAAAGTAAAACGATTAAAGAGTTGTCCTTGAAAACAGAAACAAGTATGATCTTATCTCTCTTTTATGGAACTGTCGTTTAACCCCGTTGCGTGAGGTTGTAAATACACAGCTCGATGGTCGATAATTCATAGAGTATTCTGGATACGTTTAACCGGCTCATAGTTCACTTACCCTTAGCAAAGCAAACTTTTAATAAGTCTGGTCACCATCAAACCATCAATACAAATCTTGTACGCGTGTGTTGTAGTTCGCCTGATGCCGGGATTTTAACATCAGATTTTTTTTTTTGGTGATTGTCTTACTTCCTGATTGACGTCGCCATCTTGAACGTTAAAAACACTTCCGCTATGACGTCACTCATTCACAGCTCTTTCGGCTTGAGCTTCGTTTTGAGAATGCAGGCGAATTCGCGACGGTGGCCGTAGTAATGGCACTAAAATTTGGTAAAATGTTATAAAGGATCACATATTTCGCCCTTTTGGTTACAAATTATATTTTCTAATTCATTGACCTGTGCGAATCCACATCAGTACACTATGCTAGGAATAGTATTCAAATAGCCTACCTTATATGACCATTTGTTCAAAGCAGGATTATGGCAAGGTTGGAGCCTGTTCCAGGCAATATAGAGTGTCAGGGCAATTTAAGACACCAATTCATCAAGACTACATGTTTTTGGATTCTGGGAGGTCACGCCAACTTTACACAGAGCAAGTGTGTGAAGCCTGGACGTAAAACCACTCAAACAACCTATACTATGCCTCTGCCATCCCATGGTGACTGGGAAATTGAGTTCAAAAGAGGATGGGTTTAATCGATAGTAAACCATAATGGCACGTTTGTTTGCCTCATTTACCTTGCCCATGATTTGGAATCAAACCTGTTACTTTCATAATCATGCACTGCAGAAGAAATGGTTTTCAGTTAATATGAGACTACATGTGCAGGGGTGTTACCTGTGAGATACAGGAAGAATAACTTAGGATCAAACCGACCAACAGATAAAGTGTGAAAGATTAGTTTTAATGATTCACTATGTAGTGTAAGATCCAACACACAGTGACACATTTGGAGGTAATATATGTGACCCTGTACTTGTGATTATAAGGTTGTTGGTTCAAATCCCATGGTCAGTGCAACCATTTATGATAAGTAACAATATAGTAACATTTAAACTGGTGTATACGTTGACGGTAGTTTTGAAATGTGTTCTGAATATCGATATTCTCAAAATAACATCAACACTTCTTTAGATACAAGGCTGTGCAAGAGAACTATTTTGTGACAATTTGAACTGCTTTCCTGCAGTCAGCCGTACCGATCATGGACTTTGACAGGAGCTCCGCGTGGAATATGACGCAGCCTGAACGTCTGAGAGTGTATTTCAGGATTCATTTTATTATATGCATTGGTCAGCGAACGGCGACTGACAGACATCACCCAAAATGGCATTTATTTTTATATAATCACAACTATATTTGTACGTCTAACCTTTGTATTTATATTTGCTAACATTAGGTCATTTGATTATTTTTGTGTAGACCTATTTAAGTTCCTTTTTGGGCTGGATTGCGGAAAAGCATCGATAAGTGTTTTTAATTATTTTAATGAAGATGAAAATATATCAAGAAATATGCGTCGTCTTCGTCTCTTTGTCGGCCCCGGTCCTACTTTACGTTATGAACAACGTTCCAACTTTTCACGAGTAAGTCTAATTTTTCTTTTTTTTCTCGTCATAAGAAATGACATTTATTCACATAGAATATTATATGATATAAGCGTAGTTTTTGTTTTATATTTAATAATCGCCGTTTATCAAATTAATTATCAGATAATTTCGCTCGAACTGTTTTCTGTCCATTCAAAGTGTTATTGAGGTGAAAATGTATGCGTGTGGCTCACAGGTATACATAATGCTTATTACCTCTAAAGACGCCGTGCAGTCATTTTCATGAAGTTCATTATTATGCGGATCCATACAGCGAACCTGGCAAGGTTGTCCTCATACCCGCATATTAAGAATTGGAAAGAACTCTCAATAAAATGTCTTCATGGTACTTTTTCCATTAACATCACCACTTGGACATAAAAAAAGATCAGTAAAATTACCCCGCAGGCATTAAATTTTACTGAGGCCATTACGAATTTTTCTTATGTTTGCCGGCAAAACGGGATAATTTATGGTTATTTTCTCAAATTTATAAATGAAGCACTCGACTCAAAAGGGTCAAGATATCAAGACGCCCTTAGCCCAGGCGGTCAAATGTGAACGCTGACTATTAAGCAGCTCCTAGGCACACAAATAATGTCAGCCCTAGGGCCCTCCTGCCATAGAAATACTTCTTAACATAGAAATTGGTTTGGATTGATCTTATAAGTGGATTTCACAGGAGTATACATTAGAAATTAATTACAAAAAGTACTGGAAAGGAATATATATGGACATATATATATATATATGTGTGTGTGTGTGTGTGTGTGTGTGTGTGTGTGAATTCAATCCATGTATAAAGTTTAATTACTTTTATTTTTCCCTAGTGCTGTTTCCAACTGTTTTCTATGTTTGCTATATTGCTGAACCTTGTCTTTAACTTCACACTTATACATGCTGAACATGTGCTTTGTGTAAAAGTTGCTTCTACAGCTTGTCCCCTCTGCTCACTGGCCACCTCTGTCAGCTTTAACACAGTAAATTCACTTTGTTTTCTGTTCTTTGCTTTTCTCTCTCTCCATTTAGGCCGCTCATCATACTGGGCACTGGGCTGGCGGTATCGGGGACCGTGTGTCTTCTTGCCTTTCTCCTGACACAGCGTAAACAACCCAAAGATATCCTCTTCTACGGTAAGCAACAAGGAGAGGTGTGATCTTGTGACGCGGCACCAGAACAGATTTTTTACAGCACCGAATCGTAATGAAAAAGAGCCCCGGGACAATTCGAGATAAAACAAAAAGATTACGGAAAAATACCGATGGCTCCACTGCGGCCGGCGGGACAGGAGAAATGCCGCAAACAGGATAAGGCAGGGCAAGAAAATGAAAATATGATAGGATGTAATGCTACACAGCTGTTATCAGCGGCAACGGATATGAAGAGATTTAAACACTGAGCCCTAGAGGGAGCAAGTGCACACAATTACCCCCATCACACGGAGAGTAACTATTTTAGTATTTCCAATAAATCAGTGCGACACAGATCTTGCTCATATAAAGCTTGGGCCTAGCGGTCACACTTAAAGAGACACTCTGCTTGTGGCGGGGTTATGATGATGTTTTCTCAGTTAGCCTGTCATGCCCTCGCTAATGAGCCTTCACCATGGGGGCAGTGAGAAGGCAGGCGGCCTCCGGCAGAAAAGTGCACTTCCTGTTTTCTTTGTCCTTCCGATTCTCGGCGCTCTCGCTGTTCCACACAGGAGTGCGTCCAGCAAACTCCGCCCCCTCGCGCTCTAGCAGGAGCCCTTACTCGCTCAGTCGTTTGAGAAGCATTATTTTCCGTTTCTGCAGTGACGGAAATCCAATGGGCAGCATAAAGAATAGTTTCATATACCTGCCCGCGTGGTGGTCTACAGTTCAGCGTTGCAGCTTGGTCTACTCTAGGTCTTCACTTTGGAAGCTCAAATGTCCACGTTAACATGCACAGCGCACAGCACAAGAATGTCCGCCATGGCAGTGATTTCAACCAGAACACAGAAACAGTCAGTATTTTCGGAAACACTTTACTTAAAGTAGTCATCATAATGCACAATAGATACCTTCATCATGCATTATAATGGTCAGTATAAGCCATTAAAAGGCATTATGAAAGTATTTATGATGCATTATACATGGGAGCTCCACAGAGCGTTGATTGTGCTTAATAAATGTGGCTATAAAGCAGGCATATTAACATTAGTGCGAATGAGGAAGTGTTATTGTAATTAAAGTAACTGGAATAATTTGACCATCAGAGCACACATATGTATACATTTGGCCCAGTTTTTCTTGAGGTTGGCTGGAGAGCAGGACATATCTTCTGTGTCTGTCTACATGTGTGACCATTACAGTGAGCTCAGTGTTCTTGTCTCTCTCGCAGTGTGTGTCCAGTTTGCTTTACAGTGAGCTCAGTGTTCCTGTCTCTCTCGCAGTGTGTGTCCAGTTTGCTTTCTCGTCAGTCTTGAAGCTGACCAATGCTTTGGAGCAGGACGGCTTCACATCAGGGTTCGTGGGATTTTACCAAAGGAAGGTTAGTGCCAATGAATAACACACCTAGCTCAAGCTCATACACTAACTTACCCAACTAGCATGCCAGTGGATTATCAGCAAAGGATTATGGGATTAGTGGGATAATGTAGAGGGTCACCATTCTAATGATATCTTTCATGTACTTTGAAGGGGGAGCCATGCATGGTGACTGCTTATGCCATCATGATGTGCTACTGGGACGGTGTGGTGCACTTCCTCCTGTATCTTCTGCTGCTGCATCACAGGGCAAAGGCGTAGGCACCACTACAGCTGTCCTGTGTCTGTCCTCAGTCCCCAGACGTTACAGTCATGAAGTCCTTAAGTCACAGCTCAGTGCTACACAACCCCCCCCCCCCCAGTTCCTTAAGATCTGAGTAAACAGTGAGCTTAACAAAAGGGCAGGATGTTGGGTGGATGTGAGCAGAGAGTATGTACAAAAGCAGAGGTGGATAGTTCGGACCCAGAAAATAAAAATCCAAACCAAGGTTTTGTTTCAATCCACCGTTTGAGTATAAAGAGTCACAGTCACAGAGTACTCAGTTGGCTGGTTGAAACAAAACCTTGGTCTGGATTTTTACTTTCTGGACCTGAACTATCCACCACTGGATAGAATAGGGTTAGGGTTAGGGTTAGGGTTATAGATTATATATATCTTGAAGGGGATACAATGATTGATGGAAAGGAAACAATGATTGATGGATTGTTTAAATAAATAGATAATAGAATGAAGGTTCATTATATCACCCTGCAGGACGCTGTACCGTGGAGTGGGGCTCTTTTGGGCTGGCTCTTCCTTTGCCAGCATGTCTGTCTTCATCCCCGGAAGTGTCATTGGTGAGGGTCCATTCTCTGTCCTGCAGCTTCAAAGAAGGGAACATTTCATGTGTTAGGATTGGATTGTGCTCCTGGAGCAACATGGCTGACGTTCGTGCAGCAGGACTCGGAAGGGGTGCCTGCTGGTGCTCTGACGGTTCACGCAATGATTACTCGCAGTTACTCACCAGGCGGATTTATTTCGTATTGCTGGCTAACATTATGCAACGATGAAATTAGGCTCCTTCATAGTATTTTCTGTAATCTCGTCATGATTCAATAGGATGAAACGCGCTATGGGGTCCACAGGGCTGGTTTTCTCCAAATGGGTAATTTGCCAATTGTCACACCCTCAGGCAAATACGGCTCAAATATATATCCGGCCTTCTGGCTGAACGTGCTCCTCCTGCTGGGGTCCGTGTGGGCGGCAGCCTCGCTGCTGTCCAGCCTGAGAGAGCTGCCAGTGATTCCCGCTGATGAGGTGAGGGTACCATGCGGGCCAACGACAGGGGTGGGACTTTGGGGGCATGGACACAGTGGGTGGGCAGAGCAGGAGGCATGACTCCTCCAGCACGAAGGCTGTATTTAGGCTTGTTGGCTTTCCGTCAGCTGCACTGTGCATGACGCTTGGCGACTTTCGCTAAAATTCCTGTCGCCTGTCTTCCAGGTGGAGTCTGTACAGAGAGAAACCCTCCTGACCCGGCCCGTCGACCTGCTCCTGGTGACCTTCCTCTTGGGCGCGATGGTTTTCACGGTGTTCCGGGGCCTTGTGAGTGCTACTTCATACGGGCCTTTTTATTCGATTCGGGTGTCGCCCATAATAACCCAGACAGCTCAGCATAAAGGGGAAGTCTGTAAAAATCATTTGTTTCATAAACTATACCTCAGGTTCCTCGTGTTTATTATATTCACTTTGACACAATGTCACATTGGGTTGATGAAAAAGAGGTACTGTGATGTCTGAAGATGTTTTAAGAGCAGCTGTCGTTCTTGTGAGCACCTGCCAGACACTGTTCCTAGTCTCTGTATCTCTCTCTCTCTCTCTCTCTCTCTCTCTCACAGGTAGTTCTTGATTGCCCCCTGGATTCCTGTTTTAACTACATCTACCAATATGAACCGTACCTGAAGGACCCAGTCGGGTATCCTAGGGTCATGGTGAGTGAGATGAATTAGCCTTTCATTACAGAAGAATATAGACCATTGGAGAGTTTAGATACATATCTGGAACACCGTTTTCTTTTTTAAGAAGGCATAGCAGTAAAGGTGTTTGTCTGGAGAGAGCATGAGAAAGGCAGGTCCACTTGCTTGTCATTCTCCTGTAGGCTCTGTCAGCTGAGCCGTCAAGCTATCGGTGATCTTATCATGACTTGTTTTCTGACAAAAGAGAAAGCAGTTGGTCATCTGCAATGCAACCGGACTTTATAAGATGATCGGCTTGACCATGTGCATTCTATCAGGGGCCAAATAGTGTGAGAAAAAGTACACTCTGAATTACCTTTATTGACTAAAATTTCCAAATACCAATGATGACAGAGCAATGCAAACAAGACAAGAAGACATGGCTATTTGCACAGCAGCTGTGGCAACTTCACAAAGCACGCTTCAATGCTACACCATGTGTCCTATGCTCTACACCCTGTCTCGTCTGCTTTACACCATGTCTCCTCTGCTGTACACCTTGTCTCCTCTGCTCTATACCATGTCTCCTCTGCTCTACACCCTGTCTCCTCTGCTCTACACCATGTGTCCTAAGCGCTACACCATGTCTCCTCTGCTCTACACCATGTCTTCTATGCCCTACACCATGTCTCCTCTGCTCTACACCATGTCTCCTATGCTCTGCACCATGTGTCCTAAGCTCTACACCACGTCTCCTATGCTCTACATCATGTCTCCTAAGCTCTACACCATGTCTTCTGTGCTCTACACAAATGTTTCGCAAATCAGTCCCCAAGGACCTGCAGACAGTTCACATTTTTCACCAGGACCTGGGAGGGAGCAAAAATGTGGACCATCTGTGAGTCCCCAAGGACCATATTGGGAAACACTGCTCTATACCCAGAGAGTCTACTATTAGTGTAGGTAATCTGTGTCGGCCATAGTTAACATAAAGGTGAGGAACGATGACAGACTCTGAGCAGTATGCTATGTAATAGTGTAATACTAAGAGATATTCTGCTTTCTGCAGATGCTGCTCTACTTATTCTACGGCTTACCACTGATGGCTGCATTTGTCTATGGGCTTGTAACACCTGCTTGCACTTGGATGCTGGACTGGACAGTGTTGTTCGCCGGGTTCATGGCTCAGGTAACATGACTCTACCTGCATGCCTATAACTTCCTGTAAATGCATTCGTGAGCTCTCCGCCCCGCCGTGGTCACGACGAACGTGACGTTCTCGTATACTGTGAGCCTCATAAGCAGAAACCAAAAAAGACGTTCCATCCATTTTGTAAGATATCCCGTGTTTCGGTCATTTTCAAGGTCATTTACATGATTGCAATTATTAGTTTAGGGAGCTACCGATACTACAACTATTTAGCAATTTCTCATGCTTTTTTCGTCAAGGTTTCATAAACCTCACCTGACAAGTTTAATCGTGGCAACCCACAATTCTTCAGAGGGCTGAGCCCCCTATTGGTCAAGTCCTAGAATTGCCCCCAGAACTACCAAAATAGTACAGAGGATAGAACTGAAGGTTTTAAATCAATGTCCAAAAGACATTTTAAGGTCTTTTTTTCCATAACACTGGTTTTTATTTTAAAAATATCAGTAATACACTGACATGTCCTGGTTTACATCTGTGCTGTATGTGAAATATCATGAAAAGTCTCCCGTTGCCCGTTTATTCGCTTCCATAAAACATGCGTCTAACAACATCAGTCATGTTCTTGCTGTTGTTTAACCACCGCACCCCTAACCCCACCTCTGCCCCCAGGCGCAGTGGTGCCACATCAGTGCATCGCTGCACCCACGCACCCCCTACACCTACAGAATCCCAGAGGAGATGTGGCAGGCCGTGCTCCTGGCCAACCTGGGCTATGTGACGGCGCCGCTCCTGTTGGGCCTCCGCTGCGTCTGGAGCCCCGCCTTCTTCATGAAGACCGTCCCTCCAGGACGGGTCACCAAAGAGAAGAAGAGTGACTGACAAAACAAACCCCCTTCCACAGACACACACACAAAACAAACACACCAGCCTTATAAAAGAAACCATGTACAGTGATCCCTCGCTACTTCGCGGGTCACTTATCGCGGATTCGCGACTTCGCGGGTTTTTAAATATACAGCAGTAGTAGTATTTCTTAGTCTAAGAACAACACACGTTTAGTGACTACGTGCGTTATAGCACGGGCTGTGATTGTCACATGGGGGGGGAGACGACAAATCACAGCTTTCCCC
>JABFEB020000043.1:12597100-12615575 GCA_019775895.2 Stomatorhinus ivindoensis
TTCAGCAGAAGGCACTGTTAAAAACCCTGGTGAATACGCCATTTCAGCAGAAGGCACTGTTAAAAACCCTGGTGAATACGCCATTTCAGCAGAAGGCACTGTTAAAAACCCTGGTGAATCAGAACCTTTGGCTGCAGCTGAAGTTACTACGGTGGTCAGTGGCCTCTACAGTGGAAAGGAAAGAGTGCGGGTGGGATGCATCTGTTGCTGAAAGCACTGGATGGTGTTGGGGTGACGTGGTTGATGCACCTCATTAGTGTTACATAGAAGGGAGGTAAAGTACCTCTGCATTGCTGCCGGTCCGTACTAGATGGTGTGTTCCAGCTACAGGGGGAGCTCACTGCTCAGCCTCTTAGAACAGCTTCCTAAACGAGTTCTCGGCACACCCTGGACAGATCTGCACTTTTGTTTTATCCTGGTTCCCAGCACAACTGACCCAAACAATCAGAAGCTGTAGATACGGTACAGGTGTGCTGGGAACTGGGATAAAACGAAAAATGTGGATCCATCCAATTTACTCCCCGGGACTGGTTTGAGGAACACTGTCCTAGGAAAGCCAATGACACAGAAGGGCTGAAGTAGGGGTGCTGTGGGGGCTTCAGCCCTCGCCCCCCTCTGTTTGTTGGTGGTATTGCAATGGCATAATACATTAGGGCAGTGCTGAACCTAGAAAATAGGGGGAACATTGCAGGTGTTGACCTAGCTGAGGAAGAGTGGGCCAGCTTTTCTCCCTTACACAACTGCATTAAGGTTTATAGGAACATGCTAACATAGTCTGAATGTACTTTGTGTGGAAGGTATATGACTGCATGCCCTGGTATATACTATAGGGGGTCCTGCAGAAGTATAAGCTACTCGGGCCGCTGTCGCATGTTATTTGGTCCCTTGATGCCTGTGTTTAGAGATGGTATTGGCCTCTGGCAAGGGTACATTGTGTCTCTACTCCTGTGTGTGATACTAACGGAAGCGTTGAAAAGGTGTCTATGGCTAGAATTGACGTTCCTGCTATTTGCAAAGGATGTCGTGCCTTTGGCCTCACCTGACCAGGGTGTCCAACACGCATTTGAGCAGCTCCAGGCCGAGTTTGAAGTGCCGCGGATGAGAACAGGCACACATTAATTCGGGTCCACTGTGTACTCTTGATAAATAGTGGATTGCCCCCTTCTGCCCTTTCTGAAGGGTTTTAAGTGCTTCAGGGTGTTGTTGATGATAAGAGGGAACCTGAGATTGGCAGCTAGATCAGGTAAGTAGCTGCCGGTTTGCAGGCACTGAGCAGCTCCACGGTGGTAAACTGGGAACTAAGTCACCAGACAAGTCTCATGTTCCATAGGTTGGATAAACTCACCTTTGCTCAGGAGCTGTGGGTACAAGGTCACGGGTACAAGATGCCAAAATGAGGCTTCTCCTCAGGGCTGCTGGGCTCACTATCCACGACAGGGGGAGGAACCCAGAGAAGCAGAGGGACACTGAAATAGAACCGATGTTCCTTCTGCAGGAGTCATCTGAGGTGGTTCAGGTACCATAAGGATGCCACCTGGATATCTCCTAAAGGAGATGTTCCAGGCCACGGGGCAGACACAGGACATGCTGTGCTGGCTGAGAAATGTCTGGGGATCCCTCAGAATGAGCTACAGCCAGCGGGCTTGGAAAGACAAAGCAATGTGAAGATGCTAATGATGATGATGAATATTCCATTAAATAAACCTATTTAGATTAATCTTTTTAGGTACCATTTACTGACATGGTCTCAGTTGTCTTAGCAAGCGATGTTTGCTGGCAATTACGTTTGCAAAAATCCTGAAAATAATCAACAAGGAAGCAGATTTAAATTAAATTAGTATGAAGTGATGTGGGCTAAAATGGATTAACATAATAATAGCCTGCGGAATTTTATGATTTACCAAACATTTCATATTTTATATTCCACCAGAATTAAACACCATGCGATTTTGTGAAGTGTCGTAGAAGAAAAACAAATGATCGTCTGCTCTGCAGAAGTATCAAAAAAACAAAATACATCGGTGAACATCCTGAGCATTATTCAGTGCTCTGATGCACTTCAGCTACCTCATCCTGCAAATATTTCATAGCCAACTAACAGGTTTTGAATGTAGCTTTTGAAAGCAGACTAATAAACCAAGATTCGCATGGTGCAACAGAAGTGACCATGTCGTCTCCATGGTAACCATCTTACCAGGATCAAATCTCCCTTCAGAATAGGATGGGAACTGTTTTCACTGCATTTCAGCTACAAGAAACCAGTGCCATAATCATTGGCATGTCAGATCAGCACAAATATGCCAGTCATGAAGTCAATCTGCAATGTCGGGGGATGTCTAACTGGATTAATTATGCAATACATTCTAATTTGGATTAATTGCATCTCTTTAAATGTTTGACTAAGTGGATTTATAATGCATGACTGTGATAAACAGGAGGTCACTGTAAGCCCTTCAGTGGACTCACAAGCAATTCTAGAACCAGGGGGTTCCATCCATTCTATTTTATGCATCAATCCCCTAAAAAGAATTTTCTAAATCAATTTAGCGATTTGTCCTGTATTTTTATACAATTATGTACCAATTCAGTAGCCCCCATCTCAGGGACTCTATCTGTTTTTTTTCCAGGTTGAAAGTGGCAACCCTACTGGGGGCTAAACCCTCGTAATGGTCAAATCCTCAAATTGGCCCAGAATGGACCTGCCTACTTCCTCTATGCTACCTTTGCACTATATGCAGCATCCTGTATGGAGACGACGGCACTGCTTTGCTGCACTGTTAAAACAGAATCTGCTGAACACATACTTAGTCTTGTTCATTGCTTCACTTATCCTGTCTGGCTGTGTCACACCAGAGCTCAGCTACACTTCACGGAACTTTCAGACTTTCAGACTGAACGCGCCCATCAGCCCTACTCAAAACGGAGAGCAGACGGGTGGGCCATCCCATCTGCCATTCAAGCGACGCCATCAAGCTCGGCGGCAGAAACAAGGTGCTAGCAAGAGTCCCCCCCCCCCCCCCCCCCCACGATTTCCTCAGAGCGGGGGTTATGTGAAAAGAGAGGCGGGGGGGGCGATGAGACAGGGACGCTTTCTGCTCAAAAGCAAAAGAACGATATTCATTGAATTTAAGTCACTCTTTGGGAGAAGATGAAATAGGATGGCAGCATAACCAGCGAGTTCATCCCTTTGGGTAAAAAATAATCACATGAGGATTTCGTTCAGTGTCATTTTTCAGTGAGAGACACGGCCAGCCTAGATAGGTAAATGCTGTATCTAACAGAGGCAGTGAAGTGAGGTACTTTGAACTGCTGTAATTCTGCAATAATGAAGAGCCAACGTTGTTAAAAAAAACTCACCATTCCACATCATAATATGACATTTCAGACAAACTAAGAGCATTGTGTTCCTCCCTCCCTATCTCTCACTTTTGGAAGCAGCTGGTAATAACATATGGGAAAATATTACAGATTATAATGTTCAGTAAACACAAGACAGCTTCAAGCAGAGAAACATGAACGTTATTTGTGAAAAATTAAAACGTGTAATAAGTCTGTAATTCCAGAATTTTCACTGAAACAGCGTAAGATGCAAATAAGCAGGTAACACTGGAGGACATGGATGACTGTTTAATATACGTGATAGTAACTGTGTTTGCTCAGGCGTCTGCAGACTTGTGTGGGGTGATGTGTGGGGGCCTGACTCCAGGCAAGATTCTGCAGAAATGAAACCATTCCCCTTTCCCCAGACGGAACTCAAGCACGACAAACTGGCGAATGCAGCCAGCGGCTGGAGAGAGAGACCCAGCGGAAGGGCCCCGGTTTTGGAGGGAAAATCCCAAGACCTGGAAAGTCAGGTCACATGTACTTGTCAATTGCCGTGACAGGGGTGTGAGAAACAGGGGACCCAGCGAAAGCCAGTCTGGCTACGGCCTTCCGCTCCGTGCAAGCCGCGGATGCTTCTGGGCTCAAAGCGTTTAGCCTCCCGCACTGTCAGGAAGTCAAGAAGCTGAGCAGCGTGTGTGTGCGGATGACAGCACAGTCCCAAATTACACGTTATGTACCCAATTATAAAGTTTAATGATTTACTCTTTCCTCTTTATAAATAACATGACAAGAATAAATGCAAATGAATTTACAAGAACATCAAGAAACATGAAACAATACTTAGAGACTAGATTGAGACGGGTCACCCCTAATATACCCATCATTCACATCGCTCCTGGTGAACAGAAAGGAAGTGGAATGTTTGCTTAAGAACCAATCAGGGTACCAGTATACTGCGCAGACAGACTGCTACAGAGGGCGGTGCTGGATAGACCAAGGGTGTATTGGGGAGGAAAAGACCAACCTAATCCCACATCCTATAATATCCCAAAACCACTGAGTATTTACAATCACAAAAACAATAGAGTCGTGCTGAGTTTGAGCTTCCTTCCTTATTGTTGAGTTTTTAAACCTCTTTTATTCTTGGTTTTGAAACCTCACTGTTCATCTGTTGCTTCATTTTCCATATACCTGTGTGTTTGTTGACTTTATTTTGGGAATAAAACTTAGCAATAAACACAACATGTTTATAACAATAGATATAGGAAGCTGTTAACAGCACATAAAAAATAAGATATTTTCCATTTAGTTGAGGGTTACTAGGGGTGAATGTCCCTTTTTTTACTCCTTAAATACCTCCTTTCAACACATCAAACCCACACACGACTCTGTGCTCTTTGCTATAAAGAAAATTTCCACGTAAAACAGGCTTCAGTTCTTATTTTAAGATCACACGCGCATGCACACAAGTGTGACTATGCATACACACACACGCAGGGAAATAGCTGCATTTAATGCGACGGTGTTTTGTAATGGTTTTGAAGAAGGGTGAACAAAGAACTGAAAAGATGATGTAACGATGCAAGAAGAGAGAGAACCGGAGGAAATGCGACAGGACAGCTGCAGAGAATGCACTCCCCTGTGTCCTGCGAGTTAGCGTGTACCATCACGTGTAACTTTCAGTACCAATGCAGCCAATCAACACAATCTAAATCTGTTCTGTGAAGCTCAGGTATGGTGCTTCTCCAGTCCCTCCATGAAGAAAGTGAGCTGAAGCTGATGCTGCAGACAGTGTGGGGGAAGGATCCACTAGCAGTCAACCCATATGGGGGTTATGCTTCTCTACTGTGTTGAGACCTTGCGTTGCTGCACCTCAACAAAGTGAGGAACAAAGCGTCAACACTCGCCGAGAGTAACACTAGATATATCTGACACTTCTTCAGAGTAACAGTTCCATATTTAGGGTAAGAGAATCTTGGTCTTCTGTTCCAATCTGGCCCTGACCTGCCCAGCTGGAACGGGGGGGGGGGGGGTTATCATTGTGACTATGACAGACCATTTACGCCTCGATTTATTACACAGGCTTGTTGTGTGGTTGCCTGAGACAAACCTCTGGGTCGCCTAGCAACACTGCTGTCAGAATATTGGCGCATAAATACCGTCACACATCCCACCTGAAGTGTCCATGGGCTCGATTGCCTCTTAGCACTTTGTATTAATAAAGTCTGTTAGTGAACAGATTGTCCAAATAGCTTCCTCTGCGCCGGGGCATCGCATTGAAAGCTGGCGTTAATCAATGTTAACAGCTCTCCCGACTAGCTGACGGCACTGCTACTGTGCAGGTGCCCAGGCGTGTGTGTGTGTGGGGGGTCTCTACCCTGGGTTTTACAGGATAATTACATTTACAAATCAACATGCACAGGTGTGGAGGAACTGGACAGAGCTCTGTTGAGTGTGGCGTGGATGCTGGACGATGGAAGAGCAGCCAGGACCTACAGGAACCTAGCCGGGGAAAACTTGTGACACCTGGTCCCTCCGTTAGTCTTTTTATATAAACCACTGCCAACCATGATCACTGTGGAGTCCCTCAGTCATAGTGCATGACGTGGCGGATGATGCGGTACTTCAGTAAACAGACAGACAACTAAGAAACATTCTAACATCAGTCTTCTCAGGCAGAAAACACCCATTCAGACATCAAAGTTCGTAATACTGTAATTCTAACGTGAGGTAAATAAAAAACCTTTCTCAGTCCTGATTTTCATACCACATTGCATTGATTAATAATACAATAGTCATTTAATCTGGCCCAAAATGACAACCCATAAAATCAGTATTTCCACATACAAGAAATGTTTTAGATATAACAAGTGAAGCAGATCTCACCAAAGACTTATGACATAAAAAGTACTTTAACTGAAGATGTAAAAGAAAGGATTTCGTTATCCATGTTCGATCGAACGGCGGCCCGCCGACCTTCGGCTTGGGGGGGATCTGAGCCCGACCCCCGGAGACAATGGCTTGGGGTGACCACAGGGCAGGTGACGTGAGGAGGAGTGGGGCAGCAAGGAACACTAGGTTCAGATGTGGGCGTGGCTGTGGGCGTGGCTGTGGGCGTGGCCTCCATCCCCTACTCGGCGCGCTCTGCCCCCATGCCTTTGGTGCTTCTGGTGCTTCCGGCGCTCGTGGTGGTTTTTGTGGTGGCGGCGATGACGGTGGGAGTGCCGAGCTGGTAACCGTATGGTGATTGGTCAGAGCCACACATGCATATATATACTGTACACACATACATATACATACAGTACCAGTCAGAAGGTTTAGACACGCCAATCCGCCTACGAAGGAGAGTGATAGTGTCGCATCACATGACCTGGCCACCTGACCTAAACACAGTAATGGTTTTGGGTGAGTTTGACTGGAGGGTGAAGGAGAAGCAGCCAATGAGAACTCAGCGTATGTGTGGCCTCCTTCAGGACGGCTGGCAGAGCATCCCAGGAGGCCAGCTCATGGAACTGGGGTAGAGGAGACTGCAGGGTCAGCCAGTCCATGGAGAAATCGGGGTTAAGGGCCTTGCTCAAGATCCTAATGGTGGGAACAAACTGCCAACCCAGGGATTTGAACCGGCAACCTCCTGAATCCCAACCCACGGAGCCAGCTCCCCAACAAAAAATTTTTTTGTTTAATGCTGTTTGTTGCTTTGTTCAGTGCATAATTCTATACATGTTATTTTATAGTTCTGATGTCTTTATAATTATTATAAAACGCAGAGAATAGTGCAAGCAAACCTTTTGATTGCTTCTGTATATTTAATAATAATACTGAATGAATTTTCCAGTATTACAATAGTGAACTTTTCCAAAAAGGAGAGAAAAGTGTTTGTAAATAACAACAAAATTACAGTAATGAGTAATTTCAAATTGAGTTGTTTCATAATTTAATCTTAAAAATAAAGGAGCTCTTTTGACCTCTTCGACCTCTGTGGAACAGCTACCTCTGATATATACATCATCCATTATTTTGCACACTGATTACTATACACCACACACATAGGTGTATACACACATTACATACACGCAGAGACTGATACGTTACCATCAAAGGCACACTGCAATGAACACCACTCCAGACAAAGGCATCGCCGAATAACCAGTTGATTTTACTGTAAATCGTTCTGTATGAGCTACAGAACGGTGCCACACAAGTCACATCCTACGCTAAGCCCACATGATCCTGCTGTTCTGCTGTCCTGTCAAGCGGGATCACAGCTCTATGTTTCCGTCTACTAAAATAGCGAGACCAAAACTGCGGGACACAGAATCTCTTAGAAAGTGTGGATGATGAAGGTTGTCATGACTGTTGCTACCAAGACTATCTACTTCAGTAATATTCTCAGCCTCGCAGATGCCTTCTGGGAAAAAGGCAGTAAAAAATCAAACGTTCAAGGTGTGAGCTTTCTTACTGCAATTCTGTTAAATAAATTCAGCTTAAAGACATTTTTGCTTTTTCGCTAAACTTGTGGACTGCTGGGATCGCAGCTGGCTGTCACTCACCCCTGGTGCAGACGATCCGTGGTCGCTCCCACTTCCCTCCAGCTCGGCATTTGGACGTCGGGGCATGGCACTGCACGAGGCCCGCCGAGCATTGGTAGCGCACCACCGCATGGATATCATAACGCTCCTGCTTCCGGCCAATCAGGAAGGCGTTTTCCACTGCAGGGGGCGGGCCACAGAACCCTGCCAGGTGGACGGAGGAGCACAAGTTCAACTCCGCAGCTGTTCATAAATCACAGTGCTCCACTTGCACACTTCATTTTTTTTGTCAGGTGATTTCAATCAAAATGAGACAAACAGCTTACAAGTTCACTCACTGATGCATATACAGTACCGTGCAAAAGTCTTAGGAAGACAGAAAATTATGTTTGACTGATCATGCTGGTGTAAAACTATGATATTAGGTCTGTAAAGCGTGTCAACTTAGCTATTTCATAACCTCTCCTACAATCCCTCCAGTATTTGCAGCAACCAAGGCACTAATTATTTTTTTTTTACCTTTCCACTGACTTGTCAGGCTAATCAATACCTCATTTTTAACCAATTAAATTAATCATTTAAGTCAGTGGGTGGTGAAATTTAACAAAATCATGGAATGGCTGAGGTGCCCCTGCGGAGAGGTTTAGGACCTGAAGCGGCGATCATCTAGCCATCCAACAGGCCATCAGTGACTTTTTGAATTAACAGTGACTGTCAGAAGGAATGGAAATGCTTCTGGTTGAACTGCGGAGATAGAAGCAGTATGAGACAGATTTAACATTAAATATTAATTCACAGACCACCATGTCGGTGAAGCTATATTATCAATCATTTATATACCATTCAATGTGGTCTGAATCAAGTGGGATGAGGATTTTACGCATTACTGTATTTAATTTCCAGACAGTTTTATTTTAAGCTTTGGCTGCCGTTATTATTGTTTTTCTTTAGAGAACTTCAGCAAAGATGTTGCTCTGTCTAGTCCATTTGGCTCACAGTGAAAATACGAGGGCCTAATTAAATGGAACAATGTCCAAATTACAAAGACCAGCATCTCAGTGATTCAAAGCCTTGATTACTTTGTGCCCTTTTGCGAGCTTGTGGAGACGTAAATGCCTTTGTTGAGGCAACTGACTTGCGACGGAGCTGAGAGAGACAAACTAGCTAAGTACATAAATCACAAGGCATACACCGCAAATATATACTACAAGCAATATATACCGCCATGCGACGGCAAAACACTAAATCGGGCCTCTTCGGGTAATGATTCACCGGGCAACTTTTTGAGTAATGTTTGCCAGGCAACTGCCAAGCAGGTGAGACAAAGGGCTCTGGATGATAGCGAAAGGTTGCCCACTGCCAAGACAGTTTTTCAAATATTATCAAAAAATCTGAATGCCTTTATCTTGTTTGATATAAAACAGTTTTTTTTTGTGTCCCAGACCTTAAAAAACACAGTGGACTCCAAACCCAAGATCCAGTATTGTAATGTTTCCTGATCTGTGTATTTCCTTTGTACTCTGTCTGTTTAACTTCCTCCACTGTTTTATTAAACCTGTCCCCATTTGCTCTCTCCCATCCCATGGGCACACGGTTCTATTCACTGCCCTGACTGTTATACACAACACAGTGATATTCTTTGCATCAATTATACATTATATATATCTTACTCCTAAACCAGTACTTCTCAACCTGGTCCTTGGGGACCCCCAAATGGTCCATATTTTTAGTCTAACAGGAGCTGGTAAGAAGCAAAAATGTGGAATGTCTGGCAGGGAGCTGGGAGGGAGCAAAAATGTGGACTGTTAGCCTGGGAGCTGGGAGGGAGCAAAAATGTGGACTGTCAGGCTGGGAGCTGGGAGGGAGCAAAAATGTGGACTGTCTGGCAGGGGGCTGGGAGGGAGCAAAAATGTGGACTGTCTGACAGGGGGCTGGGAGGGAGCAAAAATGTGGACTGTCTGGCAGGGAGCAAAAATGTGGACTGTCTGGCAGGAAGCTGGAAGGAAGCAAAAATGTGGACCGAGGACTGGATAGAGAAACATTGTCCTAAGCCACCAGGAGGTGAACAGCAGGCACACACACAGAAGTGACTGACCTGTGCCTTTCTTGCAGATGTAGGGTAGGTTGTAGTTGCAGGGCACATCGTTCCACTTGCCATTCTCATGGGCGACCATCACCACGCAGTCCTCACCACCCGCAAAGAAATTGTCAGGCTGCTTCTCCCTCCAGTTCTCAAATTCCTGTTATAGCATCAGAACATGTCCATTTAGCATATCTGAGGTTAATCACAATTTTACTGCTATTCCTCCATTCAAAGGATCACGCGCTGAACACGCTGACCCGACTTTTCTTAAGAGAATAGCAATGCTTTATAAATCCCTATGGGGAAATCGTCTTTTCGTTTACCTCCATGTGACACACAGACACTTATGCATGTGAGAGCAAGCTTGAGGTCACAGCAGCCGTGGGTGTAAATTATGGGCTGTGGGGGGGGGGGGTCGTGACCCACAATAATAAATCCTGGCCAAGGCCCCCCCCCCCCAATCCCCTTAAATGGGCAAAGACCTCAACCCCCCCCAAGGCTCAACCCAAAGTTACACCTTTGGTGACAGCACAGGGCCCCTGGAGCTGGGGGTTAGGGGCCTTGCTCAGGGGCCCACGGACATGTGAGGGTTCTAATCGGTGACTTTCCCATCACAGCCACAGAGGCTCTGCCCGCTCAGACACACACTACCCACAGCATTTTGGGAGGTGTAAGGCGTTTAGGTCGAAGGTTTTTTTAGGATTTGATGAAACGCGGAACAGAACTCTCTTCTCATATCCGATATTGTGCTATACCAGTAACCACATTCTCTACCTTCATGCAGAAAGTATTGTACAGCTTCATACAAATGGCAGACAGTAGACAGTCTCACCAGCTCCATGTTATCAGTCCACTGGAAATCCTCCTCCACTGTGCGGTCGTTTAGACCAATCCAGCTGTTCTCGTGGCTTAGACCTGGAAGAGTCACTCTGATAAAGTGGTCACATATTATGACATCACCTGATGTCCCACAGTAAGCTGCCAGCCAATCCCTACTTTAGTGATCCATAAAGCTTGCCCACCTGGATGGCCTTGTCATTAATCCCGGTGGTGCTGTTGCTTAAACAGGTTTAAGTGTTTCCAGTGGTCTCTCCTATGTGAACTGGGATCCCCAGGTGGTGTGTTAAGCCAAGGGCAGCCAGATTAACAGCATGGAGCACTAATGAGATTTCTGTGCAGCATGATGGAATTTCAATAATCACGTTACTGACACAGACCGTGATGGGGGACATTAATCTTTAAAGACTATGCACTGTACAGCCTGGGGTTGATACACCAATTTGCAAGGCAATTAAACCCTTTCTTTCTCCTCCAGAATGTGCTGCTACTTCTGAAATGAGGGATTTTACCCTTTTTTCTTGCATTGAAAAGTCAAGGCGTTGGCAGAAAGTGGGTGTAGGCAGTCATGGTGGAACCTGCATCTTCACAGTTAGTGAGGAATGACCAGAGGAAGCAGATGAATAGCTGTGTCTTATGCAGTGATGTGCTGAGCTGGGCTACGCTATGCTAGGCTACACTATTTTATGCTACATTACGCTATGCTATGCTACACTATTCTAGGCTATGCTACACTATGCTATGCTATGCTACACTACACTATGCTATGCTACACTATTCTAGGCTATGCTACACTACACTATGCTATGCTACACTATTCTAGGCTATGCTACACTACACTATGCTATGCTACACTATTCTAGGCTATGCTACACTACGCTACGCTACGTTCCTCAGGCCCACAAAACCCATGATTCATTGAGACAAGAGGACGAACCAGAGAGGAAGTCCTGCTCAGCGGTGTTCCGGACGCTGGCCAGGTGGGCGCTGTGGTCCCGGCAGTCCTTCTCAGCATTCTCCCAAGTGTGCCGGTGGGGGAAGAACCTGTAGCAGTGGCCGTGGAATTTCCTCCAGCCGAGTTCACAGCTCTCGGTGTCTGTCACGGTACCAGAAAAAGGGTTCACTGACCGTTCCAAGGTGGATGCGGAACAAGGGGGGCATGACATTGCCCAGCGATAATCAGGCAGCACAGTATGGGCTCTGCCACAACCTACACCACCCACTTTTTCCCAGTCTCTCCCCATCTGTCCTACTTCTCCCCATCTCTGTCATCAGATATTTTGGGAAAAAGACCCCTTAGTGGTGCAACACTACACAGATTTTATGCAGTGCAGTAGAACCCTCATAACTGTGTACAGCAAAGCAGACCCTCTGGTTCCCTGTCAGACGAAGGAGGACAGAGAGCCTCTGATCTCTGTTCCACTCTCACTGGGGCAGGCCGAAAACCTTCCAGCCCAAAGAAGATAACGGAAACCGGTTTCAAATATATTTCTTAACCTGAAATACAAATCTAAAGCACTATG
Source organism: Stomatorhinus ivindoensis (assembly GCA_019775895.2). NCBI lineage: Eukaryota > Metazoa > Chordata > Actinopteri > Osteoglossiformes > Mormyridae > Stomatorhinus > Stomatorhinus ivindoensis. The sequence continues at coordinate 12,609,397 of JABFEB020000043.1, forward strand.
TAAGAATTGAGACACACAGATCAGGCTGCTGCCTTCACCTCCGTACTGATTGCGGCCACAACCTTCTGTAGCTCTGAGATCTGCTGCATTACAGGAGCCATGGAGGGACAATCTGCCCCACACCGTCCTGGGAGAGGTCATTATCAGGAAGGCCCCCTTCCTCTCATGTATTTTTAATACTGGTAGTGTTGGTTCCCATTTTGTATGCAATTCTAGGTCGACCTTGTTACACCTTCTGTCAGCTCTGCGTCAAGCCCAACAGCCTTACGGACTCATTCTCTCCAGAAAATGAATAAACTCCAACAGACAGCCCGGCGCCAACAGACACGGCGCCTGGGGGATACGGGAGCAGGATGTGCCAGTCAGTTATTATCCGTCTTGCCCGCCCCAAATCCATGCTGCAGTATACCCAGGAATCTGCGTGGATTTGCTCTGTGATATTTATAAACTACACGCAGGTATCCGTCTGCAGCAGTGCAGTGCTGCAAGTACTAATGAGAAAACAGCAGCTCATTTTTGCCTCCAAAGTGTTATAGCTAAATTTCTGAGTCTGCAGTAGAGAAGAGATAAAAATAAATACAGTTTGTCCTCAATAACTTTTATCGTACCCTGGGTGCCAGACCAATGAACAGACTGTTCTAAACCAATACTTTTCAAACACCTTTCCTGGTTGAGTATTTGCATGAGGTTGATTTACCTCATTTATTTAAGCAAAGAGACCACTGCTGATAGGACGCCGTGCCAGCGTGATTGTAGTCACGCTTCCGTGGCAGCTTACGGCAGCTCTTCGCTTGACACGAGACAGATTGCTGTCGACGTATATAAGATACTTGCAAAAATTAACGCCGCACGCGAACCTGAACGACGAGGCTCTGTTTACGATATGCCGCATTCTAAGCATCTTCAGTATGAGGACTGTCAAGTTCCATCACTGGAAAATGTGAAGAAAACAAATGCCGTAGGGGATCACGATTAAGTGCAAGTCAAGATGCTTGATGTACAGACTGATTAAAGACAGACCCGGTAATAATGCATTATGTAATAATGCTGCAATATGTAATAACTCGACAGAATGTAACAAATTGATGGATGATAATATTAACAATGATAATGATGATAATGTGGCAGGGTAATGTTGCAATATAAAATTACAATGTACTCTATAAATTTGTAACATTTTGTTGAGTTATTACATAATATAGTGTTATTACATAATGTGTTGTTACATGGCGTGTAACAATCCATTATGTAATAACACTGCATTATGTGCTGAAAATTTGTTACATTTTGTCGAGTTATTCCATAATGCTGCATTATTACGTAATGCATTTTAACAGACCCTTAATATCTAATGAAAAAACAAACCGATTTACCCGTCTAGGACCAAAATGTCAATATCAAAGCAGTCAGATCTTATTTCAAAAAACGCGCAAATTTTGAAGAGGATATGTGTCAGTAGTATTCCAATCATTATCAGTTTAAATGGTTAACATATATTTCCATGTTGTCTTGACCATGAAAAGCAGGCATTCTCTTTGCCTCAAAGGCGGCTTTCCGTGCTGATGTAGTGTTTTTCTGCCGCACAGTGCTGAGGCCTGCACAAAATTATCCGCAAGCTTGCGTTAGCAGCATACTGAAGCCTTATATTAAGGCGTCCTACAACACAATGCTGACTTTATCTAAAATTACAACACGCAGTGTTCAGTATAGCTTTAGAAATCATGCTCGAAACTTTATTGCAGGTGAAATGAGGCACAAAATATTTATGCAAAGGACTGTTTAGCGTGATTACACGTGGAACAAGATGGTTCGACAAAAGACTAATAATGATTGATAAAATAAAGTGACGGTTAGTTAGCCAGATGCTAACTCCTAGTGCTGGGTCCCATTCAGAGATCAGTGAAGAGTGAGGGTTGAGTTTAACTGATAAATGGCAGCATTGGGATGTTCAGCAGGGAAATGTGCAGCAGCGCTGGGGGAAGATACCAGCGAAGACATTTCTGCTGAAGGAAACACGTTCACCTGTCACAGCTGCAACCAATCGTGTGCATGAATTTACTGACAAAAACGGGTGTCACATCCTACACCTGTCTCCTTGGTGATGTGTTTCTCAGTGAGCTTTCGGGGCTGTTTGACAAAGAGGAGGAAAGCAGCAGAAAACACAGCTGATAGCGTTTGATTTCCCAGCTTTGTCTCCGTCCCCTGCGCTGTGATTTGACAGACCGCGCCGGGGAACCCAGCTGACTCTGACAGTCTACCGTGGGAAGTACGGCAGGGCGTCCAAGAGGAGGAGGCATAAAGTATGGATTAATCACAGCACTAAAGCCATAAAACACACACTACGGGTTTGAATAAACCCAGAGAACCATTTGTCCATATTGCAAAATGTACATCTCTGTAATGAATGAATGTCTGTTCTGATTCCTGTAGGAACATCATTGAATCCTTGACCTCAGCCTAGACCAATGAGGATCATTTCAGATCATGGCTTATACTATAATCCATCCGTCTTCTAACTACTTATCCTGGTCAAGGTTATGGGGAAGGGGGGGGGGGGCGGTTGGAGTCCTCCCCGGCCACAAAACACTCATGGGCAAGGAATTCTCTGGAAGCGGGGCTCTGTTATGCTATTCAACAAAAATAACATCAAAGGTATGATGATACCTTCACACTGAAGTTTTGGGAGTAATGTATGTGGAATGCAAGTATAATAATATTGAATAATTATTACCTCAAACTAATATTATAGACTGTGTAATAAATGTCGTTCGTAAAAGACTTTGGTTTGTCAATTATTATTGTACAAGTGGGCTGCACTCTGCTCTCTCCTCAGCTGGCCAGCATAAAGTTTGGAGGGTCACTGAATGAGGCCATCTCTAGAGGTGATTCATCTGAAAGGGTTTTTTCCCTCATTTCGAAGGTCGGGATTCGCATTAAGCCGCAATGCCGCACTTCGGCCGGCCAATTAGGATCAGTTTCTGGGGGATGCAGTTTGTTATGCGGTGCTAACTCCGCACAGTCTCTGGTCATTTACAGCAACCTGGCCATGAGGTCAGTGACTAGCGGAGCAGAAAAATCTTACTAAAACTGAACTTCCATGGGTATTACCTCTGTCACAGGTGGCTCCGCCATAGCTGGGCAGGCACAGGCAAACGAAGGAGTCCACTTTGTTGATGCAGGTCCCTCCGTTTTGACACGGATGCGAACTGCAGTCATCGATGTCTGCAGAAGTACAAGCCTAGTCAGGATGGACAGCTCTCCCGGGGTACATATTTGTCCATCTAATTAAAGGCATTACACAAGTAATTGTATCTCCTGATGAAATCTAAGCCCTTAAGGAAAATCCCAATTAGCCGATTGATTGGTCAATTAAGGGATTTAGCTGAAAGGTTCACCCTGCTGCTTCTGAATGCAGCCTGAAAAACTGAGCGCGGACAGACGGGAAGGAGGAGTTTGATAAACAGCACAGAGCAGGAACTCAAATGAAATATGGAAGAGGAGGATGAAGGGAACACAGCATGAGGACGCGGTAATCAATTTCAAAGGGGGGCTTGGAACAAATATAGGGATCAGGGGAAGTTTAAAGAAAATAGAGAGGTAGGACTTAAAGACAGAGGGGAAGTGCTTGAAGCAAACACAGCAGAAGAATAACTCAGGGAAGTGTCTGACTATTAGGTGAATGCCACCACACACTCTAGCGCGGTGTATTAAGCACTCAGGCCCATTGCAAGCTGCCTGCAGGTCAGGTGCAGTGGGGCTACAAGGAGCCCCATCTCCCTTTTAATAAGTCATACATTCACTTCAGCTCAACACGGATTCTAACTAGCTTGGACTAGACCTACAGGCATAATCAATTAAAGGGCCTGTTCAAATCCCAGAATCCCTTGCTGTCAAAACACACTGGAAGGCTCTGGTGGTTTTTTTTGGCATAAGGTAGTTTTATTCAAAATACCTCACTCTTATATAGGAAAATCTGCGCAGTTCACTATACAGGGGATTAGTGAAACAGTTTCAGTGCCTTACATTCCAAGATGCTCTAAGCTGATACCCTAGCAAACTTAAACAGCTGACATTTGTGAGTAGCGGGATACAACCACAGCACCACCGGAATAAAGGAGATAAGGTGAATATGAATGTTTAAGCCTGCGATTTATTTTAAATTACTATTTTAAATAATTTTTATTATGCAATTGTCATTTAAAATTGAAATGTCAACTTCAGTCTTTGTAGGCATTAATATCATTATAAGTTACTTTATATTTTCCTAATGTGCTTATGACTATACAAAATTATCATCTGTATTATAAGCAATCAATTGGCAAAAGTAGTGACCTTCGTATTGCATTACGGTTTGCACAGAGCATCGCGGTGCCCATCGTTTGTACACGACATTGCGCAGTGCTTTATGGCCATTAATAATGCACTATGCAGTGAGTCAGATTTTCCATTGAGAATTCGAACAGCCCTACGGAATGGCCGACGCATACATGTAGTGCACTTGGTAATTGGGTGTGATTTCGACAACTGCTGTAGCTGTGGGGAATCTGGGTTTAAAAAGCTGGGGCTTTTTAAAGGAGGAGAGCTGCAGTTCTTTGGGGGCTCAGGGTCCTTTCACGGTGCTGAAACAGGAGGCGGGGGAGGACAGCCAGTGTGAGGTCCGTGTCAGACTGCCGCATCTAGATGCTGACACAGAGGACTTGGGAGGATTTAGGATCACAGCAGAGATTGATCTCTGGAGTGTCTGAAGATTTTACTCCTCTCAGATTTTCAGTCCAGCTGAATTAAAGCTTCACCCCCTCCAACACAAGTCAGAAAAAAAAGTGTGAGAGACAAGCTTCAGCGCCTTGGGCAGCAGAGATCGTGGTTAAGACGTCTGTTCCCTCACAGATCGATTTCTAAGCCGAGCTGGCTCCTACCGGACTGAGTTTTCATTCCAGACAGGCTGTTCAAACCGTCTTCAAACCCACTTTCTGCAATATTCCAGCAGGTCAGCAAAGGGAAGCAGTAACACTCTCAGCTCTGCCCACAACTGAGGCACTGAACTTAAATGGGGACGCCGCAAATTGCTTTCGATCATTTGGGATTTGAAAGAACCGTCTAGAAAAATACAATGATGCAGTTATTTGACAGTCTTATCAATAACAATGATTTTGATAACTGGGGTCAAGCCGAAGTTGTGAGAGACCATTTCAACATCTCCAGGTGGTCACATGATCCGAAGGAATCCCAAAGACCCTGGGTTCATCTTTGTGTCTGTTGATTCGTTTGTTTTGTTTTATTGTTCTTAGGAGGGTGACTGGACGGTGCATAAATGCTAAAAATTCTCACCAGCCCAACTTGAAATCACCGGAGGAAAGACGCTTCTGACAACTGAGACAGTAAATTGTTCCAGTAAATATCCAGTTGACCCAATAAACACTCCACGCTTCTCCACTCTCAGCATTCAAAGAAGGCAGCATGCATTTAGTCTCTGTGTGAAAACCCAATAAGGTCTGTGTCGTGTGACCAGTAGCAGCATGAAGAGGGCAGAGATACGCCGAAGCTCTCCTGTCTGAGGGCCCGGGTGGTTGCAGCTCAGCCCCGCAGACGCTCATCAGACGGCTTTCAAAGTCTGAGCTGTTGTTTGCCATCTATATTTAACATGTGGGAAATAAACAGAAATGTTTCCAGGACAGATGTGTCATGTCGGTATTGACTGGGTCACCGAAATGGCTCGGGGGGGGGGGTCTGTCCTGCCAAAGGACACAAACTGGCTGGGATGACATGGGCAAGCACACAGGATTCTACAGTCTTCCTAAAGGGGTGGAACTCTGTGCCAAAAGTAATAAATAGAACAAATGTTTTTAGTATAAATAGTACAATGTGTGCCTGTTATGTTTGCAAGAAATACTGATTTACAGAAGACAGCTACAAATATATCAGGCAGCTGTAGACAATGAATGCAGAAAGCAGTGAAAAGAGAAAAACAAGGTATGGGCATCCCAGGAGAGCCTGCATGCATCCCAGCATGCTTTGCGTCGGGCACGGTGACGATACTGCTTGTGCATCCCAGGAGAGCCTGCATGTATCCCAGCATGCTTTGCGGCGGGCATCGTGAGGATAATGGTTGTGCATCCCAGCATGCTTTGCGGCGGGCACCGTGAGGATAAGGGTTGGGCATCCCAGGAGAGCCTGCATGC
>JABFEB020000043.1:12702088-12713016 GCA_019775895.2 Stomatorhinus ivindoensis
GAGACAGGCAGACAGAGACAGGCAGACAGAGACAGGCAGACAGAGACAGGCAGACAGACTTGTATTGTGAATGGCTCACATCACCCTGCCTTACAAAGACTCAAGAATTCATAACCTGAATTTGTTTGCAGTCAGTCAAGTGTCTCAGCTCTGCTTAGACTGCTACTGACATCACAACCAAGAAAGACCGGGGCCGTGCTCCACAAGGCAAGATTTCTCACAAGTCATGGCTGTCCAGTAGAAATGCTCCTTACTCAAAGTCTTATTGGACAATCATTAGCCCAGCTAACTGAGAAATCCTGCCTTGTGGAGCACCCTGCCCCCAGCCAAAGGATTGATAACGTGCTCAGGTAGATTAGATCGAGAACTGAGGCTGAGGGCTACCGCTGTGCTGTGTTCGAGGCAGGCAGGCAGGCAGGCAGGCGGACTCACAGAGTGACTGTGGTCTTTCCCATCGGGGCGTTCTCCAGGAAGTCTCGAGCGATGGGCTTCACCCACAGCAGCACCACGATCACTGGGGATAAGAAGCTGGCATGCAGAAGGATCCTAGGAGAAAGGACAAAGGACACAGGACAAAGGACAAAGGACAAAGCCAGTCAGCACCGGAGACAGAAGACTTTCCGAAAACTGCAGGGCAAACCTTAGCTGTGCCTCAAATGTATTTCTGATGCGCTTTTCTAAAACATTTTAGTGGGATCATAGTCAAAAGAGTGGACTTACTGTATGAAGGGCCGGTCAGTGTTCATCTGAACCGCATCGAGGTGAGTCTGAGCCAATCGGAGTCCAGGAAATGCCAGCAAGGCACCAATAAAAGCGCACAGCGCTGCCAGAAGGAGCTTCACGGTGAGCTTAGTCACAGGAACCCTGTGAAGGGAGACTGTTCACATTCCCACCGTCTTTAGGCCACACGCTACAGGACCGGAGTCAGCATCAGAAATACAGCGCTGGGGAAAACCAAGAGAGCCCAGCAATGCACTTATTTCTCAATTTATGGGTGAATAATATATATTTTTTCCAGTCTGGCTCTTCCCTGCTTCTCGCTGATGAAGGGCTTCTTCATTTTGCTTTATAGGTCTTCAATCCTGCTTCTAGGAGCCTGATACAGACTGTCCTAGCGGTGCAATTCACACCTGCATCTTTCCCATTCCTTTTGAAGGGCACTTGACGTCACCCACCTTGAAAAACTGTCGGATAAGTTGACGGTCGTCTCTGGCATTATAAAGTCGCTTCCACCATTTACCTGGCTGGTTTCTGGTCAATCCCAGTGTCTCCTGTTTCACTCTGTTCTTAAATACTGCTGTCTTAGAAATTTTGAACATGGAAGCAACCTGCCGCTCAGCGTAGCCTTCTACCAGCAGAACCGGGAGTAAACCAGGATTTAACAATGCAGTTTTTTTAATGTAGAGTGGTCTCTTATTTTTATCCAGAGCTGTACATGAATGAAATATGTTGGTGCTGCAAAGAGGTCGCGCTGGGCAGTAGATACTCACGACCACTCGTAGCCTTGCTGCTTGGCGAAAACCTCGAGGTTCTCAAAGAGATTCGCAAAGCCTGCCCAAGGATAGCGGAGAGGGGAGGGGAAAGGAGGGGTCAGAAGATGAACGCCATATTCTCCAAGCATCAGTTTAAGATATTGACCAGGTGCTTTGGGACACGAGCACAGGGGGCTGGGATTGCAGCTGATCTACAACGGACTTCATCCTGCGTGGATGGAAGCGGCAGAGAGCGGAGGCACTGGGAGACGCACCAGCCTCCAGTCCAAACTCCAGGTAATCCTCACGCACCACCAGGACCAGCATGGCCACCAGCAGGGACAGGAAGCCGAAGGCCAGGCAGACAGAGCGTTCGCCCCCTTCCTCCGAGCGGAAGTAATGGCTCATCAGTGTGTGCAGGGTCTTCCTGGGTCAGAGGTCAAGGGTCACAGCATACAGTGCAAGGGGCAGCATGAAGACTCTGAACCCGCTACCCCCTCCCATACCACACACCCACAGTGGGCAACCAAATAGCACCTTTCATTAACCTACCAACAACTTCAAAGTCCCTAGACACACAAAATATAGATGATATGACTGCCAAACCACAAACAAGGACAATAAATGAACCCAGACGTCCATCTTTTGTAGCCGCGTGTCCTATTCAGGGTTGTGGGGGGTCTGAAGCCTGTCCTGCAGGGAACAACCCAAGATCAGGCACCAGCCCATTGTAGGGTCACTCACACACTCACACACCATTCATAACACATGCACACCTATGGGCAATTTGGCAACTCCAACTAACCTCAGCATGTCTTTGGACTGCGGGGGGAGGGGGGGGGGAACCGGAAAACCCAGAGGAAGCCCCATGACGACACGGGGAGAACCTGCAAACTCCACACACACGGAACCCCAGTCACTGACGTGGGAGGCGACGGCACCAATCGCAGTGCCTCAGTGCTGCCCAGTGAATGAACCTCGTTCAACTACAGAAGCCCAACGGCTGAAACATGCATGTCTATTCCAAACGAACGACACAAAAGCCCTTTGGGTTGAAGGATACAAGCAGAAGAGTATAGTCAGCACACACCAAATGGCTCCGATGTTCACCTCCTTACTGGCATCAACAACGCAGTAATAAGCCTCGGTGAAGAGAAACACGCCCAGAGCGTAGACGGCAAAGTCGAGCAGCCACTGGTAATCCAGGAAAAAACGCAGAACTGGGGACACAGAGAGGAAGATTTTAGATGAAGTACGATCTCTACTGCATAAACACTCCATTCATTAACCAGATGCTTTTTCCTCAGTGCGATGTACATTTTTGAGAAAGCAGGATGAGACCAGCCCTGGAGCAACTGGGGGCCAAGGCCCCTGTTCAGGAGCCCGATGGTGGAACAACTAAGGGCCAAGGGCCCTGTTCAGGAGCCCGATGGTGGAATCACTCCACTGACTATGGAACCCGAACCAGCGACCTTCCCATCAGAGGCACAGTGTCCCAACCCACTGAAACACACACACCGCACCCAGTATTACAGTATTTCTACAAATCATCCTCCATACCGACTTGTCATATACAAGGGAACCACCCAGCATGAGGTTTTCATGAATGACTGTCGGCACGAATGTAAGACGGGTTTTGTTTTCTCACACTGCATCTGGGAGAAAGTGGCGTCATCTTATATTGGGAGTCTAGACAAAAAAGGCAATAGATGGAGCTGAATATGATATTTTATAAGTGCTTTGCCTTGTTTTCCTCCGTGAGCATGAGAGTCGAAAAGTGCCCGTCTCGCCAGGTACGTGTGAGCTGGCATCCCTGGCGATGCGTGTGCTTAGCGTGTAACACTGAGTGTCATGCAAATCGTCGGTTCCCTGTCTGTGCCGCTTGCTGTATTAAACCTTGCTGTTAATAAAGACAGGAATGTTCATTTTCAAAGAGCTGTCATGTCATTTATAATGGCTCAACATTTATAATTTCTCCACAGCGCGTTATTTTTATCCTCTTCATGTGCACCTGCTGCACTGAAAACATTCTGCGGACTCGGGGGGTGTGGAGTTTGTAATATTCGTTATCTACCACCCCCCAATAATAATAATAATAAGATACGATATATTTCCCCATGGGGAAATTCTCTCTACTCCTCCCCCAACTTGCTATTTGTAAGTGAGAGCAGTCTGGCCGTGAAGGGCAGCCACCCACAGCAGCGCCCAGGGAGCTGGGGGTCCTGCAGACATGCTGAGGTGGGGCTCGAACCGGCGACCTTCCGATCACAGGCACAGAGGCTTAGCCCACAGAGCCACACGCTGCCCAAATGTGTTTTTTTTAGTGGAATGATTGCTGTTCTGGTCAAATAATATTATATTTCTTCATAAAGGTATGATTGGTATTCCAAAAACATTTTTCTAACAATAGTTGCCAAAATTGTGTGTGTGTGTGTGTGTGTGTGAGGGGGGGGGGGGGGGGCGTCTTATATTGGTGCCAATACAGTAGTTTTAATAAAACCTTCATGACTTAGCACCTCACTGAAAAATACACAGTCAGTTCCCCTGCCAAGAGTTAAACCTGGCAGCCATCCAGTGACCAGTGCAGTTGCTCACTGGCTGTGCTGGTTACGCATACCGAGGGCATCCAGCACGTTGACCGGGGCCGTTTCCAGCTGCAGGTTGATGTCTTTGGGCACAGTTAGCGGTTTGCTCTCGCCGGCCCCATTCTGCCTCCTGAAAAAAACAGCACGTAAAACGTACAGCCGACACCCACAGGCAACAGAGCCAATACCGGCCAGGCAGGGCCCCGCCCCAGTCATACCTGTCTCTCCTATTGGTTTTTGGCATCTGCTTCCCAGCTAAAGCGCAAAGCTCTCCCTCCGATGGGTGCTTAAATCGGAACAGACTGAAAGGAGAAAACCAGGGCTGACATACACAGCCATATACACTTTAAGTAGGTGCGCACATGGCATCCATCTGGGAGCGTTTCTGGGGTCATGCACTCCAAAACAGCAGCCCGTAATATACCTGCCATTGCAAAGGAGCCAGCGAGCAAAGGAGCAGTGCGGGGCCATTCTCTGCATCATACTGGCGGCCAGGAGGCTGACCACCAGCTGAATTCCCATCAGGGCCTGTCAAAGGAAGACAGCTCACATTCCAAAGACAACCCCCCACAGGACAGCGTGCTCACAGAGAACACATGTCATATGCAATCCATCTAGCGGCTTCCAACTAATGCAAGACCGCATATTTTCATTTATATGCGCCTGAAATGTAACTTCAATCCAATCTAAGGTTTGAATGAAAAGGCCCGAATCCCGTCTCATGCATGCCCTGTAAGTGTATTACTTTTAACCGCCAAGCTAATACTTTCGTACTTCAAAAATAAGTCACAAATCAGTACGCTGCGTGAACTTTTTCATATTATAAACTAACGCAACAGCTAGATCAAACTGCCCTTAAGTTCATGGAAATACGACTGTGCGAAAACTTTACTAGCGGTTAGCCAGCTACCTTCATGGACAATTGTATATTTTCACATAGAAAAACTCCCAACAGATAAAATGAAAATGTGGAAAAACTCACCATTTTCTTGCAGCTTTAATTGTGTAGAAAGAAGCACGATCAACTTTCAGCCCGTATAACGTTCTATTCTGCGCTCTAACGCTTCTTAACAGCTGTACCTGTCAAACTCGAAGGGCACGTTTCAATATGAAATCTTTAGACCAACCTACGCTTTTCGTTGATTGGCTGATTTTTCAGTACTATTCGTTGTGATTCGACAATCTAGTTAACATCCGATGTCATGAACGGTTACTGTCTGCAGAACCAATCGTATTCCAGCGTTAGCAACAGGTTTGAGGATTGTGGGTAATGTAGTCTTATAACAAATACAGTCCGTACGTAGAAAATAAGTATAATAATGGAAAACTGATTTTGTATGATAGTCCACTGTAAACCACTGACATGATAATTATGACATTTATAAATTGTTTGTATTCCATCCGTCTAACAAAACTACTTTCGTCTGAAAGTAATTTAACGTTACTATTTTAACTTCTTTGCACCTGTCATTGCGGTAATCTGAGCTCAACTCCTGTTTTCCCCCAGTCACTCCACAGACACGCGGTAATCATTATAGCAAACACTATTCTCAGCAGAATCTCGCCCAGGGCGCCAGAACACCCAGGGCCTGCCTTGCGCATTATCATACACTATGGGGTGTGCCCATTCATCAAAAGCAAGTGGGAAAGAAAACTGGGGTACCCAGAGAAAACTGATGTGAAGGAAGGAACGCGAAAACCACACGCTCGCACACACACGCGTGGGCGCACTCGGACAGCTTAGTTGCTGCACAGTCCTACACTTTAATTTACCATGAAACCCAAATTAATTCATTGGGAAATGTAATTATAAGAAATTATAAGCAAGTATAATGTTTAGTAAAATCAATTCAGTTGGTAATAGGCTATATACAAACAAAAGACTAACAGGATAAAGGTCTGCGTTTCTCAGGTTAGGGCAGTACTGCTGCCTGCCATGGAATGAGTCAGAGATAGCTTTTTTATGGAAATATTTTGCGGAAGGACAGAGACTCAAATGTCCATGGTAGATTGCTCCGTCCTGTCCGAGGCGTACCTGGACCTTATGCAGTATGCAGAATTGTCCATCCATCCATCCATCCATCCATCCATCCATTCATCCATCAGCCTACCACTCATGGTGGGCTGGGTTATGGGGAGGTAGGGGGACCTAGTGACTGTGTCAGGCAGCATAGGGCATAAAGCATACCACAGGGTGTGCACTCACACACAGTCATACACTGCGAGTGAAGCAGAGGCAAAACTGCACCTTACTGTGTTTTTATGGACTGGGAATATAAGGAAGGAAACTGCTCGACGAGCATGGATGGATGGATGGATGGATGGGTGGATGGAAGGATGGATGGATGGTTGTCACTGTAATATAAGAATGAGCACGGTGAGCTGAACGAGGAGACACATGTAATTGTGAGAATGATCAGTTGGGCTTTTAGGGGGGGGGGGCGGCCAGTGATTCATTTAATGTTTGTTTAATCATTTTTGAAAAGGTCAGTGTTACGCAATTTAATGTGATGCATTGTAACTTATATTTTTTTGCAGAAAACATGGTATTGGCTAATGTGTTAATCTTATGTAGGGCCGTGTTCAGCCTGGAGCTCCTACCAGTTTACGCCCCCATTCCTGTGTTCAGAAGGCTACCAGGCCCTTAACCCCCCCCCCAATGCTCCGACGGTGCCAGATAAACAGCTGACATTGCGCTGGCACCCCAAGCTTGGCTTTCAACTGCACATATATGTGTGTCTCAAAGGAGAGAAACCAGGGTAGGTGCAAAGAATCACCCCAGTGTTCCTATACCTGTACTTATGCAACTGGAAAATAAAGTATCATTTAATTTGATCTGTTACATTCATTTACATTTACATTCACATTTATTTGAATTTATCTGTTATCTGCTCCAAGGTTTTTCTGTAACCCTGGGCAGCATAAGTGTCTGGATAATGGATAAATGGATTGATGGATGGATGGAAGGAAGAGTGGTTGGACTATTAAATTAGTATCAATTAAAGAATCTGACATAGCGAATTAGCATGAATTAAGTATTACTCAAAGAATCTGCTGCACTCTTTCTTTGTGTCACACCTTTCATGTCAGATGGAGACTGGCCAGGCAAATCTCTGCAGAGTGCACATGCAGCAGAAGCTGCGTCTCTCTTGCATGTGGGTCTGTACTCTGCAGTTTCCCTCCACATTCCCAGGCTCCTCTGCCAGGATGCACAAAGCAATGGAAGACCTGGGCTGGCGTAGGGGCTCGATGACTGACAGACAGATTGGCTTGTCATTGTTCCAGGCATGTGTGAAACTCAAGCCTTATTTTAATACATGCAAAACGCCCTGCCCCCTCTGTGATCCTCCAGACAGGCCCCTCCCACCTCTCTCCTGCTTGCATATGCATAGGCTGAGAGTGACTGTGGCAGCCAGCCTGTCTGCAGTGGCCTCTCCGTTCATGTTTGAGATTTCAGACCAATCTGTGTCTCACAGGGGCATCCGGGGACTGTCTTGGGACTGACTGACACAGCAAACAGGGCAGAACCTGACCCTCAACCTTTATCATTCCCAATAACACGTAACGCTGAATGGTTCTTACTTGTGGTCTATCCCAGTGATAAAACAGTTTGAGACAGGATGTCCACACTGTGGTTTATCTTCCCATCTCATATTCACTCCAAATGACTATTAGTTGTGCGATGCTTATAACCCTAGTAAGGAAAAACTCATCGTGTTTCTGACGTTTTACCAAAAATCCGAGTGGAAATCCGAGCATGCGCACTTACCTGATTGGAGATGGTTCGGGTATTTTTTATTTTTTATTTTTTGCGTTATATAACGGAAGACAAACTGCCTCGAGTTACTGAAATGAAGTAGTTCGTGCAAGAAAAACGTCCTTGTTACTGAATTAAATACGTGAGATTCATTTGTATTACAAGCTCTGGTAATAGAAGCAGGTATGTTTTTCCAGAGATTAAGCTATGATATAATATATTTGCTCTTTTGATCAGGAGGACGAACGGTATTGGCTAAGGTATTCATTTTAGACAGGGCCGTGTTCAGCCCGGAGCCCTTACCAGTTTACGCCCCCACGCCTGTGATCAGGCGCTTAACCCCCCAAAATGCTACCAGGCCCTTAACCCCCCCAAAATGCTCCAAAGGCGCGAGGTAAACAGCTGACTTTGTGCTCGCACCTTGTGTCTCAAAGGAAGGAAGGCAGGGGGACGAATGCACGACAGGAGTGCTGTGGAAAAACATTTTGGTAGATCTTGTACCCCATATGTGTGACTTTCCGGCCCCACAGCAAGGAGATGCCAAGAGTTTCTACAATAACAGAATCTCAATATGTATTTTCTGCCAATATTGTCACGAAAGATTCGTTTTCGCCATGTCTATAAAACATCATAATTGGGCGACGAAAACAACTAGTGTCATGTTATAGCTGTATCAATTCTTTTACTGTTTTGTTTTACCTAAAGTATTATGTTGGATTTTTCCTCCTAATCACAATATGACTATCGTGATTAGTTGTGAAATTCATCATAACTAACGCGTTTACCTGTCTGCGAAGGGGGAAATCTTTACTCATCACGGTTGCCTGGGACCTGTATCTCTGCAGTAGGGCATACTTGCTGTTTAATATTCAGTAGGCGACCAACATTCTTGAACGATGATTGTAGCCACTGCAACACTGTGCTTTACGCTCGTTGTTCAGCTTTCTTGTCTTTAAGGTTAGCGTCGCATACAGCTTATATGTGGTTATTTACAGTATTCCGTTATTGTATATCTTAATTAGTCTTTAACATTGCCAAATAACAGCATATATGCCTCTTCTTCATTTTTATGTGTTTCAGCCATTAGAAATAAGAGAATCCGGTGGATTGCCTTTAATACCATATAACAAAATCATTATGTACGTATACCTATAATATTCTTGCAATGTAACCCCGGATTACAGTGAAATCTGCTAAAAACTATTTGTGAACATTTCAAAGCATTATTATTTAATGTTTCACTTGATAATTTTGCAAAATTATTTAATCTTTATTTGAGATTTTAAATTAGTTTGTTCACGTATGTCGACGTGCATGCGTTGTGTTCACAGTATTAATAAGAAGTCCATTCATTTTTTTTCCAATTTTGCATTTACGTGTTAATTACGATCGAGTGAAGACGAGATTTCGATTTATTTTACATATTTTTTTGGGAACAAGTAATAAACTTTCCTTTAAGATTTGCATGACCAGGCTGCGTCAGTTGTTGGGTGAAGATCGTTCCCTTAGCAAGTCGCGCTTTTCGAGCGGTCTGGCAGAAGATGCGTCCTGAATTGTAATTGGCGACAAGTTACTACTGGACCGCGGCGCTTGAGCTTGAACTTGACCGTCGGGACTGCATGGGAACGGAGCGCGAGAATTTGCCCTCTTCTTTTATGCGGGAGAAGTTGTTACGGCTGATGTCAACCCTGATTATCATAAGATTCAGTCCGCTTCTAATTAAAGGACAGCGCTGTTGGGAACTATTGAGCCAGACGTAGACAGACCTAACCGTACCGAAGCTCACTCCGAGAGGACTTAAAAATGCCACCCGTTACTTTCCGTCGGTAAGTTATTAAATAAGTTATTTTGGGGCTAGACTTTAAATGGTGAGTGCGTCATTCAGATGTTTGTGGAAAGAAGTCAATCGATAAGCATAAGGTTTCGGTGACACTTTACCATCTTATGAAAATGTTCGGTTTGGCTTGGCAAATAAAGCTTCACGTTTTACATTATTTGGGGCTTAGCATTATTTCACGAGGAAATGCACTATCGAGTGGATTTTTAAAAGGCTAAATTTAATTTGAATTCCATACTTGCACTTTTCTTATGTATAGGGGTTTTTAAATTCCATATGATTGCGGTGAATTTTAAAATATTTCTTGCACGTGAAGCTGAACCTATAGCGCTGATACATCAGTGTCTTGACGCCATTTAACAGTAAACAATTGCTTTACTTTGCTCATTTTTTATGTATTCATTGTTTTTTAAATAGACAACAATAAATGAACCCATCTTGGGAAAAGAACTAGGCTGATACTGAAACAAGGCTGGTGTAAACATTATTTATTTGAGTTTTATCCGCTCAAAATATTTTTTACAAAGTCTTTATTAACGAGAATTTTAATAAAGCTATTTTTAATAAATCAATTTCAAACTAAATATTTCATTTGCATATAACTAACACTGAATACATTTCTTTGAGCTTTAGTCTCGCAGTGTTGGATGGATGGATTGAGTATAGTTTACATATGGATTAAAACAAGATTCATGGAAAATTTGCCTTTTTCGCTTGTCCAGTGTAATTTTATTTTGGTAAAAATCTCACCTGTTAAGTAAACCTGAAATGGTCCCTTCCGCTGACCTTTTAGGCTGACTTGAGTGTAGTTTAAAAGAACTCCTATGGTCCATTCCATGCCCCTGACTTAAGAAGGTGGTCATTTTCATTCTTTCTTTCTTTCCAAACCCACCCAGCCATCCACCATTCCATCATCCATCCGTCTATCTATCTATCTATCTATCTATCTATCTATCTATCTATCTATCTATCTATCTACCAGTTAGTTTTAATCAATAACATATATATACAATAATGTGCAGTAATCTTTGATTACGGCCAGAATTAGCCTCCAAATTGAAACTACTCTGGATCTTTAGTACTGGATGCTGAAGAATGAGAACAGAAGGTTTTAGTGTCAAATCCCAGCACATGGGAGATTTGCAGTACAGCAGCTAACCTTTATGTTCCCTCTTAGCCATATGAACACAGGAAGCTGCTCTTTGCATGGACATCCATTCCAACCACACCTGAACTCAGGTCCCCGTCTCCCCCATCTCCCCACGGTCCTACGGATC
>JABFEB020000043.1:12713049-12738534 GCA_019775895.2 Stomatorhinus ivindoensis
TGCCCCCCCCCCCCCCCCCCCCCACTCATCATCCCCTATCCCTCAGCCCATAATGTAAGCTCTTTATTGTGTGCACTGTAAAACCCATCTGTACCTGAATATCTGGCTCATGTGCTATTATATAGCAAAAATCTGATTGAAAGTGACATTAATTGGAAATAATCCTTATATAACAGGTGTAACCTGAAGCCTATTTTAATGCCAGATTTACTCTTTTTATTAACTGTGATTGTTTACTGTCATTATCATTTTTTCATATATTAATGTATTTTGCTAGTTATTTTATAACTTTTAAAACGTGTGCATAAATAACTTTTAAATGTTATTTGAACCTTATTTATTTTTTTATTTCATTGATATGCCCAGCATTTGCTCTGCTCTGATTAATAGCAAATATACCGTCTTACCTTTTTAAGAGAGCATATGGGATGGTTAAATAAACAGCCGTTTTTCCAAAAATATTCAATATTTTGCCACAGCAGAATCCAAAATCTCATTAAACTTACTAAATCTTCATTTAAAATTCCAGAGTACTTCCAATTGAATTTAACTGAGAAACGTTGTCTAAACGTCTTCTAACCTGTTAAATTCTCATTGTTGTTCTTTTTCTTAATGTTTTCTTCATTAATTTTTATTTAATTGATTCTTATCGTTACTGTCAGAGGATGATGTACCGTTTAGGTAAGTAGTAACAGGTATGTCAGGTGCGTACTTTTTCTTCTATTTTTATTGGTGTAACTTGGTGACGTTTTTATTTTAAATGAATGGAACGCAACAATTATAGAAATAACTAAGGGGATTTTAAAACTATCAGTTAAATGTCCGCTGTATTTAGGAGGATATTTGTATGTATAATCCACACGTCTAGTCCCTAAAAATGAATATAAATGATTAGAATGAGAATTACTCAGAAATGAAAGACTTAACACCTATCATCATCTTTATAAAATGACCACGTTTACGGTTCGAGGTTTTCATCAAATGAGACGTTATTAACCCAATGTGTTTTATAACACGATTCACGTAAACGTAAATTTGTTGAAATTCTCACTTTCCGCCATTCAGTTCAAACAATTATTGGCTAACGTTTTCTTTGTGGAAGTGTTGTAGTAGACTTTTACATTACATCTGTCATATCTCACAAATTATAAGCATTACTTTGGATAGTAAACACTTGTAGTTTACATTTACTTATTCTGATAGATTTTAAGTTTAAGTAGGCCTATATTAAAATGTAAGCCAAAAAATAAATGCTTCAATCTGCAATTCCAATTTTGCTCGCAGAACTGAAATGATATAATAATGACGTAAACTTAAATAAGTTGCTCATTTAAAATCACAATCTTAAAAAAAGACTTTGTATGTTACCTTTGTATTAAATTGCGGCTATTTCCCTTTTACCTTTAAAAATCGTATTAATTTTCCTTTAAGACTAACACGAAAGTGTATGAATTCTGTTTGATTTTGACGTACCGGTACCGACATCGTATCTTATGTCTATATAAAATCTAGAGTTGAGTTTGGTTCGCGGCATGTTCGTACATTTTCAAACTTTGCCCTGACACGTGCAACGAAGTAGCTTTGCGAAATTTGACGGAATTGAATATAGGCCTATTTTTGTTTTGATCAAAAGCTATTATTTTATTTTCTGTAGAAACAATACCAAAATATGTACAATTTATATATATGTAGTGCAATTTATATAGGCCTAGCTAATTAAGGATATGATTTACACAAAGCGATGGGATATACTTTTCTATTGCCGATCAGCTGTTTGTTAATCATCTTACATATTAATCACATTAAACGCAAGTATCGACAATTCGACTACGTAGAGAATGTTGTCGTTACGTGCGTATTTCTTATATTTACTGTCATTCTTACTCTTACTAACTTAGTTGTGATAGTGACTTAGGGGAATAAGGTAGCAAAGTGTTTTAAAATGGAATGAATAAACGGCTCCACAATAACGATCAGAGTCTGTAATTCCAGTATTAATTTCCAGCTGTAGTACTGTCTTGTTTACGGTGTAATCATGTGGATGTATTACGCATTACGCTGATTGTCATTAATGGTTACTACCCGAGGCAACTCGTAAGGTATGAAAAACACTGAATGTCTCTTCCAGAAGAACGAAGAGAATAACTTACCTTAAGTGAAACTTTCTGCCTATAAGTGTCGCTGTTACTGCACTTTGCTGTAATGTTTCGCTGCATAAAAATGTCGTCATTAGCATCGCGCCCCTTCATTCTAATGTATTCACTTTTTTCTTGACTCATTCAACAAATACTGTAAAGATTGCAGTTTCGCGTGATGCGAAAAATATTCAATTAACGCCGTCTTTTTGTTTCTCTATTTTGTGATTTCTAAACAGTTTGTCAAAAAGGCTAGATATGTATTCATTTTGATGTTTGCTGCAGTAAAATCAGTAAAGGATAACTCTGACAAATAATTCTGACAATCATCAGAATTACACGTAGTTCAGAACAAAAATATTTTATAATTGCTGGATTATTTGTATATGCGATATCAATTGTGTATCATAATAACAAAATCCCCTTATATAAACGACTTGTAAGATACATTCTGCAGCTATAATATGGACATAAGTTTTATTTGATTATTATTGTAAGTGTGAAATATAGTAAATAATACAACTGAGCTATACTATGCTACGGAAACGACTCCTGCGACCGAACCATAGTTTTAAATCAACATTTAAGTAATAATATTTATATTGCTGCATTAGTAACACCGCACTGTGACCCCAAACACAGTTCACAGTGACTTTGTGATTAGTTGTGTGTATTAATTGCTAGTTTCTCCAGTGCGTTAGGGGAAAACGCGTGTGAAAATACGTGTTAAATTTTCTCTAAAGTTTCTCTTTAATTTCAACGGTTGCAAATAACTGAATCAATTGGTCGAGCGACGTATCATCTTTAATTCTTATCCATTCTACAATTGCTATGCATTTTTAAATTGTATTTTAAACTGTGATCACAAAGATGATTACCAATATTTCTCAATAGGAGTTTCACGCCGGCTTGTTTGCAGCAGTTCAGCAGAACCTTATTCCACTTATATTTCCACCAATATTGAGAAAATAATTTATAAATCTCATTATAAAACACAATGCAACATTGTGCAATGTACAAAAGAATCAATTTAAAATATATAGGTTTGGGGTCATACGCACGTTGCATTTACAATATTATAGAACCATATTTCTATAAAGCTGAAGAAATCCTTCAGTGCTTAACAAATTGGTGGTTTGTATTTTTAAAGGTTTTAAAGATTTCAGGTGTTACAATGTATTTGGCCATTGTATACAGATTTTTATATGCACTTTATTACTTTGTTACATTCATGTTAAGTTTCATTGTTGCAGTGACGTCAAGGCTAAAAGATAATTTACAGTACAGCTCAATGATATAGCTCACTTTCTTGTTTAGATGCATTATATTCATACTTAAAGAATACATTCTTATTAATTACGCTTGAAGTTTTTATAACCAACACAAATGGTCAACAGACCATTTTCATATGAGGTCTTAGAACCTGCAGACATGCAAATTTAAACACCCGCAAATATGTTTGTACTTTTGATGTTCGAATTACTATTCACATGCACCGCGAACAATTCCATCAAAAATTACAAAATGTATCTTATCCTACGCCCCCGAGTCTGATATTGTAAAATATGTCTAACAACAAATATTTAGCAAATTAAAAAAGCTACAGAAAAATAGTTCAATAATAAACTGTAAAAATCCCTAATTTCTTCCAGAAGAGGGAATGTTATGTATTTATGTTTTGAGCTGGCATAACGATGGTTTAATTTGTAACGGGTATGAAAGCTTAAGAACACCAAAATACCGCAAATATGCATAGAAATGTATAGTTCTTAGTTTAAGTAAAACCGATCTCAGTAAAATGAAAATTGGTACATTTTAACAAATATGCATAGTAGTTGTCCCGACACTTGCTGGGGAAACCATTCTTTGTCTAATGCTTATAAACACACAAATGTACCGTGATCTCTTTTAGCGAATGTGGGGCTTTCAGCGTGGGGCTAAAAGATGAATCAGGTTGACCTATCCTGTCCCGTGACGTCATCACGCATTCACTCACGCACTCAAATTTAGATAGCTCGGTTGCGTCCTATTCTTTACGTCAGTAAATAAAGGCTTATTTTAAATGCAGCGGATTTTGTAGCATCCCGATGGAGACTCCTGCAGGTTTTGACAGCACGCGATCCCAGTGTGTGTTCCATATCGTACTATAAATACCGTACATATAAATAACCGAGGGGGTAAATCCCACGGAAAGCGACGTGACCCACAACCTAGTTTCAGCACCAGTTTTGCATTTGCACTCCAGAGTACGAGCGTCATAGCCGTGTTCGTGCACAGGGTGTTCGTCCTCGGACTCTCCTTTATTTTTCAAGTGGGGCGCAGAGGAGGTGGACAACAATTCATCCCTCCATCTCTGCTTTTCTGTCACTCACGCTTTGCCTTTTTTCCTGCAGTGTGTCTGGGATTTGCAGTACGCGGATAACAGCCCATTCGGCTTTAGTGTCTTTGGTGTCTGCTGTGATTCCACAGAGAATACAAGTAGCTCATAGGTTACTTCAGACTGCAAGGATGCTGACTCGCTCATACTGGTAGCTTATACTGGTGCTTTTAAAATATATGTGCATGACATTGTACGTTATATATGATGCTCGAATATTTCCAAGACAAACCTCTGGGTAGAGCTTTTCTTAGCTGGCTGCAGTGATGGGAAAAGTTCGGTATATTAAACACTTCGGTATATTAAAGGTTTCATGGTATCTTTAGGGGAACTTTTTTAAAAAAAAATATGAATTTGTAAATGGAAAACAAAAATGAAGCCTGAATCTCATGCGCATTGTGTAGAACGTGAAAAACAATGTATGCACTGGAAGTGGTACAGCAGAGAACCATGCGCCATATGTCGAGGCATCTACTGCGCTTAACTGATGAATGCTTTCGTATTTTCCTGCTCGTATATCCCCTCTGCACACGTTTTTCATCCTTGTAGAATTTAATAGGTCTCTTGCTCTCTGTCGCCCCCACACACGAAGTCTCTCTTTCGCTTCTCTTTCGCTCGGCATCGACCGAGCTTGCGCCTCGTCTGCTAATAAGATTGAAGAAAAAAATAAAAGATACAAGACGGGATTTTAAAGAAAGGAAAACGTCCACGCAGATGTGGAACAATAGGCATCGATTCACAATGGATAACGAATCAGAGATGTGTACTGTTTGGGTTTCATTGCACGTTTCACGGCAGCCGAGCAAGCGAAGGGGACGGAAAACGGACTTCAAGAGACTCTCAGACTGTGCGAATTTTCCGTGCTAGATTGGATGCTAACAGAATTTGGAGAAGCATCGTGTCTCTGAACTTAATCTGTCAAACAGGTTAAACAGATAAAACTTACGTTTTCATGAAAGGGATTATGATTTTTTTTTTACAAAAAACTCAAAGCAGATTACGAAAAGCCGATTCGATTTTATTTTGTATTTGCCTTCCACTCCAGGATTTACCTAAATTTAAGATTCAGTCAGATATATCACATGCAGTCGTGTCGTTTGGAGGCATTGCGGAATGTAAGTACTTAAGCGTAATGGTCATTATTAGGGGAATTTCTGAATTTAATAAGACAGTCGACTTATGAAAATATATTAACTTGACTTATCCCGTGAGGTCTAGCGTTTTTGAACCAGATGTATAAAAATCTATGTATCATTTTCATAAATATAACACAAACATTTTCCAGATTTTTTTATATTTCAATATGCATAATTCTATAGTAAATGTATTGTTTTTAGATGAATGTAAAGTTGTTTTGTACACTTTTGTATTCCTAATTATAACTGATAAGACCCATATGCAAAAAATATTCGCGCTGTGCAGGGTAAATAGACATGCGTAATCTTCCTTGATGCTTTCTGCTAAGTCGCGAGGCGAGTTTAGCGGCCCCAGTGCTCGCGCCTAAAGCAAACAGTTGCGCGATTGTTACGCGAGCCTGGGAAAA
This sequence comes from Stomatorhinus ivindoensis, assembly GCA_019775895.2. Lineage (NCBI taxonomy): Eukaryota > Metazoa > Chordata > Actinopteri > Osteoglossiformes > Mormyridae > Stomatorhinus > Stomatorhinus ivindoensis. The sequence continues at coordinate 12,719,105 of JABFEB020000043.1, forward strand.
TGTAGCGGGGCCTCGGAGCTGCTGTCTTGACGCCAGACCCTCTTGTTCGGAGGACTTCTGTGTTCCCAGACGTCATTGTTATGCTAATGAGCGCCAGCGCGTTGTTGAACTTGATGTTGACTTTTTTCTTTGGGGCTAAATTTTTCTCGGTCACTTATTTGTGGGAAAATCGTCTCGGCAGCCACACTGTGAAATTAATTAATCAAGCTTCTTTTAGAGTGTGGAACAATAGAAACGAGAAGATTCCGGCACAAAAGATTCAAAACTTGATTATCTTTAATAAACTTTATTTTACCAACCACGAAATAATGAGAGCGAGCGTCTAAAAATACATCTATATTAGGCTGTATATTTAACTAATAGACCATGCTGAGTAAAATATAATTAAAAAAAAGTTTGTCAAAATATTATAAGGCTTTAAAGTATATTTATTAATTGAGTGTTTTATTCACCACCGTGATTGCGACATATACTGGCGTCGGCCCGTTGTGTAATTCGGATGTGTAGGTGATTATTTCGAGTTCCGTGATTGCATTTGGTGAGTCTTAAAAACTGCGGGGAGAATGAGTGGTGCAGTTAGATCGAACGCGTCCCAGTTAAAAGTGCGTCCGTTTATCGTCGCGCGCACGGGTGTGTTTGTGTGTACGTGGGTCTGTATATATGCAAGGTCTTTAAGGAGATGATTTCATGATTTAATATTTTTTTTATTTTAAAAACATACTGTTTCGTTTAAACTACAGTATATCTGTTTTGTGAAAACCTCAGTATTTATTTGTGCAGGCCTAATTCGATTGTACACAGTAACTGAGTTGTATCATTCTGTATGTTAAGTCAGATAATCTTTTCTTTACGTTGGATGTTTTCAAATCGGAAGATTTGTAAATGTAAAAGCGAAATACCCATGGTAAAATTTAAATTCTTGCTGTTCTAATACATTTGAATATATATTGGCGGATTGTGTAGGCTACAGTCGTATCTATATAAGTCGTGCTTGCAGTGTGGAAATAGAAATGCCTGAGACATCAATATTTAATGTTGCTAGAACTTTTACTATGCAGTAGAAATAACACGCTATCATAATATATTAAGTATTCTTGTACATAGTATTATATCATAATTATACTGTTACATATGGGATATGCGCTATAATAAATACAGGCAACAGGTGCGGTTAGTTAATGCAATAATTTCATGCCAAGCACATGGCGACTTTTTAAATAATTCAAATAAATATTTTGTGAAACAGGTCATTACTAAAATATGTCTGAGTGCAAGAACGGAATAATGTCAGATTAGTGCTTTTTTTTTTTCGCACAAGCAATTTCAAACTGTATTTTGAATGACTTTATCTATTCCTGACGTTTTTTGTTATTTTACATGAAAATCGTGTCTCTAAACAAAACGTGATTTTTTTTCCTTAAAAGAAAATGAACATTTTCGTGATACGTTTTGCAAAACTTCAAGCACAGAGGAATATGTTTAGGCTTTTCTAAACAGATTATAATCACCTGACTGCTGAATATGGAAAGTTGCAATTCAATCACCATTTAACAGCGATTGCTTTATATATATATTTTTCTTTTGCCCTTGTTATTTTCATAGTAGCCGTCATAAGCTGTAACGCTGTAACTGCCCATTGCAATATCCAAATTTGCATTTTTGGAAGGTCTTACTGTCAGATATGCGCAATTTTATTTTAGATCAAGGCTTGAAACCATTACGACATCGTCGGTCTTATAAACTTTAAAATGTTAATTAAGTTTTTCGAAACGTACTGTTCGCCCGTCTTAGTCTTATATATACTTATCACTATTATGCAGAGGAGGGTGGTTTTTGAAAACTTTAATTTAGGCATATTCTTTGTTTTTACGGAACCAGCTGCACAATCTCACTGAGTCATCAGTAAGATCCGCTCGGCATGGATATTGTGGTATATCCATATCCTACTCCCCGTGGAAATGTATTTGCTGTTAGCAGTAATGTCGCACATAGATAAAATGTTGTAAATGTGTTGTAAAATACCGAAGGTGTGAAAAATCTGTAGTGGAATTCAGCACCGTGGACAGAGCTCACACCCACGAGCAACTGCACCGCCGAGATAGTAGTAGGTTGAAATAGGCCCCAGTTAGAGACAGCGAATAACATCGCTGAGAAAAGACTGGCGATATACCCCTGTTATAATATATGGTGTTATATTTTCTGTTGATTAGTTGTCGATTTTATGTATTTCGAGTTTTCGCAGAATTTCATAATAGTTATGTAGTACTTTTGGGACTTCAGGTGTCAACTCTGCGCTTAACACTTAGTAGTAGCTCTCTGTTACTTCGGTTTCCTATTCGAATGCCACGCTAGTTACATCGGTTATAAGGGGATCTAGATGTGGGTGTCCTACTGTTTTGTAGAACATGAATTTTCAGGAAGCTTCAGAAAGTGTTAAAATGAAAAACAAAGATCGGAGTGGATGGGACACACACCACAGCGAGAGAGAGAGTTTGATATCAGACGACACGCGACTTGATCGTTTAAATACATACCCCCCTTGCCCAATTGCTACGGCCCTGGATACACGAAGACTGATAAAAGTTCCATGTGTATGAATTTTTTTTTAAGTAAAGACCTCCCCCATTCCTTACATTTATAAGTCCCTACTGCAGCTAGATTGTACTGAGCGCTTCAGGTTCCAATATAGATGACCCCGGTTTTACAAGAGCACGAGTTTCTCATTATAGGAACCAGCGAGGTGCAGTATAAGGTGTGTGTTCAGTACGATGTCCAGAACATGCCTGTCAACTAAACCGGTCGCTAAAGGAAGATAGATTAGGCATTCAGCCGTGTAGCTCGAGCGGATCTACCATTAAAAGGAGTGTAGCGATAGGTCTTCGGAGCGGTGTCTAAGACCGGGGTGTCAGACCTGTCATTCCGAGGTCCAAGCACGCGGGAGTGGAGAAAGTGAGAGGGTCAGTGGGAGTCTTGGCCACCACGGGACTATTTCTGTTAACTTTTCATGGGATGTGCCCATATAGTCATTTCAATAGTTCAATGACAATGAAAATTCAATAAAAAATATTCCTTGTGGAAAAAAGTCGTATAGGTAAAATACAATTTCAGTTCACATCAGGATTTGGAAACGTAACTTCTAAATCGCTGTCTGTGTTTTAAGGTTACATTTCGGTATCTCTGGCAGACCTATTTCCATATTTCAGCAAACGGCAACCGACGGTCCTAATATGAGAAACACTGCAACTCTGTTGCTATATAGCCTATCTCGTTGAAGGATCTTACCACCCGTTTAATTTAATGTAAAACAAGCGAAATGTACACACTAATTTAACACTAATGTTACTGCTATAGGAGCTACAAGCAGGCCTCCCAGATCAGTCCCGCCTCCCTGCAGCACCCGCCCAGTTAAAATCTATATGCTAATAAATGGCCGCCACTCGTTCGCTCATTGGCTGTCAGAGCACTTTTCCTGTCTTAAATTATGGTTTGAAATAAGAGGGACCAGTCTAACTCATAGACTGAGAATTGGACTTTTAACTCAGCGAGGGTCAGATTCGACAGGATCACGCAGGATGAACAGCATGTGTAGATTGTCCTTCAAGTAACAGATATAATCGCGATGTATGAACAAATACCTTAATCATGCGCAATTAATAGTATCCGACTACTTTCAATGCTTATTTAAATATTGGATGAATGGTGAATTTTACATATGGTACTTTATTTTTATATGACTGAAAAGTGAGATGAGATGCTAGCAAGGTGAAATAAAAATTGTAAAATATTTCGGAATATCTCCACGGGTCAACATAACCTATTATTTGTATTCTATTTGCTACATGCTGATTATTGAATTCAGAGGTATATTTAACAAGCTTAAATAAAGGTTTGGGTTTGTTTAATTTATGCCGATATTTCCAAATAAGCATTTTATGTTCCGACGTATTTATTTACATTTTCCTTACTATAATACTCTGGGTTTCGTTAAGTCATCTAATTAAATAACAACCCTAACAGCAAATATATTGCGATTTAAAACCGACATTGTTTAAAGTTTTGTTTTAGTGCAGTAAATTAAAACTGAAAGAATATTCCCAATGGCATTTTATACAATTTCTAGGATCATAAATTATGCTCAAATAGGAATCAGCGTTCATTAATCTTCACTGTAAAGAAGTGATAACGAATTAAGTGTATGGTTCAGTCTGTGATACATTGTTTAGGTAACATTTAGGCTTAGTGTAATATTAAGGCCAGAATCCACTGTAAATACATACTATGCTATAATAACTATTATACTTATTAAAATGGTAAGATGCGTGTAAACAAAGTATGTTAATCTCCTTCCCTAGTTCTGAAAAAACTAACCGGTGAAATAATTTTGTAATTATTTATTATTACATCAGAATCATGTAAATGTTTTCTCGGATTTTTAGAAGTTGTCGGCAGCTTTCGTATGATTTGTTATACCGTCTGTGGTTTTCCTTTCTGGGTAAAAAAAAATAATTGGTTGTTTATTTAAATGATAATATTACGACTTTAACCTTGTCTTTTGTATTTTTACTTTTATAGATATATACTACGATGTAATTATACACAATCAGCTTGTGTTAATGAAATGGAAGCTTATTGAAGTGATGCAAATTGTTACCGTAGCGAGATTGGCTTGGCAGACTACTTACATCATCTGCATTTTGTGTGCTAGGGATTGGGCGATTCCATTTTTTCATTTGAAATGGGGGAATGATGGAATAAAATGAAACGGAAAAGAACACAGGCGTTATCAGTTTAGTGCGTGATGGTTGCGTGTTGTTCTGCCTGTATGGTAGTAAAAAAGAAATAATTCTAGATTCCTGGTTATGGAAATACAAGTGAGAGACTTGTGACTTCACGTTATGTACAGTATAATCCATGCCTTTACGTTATATCGCCTTCAAAGTCCCCGAGGGAAAGCACGTGACGACTCCTAAAGACCTAATTACTTTGACATATTAATGCAGCTCGAAATACATAAATGGCAACTCTATATACACGTCACAAACTTAAGGTGATACGCTCTTATTGTCTTGATAATTGGTATATATTAATTTTCGAGATTATTGTGGTGGAGGATGCTCATTTACACTTTTTTATATTAATACTATGTATCAGACGTGGTAGTGTAAAAAGAAGTGTTATTTACTTCTTAGTAAACTAAGTTCTTTCACCGACCCAGATTAGTATGAAGAAAAATCTCAAACTATTAATTGGCGCGTGTTTTTTATGTTATGCTTCTGTCATGTCTCTCCCAGGAGTCAGAGTCCCGCCGTTACCAAACAGTTGGCTGCTTCATCACAAGTAAGTTTCTTTACACAGCATTTAACCTATTTGTGACATAATTGGCCATAAATAGATTACATTTGGCGGGAACGTATAGTAATCTTGTGTGCTGTACTTTTACCGTTTTATGATTATTTTGGAGCTGTATTCATAATTTGTATCAATGTCGTAACACAATTCAAATAGGTGACGTCCTTGAATCTGACAAACTATAACCGTGCACATTTAAAGCGAGATGATTTGAGAATGACAGAGATTAGATATATATCATTGGCTTTCAATAAAAAGACTTTTCAGGTATACAGACTTAATTGTTATTGATTTTATTGCAATATGTAATAGTTTAACTTTAATAATGTCATTACGCTGTACATATATCTGACTGAGATATGCCTATATGTGAGTATACAGAAAGAAGTATTTTTGTTCTTTATTCGCATTCATTTTAATATTCATTTAGTATCTGTTTCTGCCCTTTTTTATGAAGAATGTATGGTCTATGTTTTGAAGCCATACCTGAATTACATGTCATAAATAGTAATTTTTCCGTCATGCAACGAATAACGATACTGATTTCTGGGAGGTTGGTTAATAGTTTCGTCTCCTTCTTGCGTTTGCACAAATATAGCCTAAAATAATGCGCTTTATTGTGCTTGTATCTTCAAGATTGCTCACCCATGTAGATCAATAAGCATAGCTAATGCCAGTGACATCACAATTCAGTCGGCTATGTGACCTCCATGGCCTCGTGGAGTTGGTCCCAGCCCATCAGAGAGCCGTTGTCCCTCTTGCCAGACGATTGGGTTTCCTTTTTTGTCTTTTTGGAACACATATAAAAATTGACTTAAGACTGAGCGCGTACTTCTGCAGAGAGTGACTGTGTATGCGTGATCGAGTATGAACGTGTTTGTATGTGTGTGTGAGAGAGAGTCTTTGAGTGCGTGTGGTTTGTCTGGTGTGGAAGGGGGCGTGGGTTTGGGTACCAGTGTTTGGAACAGATTGTGAGCTACAGACGTATGGCGCTTTCACAGGCGTCGGCGTTAGCTGGTGTGTGCTGTACGGAACAGCGGTGTAACGGAAGGATATCTCCTTTAGCTCTTACTGCTTTCGCGTTCAGCTTTCACGAGACATGTAGTTTTACACATTTGGGAAGGTTTTTTAAAGGAATGGAACATATCGTATTAACCTGGACTTGAAACTGCGGCCATTGCAGCTGATGCCTCTGCCAGTAAGTTCGATTTAAAATATTTCTTAGATTATCGAAAATAGGCCTGCAAAGTTTAGTGTAAGGCTCTGTGGTAAAACAGGAATCAAAATTCGTAAATTTTCAGAAATATTTACACGTGACAGATTTGCTGTATAAATTGCCTCATCGTTCTGTGCTTAAAGTTTATAAATGCATTCGGAGATGGTATGTATGCAGCCATCTCATTTATGTTTCTGTGTACGTAGCCTAGTATCATTTGGCCGTACAATTTTGTTATCGCACCAAAATAATACAAAAAGAAGACTACTAATCTCACAACATCTGTGTTTTAAGTACAATTCTCTAACGTGTCTTAATGCGTAAATCATTCAGTTAATTTTACTTGTCCATGACAGCTGTTTATAGGTTATTTCGTAAACTGACTTGGTAGTAAATGAGAATGAAATTATACAATATATATATTATTGTTTTGTAATAATTTACTGAATTTGTACAACTTTGCAGTAATTCTTAAGACTATGAAAAATCGCTTAATTAAATAATGCGTTTAATTTTTATGTCTGTTTATCTTCCCGGTCTATTTTTAAACTTTATTGTAAATGAAGTAGCATTTTGATGTAAATAACGAAGAGGTTATAGTAGGCCTATTTGTTATCCGTAAAACTTAATAGTGGTAGATATTCATGTGGCCTTTCAGTAGAAGCGCCGGCCTAGTCAGTCTGCAGTTGACCTCTGACTGATGTAATTAATGAGAAGCAGTCTGTCTATAGTCTGGCCGAGTGAGGTTCGACTGCAAAGGAAACTTACAGGATCTGATTCTGTGTGCCGGGTGTGTGAAGGGCGCGGGAGGGGGGGGGGGCAGCCAGCCCATTGTCAATTAAACATATGCCCAGCATGCATTTACAAGCGCAATAACACCCAATCATTTAGTAAATACAAACCGTGAATGGTACTTACTGAACATTTAAATAAATGTCGAGAATTAACCAGCGACTACACCAAGTTATACATATAGCCTATATGGCCAAGTAAACAAATAAACGTAGTAAGTCATTAGCTTATTCATACATACATGCATGCATAAGCGGGCAGGCAAGCTCCAGTAAGCTCCCCGACAGTGTGTGTGTGTGTGTGGGCTACAGCTGGAGAGGCACGAGCAAGTGCAATGGCTCCATGTGACCAGAACAGGAGCATCATCTGGCGCGGCGGTCCCTTTAAGAGACGTGGGTTAGTTTTTCTCTTTGGTTATCTAGCTGTATGAGTTTATGTAATATCATAAAGCTAGAGAACCGAATGTATAAACTAATTCCGAGGACTTCAGGAACCGCCAATGGAGCGCGGAGATTTCAGGACGCGACGAATGGGGGAAGAGGGCGCTGGAAGCTGCGAAAGATGCGTTCGCTCGGAACACCTAAAAATGCCGAAGAGCAGATTTCACTGGGAGAGACTGCAATGGGATTAATACTGCCGAGTATCAAGGATAAATAGCTGGGACTTTCTCTGTGAAATAAAAATGTGGAAAACGAGTCAACATAGCATCGTTTCTACCGGAGGCGGTGTCAGTTCAAGCGAGATGTGAATACGCGATACTTTGCAGGAATCTTGGTCGTCTAAGCCGTAGTATTACGGCCTAATGAAAGCCGTAGTATTTTGTGAACCTGTGCTTATAAACCTCGGAGAAACATATTCTTTAATAACAGATACGCGTTACATAACTATTGCAATCGTGGTGTTGATGTAGAATTTGGTTTATGGCCAGAAACGGTTAAAAGAAATATATCGGCTGATTGGTCTGTCACCAGAGTCACGTGTTTCAGCAAGAAGCAGAATTAATTCTAAGGCATCAAGCAAAACGGAGAATAAGAATGGCCTAATTGTAATATGCCGCCTTTAATTTACCCGAACAGTGACTTGTTGTTAAAAGTTATACACCTTTCATGGTTTATTGCATTAAGGGATAGTTAAAAAGTTGACTGTTAAAAAAATATTTTCCTGACTAGTGAATAACAGCATAACCAATGTTATTGCCCTTGTGTATTTTGGGTGCTGTAGTACAGTAGTGTCATAATGGAGATAATCCTTAACACTGACTTCTGTTCTCCTGTCAGAAGTTAATAAACAACCATTCTGTGAGTTAAGTGGAGTAACTGAACAGAAAATCTAAAAATGTCTGTTTACAGGGCAAGTCTTTTTATGCTGTTATGATAGGCCTAAGTAGAATGTATGAATTATTTGGTGTTTGTGTCAGGTGTCGCATGGTAATTGTGTGGTCCAGGAAGCTCTTTGTATTTTTTTGTCTTTAGTCATTTTTAAGATTTTAAGTTGGTAACATGCACAACATGCTTAGACCTATAACACACTCGAATGACTTGCTACGCACTCGTTTGGTGTAGTTTTATTCCTTGTTGTCTTACTTCTCATTCATCATCGATTTATCATGTTAAAAGTAGAACTTACGAATGAGGTAGTGTTAAAAAGGCTTTGCGAAACTCTCCTAGGGCCTTGCTGTAGTAAAAATGCTCCAGTACCGATGTGATAGCCCAGGGGTGGGCAATCTTATCCGCAAAGGGCCGGTGTGTTTGTGGGTTTTTACTGCAGCTCCCTAATTAGATTACTAAATAGAGGACTGTTTGGCTGAAGAGTCCTCACACTTGGGTTTGAACAGCTGACCTACAGGTTATCCCACAAACCTGCTCCGCCCTTTGCGGGTAAGATTGCCCACCTCTGGGCTATGTGCTACTGGCACATTTTCCTTGGATGTTCTCACACTGTGCTGTGACTAAGCAGAGGAGTATGACAGCTTGTCAAGGTGTAGATGACCTGTTTTAGGATGGATGTTATGTCTAGAACTTTTCTCACTGGGAACTTGGAACGGGAAGCTGGTACATTTGAAACATATTTGGATGGAAGCTAGATGCTTGCTTTTGATTGGCTACTAAGCATTGGACCTAATTGATCTGGGCAGTGCCATTGTAGGAATACCGATCGTCTTGGACATGTGACAGAGACACCTAGCTTAGCTTATAAGACAAATATTTGACCATGTAGATGGATCAGATGCATGCAGGTTCCTACAGTAGTGTCAGCTGTCTATATGCATGATGGCGTCTCTTGGGACAAATAACATTTATATCTGTCTGCTCATTTTTATGCATATGTAACATGTTTTGGCCTAGATGTGACTCTCCTGAAGTTGTGTATCATTTAAAGATGTTATTTGTAATGTATTCTCTCTAAAAAAGTGTTTTCAGTATTAACCATTGTATACTGGCAGCCTATATCAATAAGAAAAAAAATCTCAAATTGCTTCCAAATGCTTCCTTAACACGGCAAACACTACTAACTACAATGGATAGGTATAGATAGTAGATATTGGTTATTGTGTTGCTCCTTTTGTGGGCAGACTGTTTGTGTCTTTACTAGTACTGTGAGAACGATCATCATAGCTCGAATAAGCAACATTACTGATCGTTCTTCTGTCACCATGTCACAAATATCACAGGTTTACAAGCTCAGAATTGGCATCCTTACTTTAGTATAGTGTCTGAATCTTAAGCCTAAAGTTATTTATGGACGCATATCTGATCAGGTTCTGGTTATAAAAGGTTCATCGTCTCCAAGAGGAGGCAGAGTACAGCTACCTAGCTGGTTGCTGTAGGTAGATGCATACCTCTCACCTCTCTCTTCAAACACCATGTCACAGATGTGTGTGTGTGTGTACCTGTGATAGCCTGGCATCCCATGTGGAGTATACCGCAGCTTTGTACCCTGTTCCTCCCCAAGTGTCCCTGATTAAAATAACTAATCGGAAGGTGGATGGTGGAAGGGGTGATATCCATTTCTGCTTCTTTTACTTGCCATGTTCCTGTTTTTGTCTTCAATCCCCACATGATTTCATACCATACACATCTCGTGTATGTTGAAAATAGTTTCTAACTGGGAGAAACAGACAACAAAATTATTAAGAGCCTTGAGAGTGACTGAGGCAGTGACAGGGCCATGTGCTTTTATGCGATTGGTCAAATTTTTATTATGCATAAATTCACGTTCAGAGTCAGATTGGTTCAAAACCTGCTCTAACATATTTTTTTTAAATGTACCCATTTAAATAGCCCTTTATATCCTTTTTAAAAAATCCTGGCTTTAAATTTGAGCTTGAGTAGATACATGGGCTGTATCCCTCCGGCGGCCTGGTTACCAAAACGAGCACACGGCTACAGCAGGCGTGCGCTGTTTCCATGCAGCCTGTCATGCGCCGGGTGTAGCATGTGCACGGATGCGTGTCAGACGTGGCGTCTCCCTGCCCACCACACTTGGTTCGCTCTGGTATGATATGGGCTTGTAGGGTTTAAGTTCAAGCGTAGCGTTGTCCCATAAAGCAGCGGTGAAAGGAAAATCTTCCCCTGATATTCTTTATTTGATGTGCATATAAACTGGATGTAATGCAGTCATGATTAGGTTCACTGTGCATCAGTATCAAGATGTATTCAGTGTCAAGAGTCAGTCTGTGAATGCACATTATTATTATTATTATTATTATTATAATTGTTGTTGTTGTTGTTGTATTAGTAACAACAGCCGTAATAATGGTACTATCAATAATAATAATAATTCAAAGAGTTACTTTATAATAGCACTGTAGTAAATGAACATCATCAGTAACAGCAGAATTACTGAAGCCCCTTCGCTCACGCGCGCGCACACCCACATTCCAGATAATCCTTCACAGGCGGTAAAGGGGCTGCTTGTTCAAGTAGCCCGTCCACCATCATTTCGTTCGGTCTAGTCTGCAATCAGGGTGTTTTTGCAGTGAAATAACGGTAACTACTTTTGTGTATAGTATTACGTAAATGATATACATGAATATCTCACTTTTAATTAGAATTTAGTGCAAACAGCAGAATAACAGTGAACAAATAAAGCAAGTATATAAAAAAACACCATCGACATCATTCAAGATGACCGAATTAACGCAAAGGAAAGGGAAACATCTCGCAAATATGTTTTTGTCTGAATTTTAGATGCCAGCTTGGTAGCTTAGCAACCGCCTCCGACTGATGCAATGAAATAATAGCATTAAAGCTTGGTGCGCAGCCGTGGTTTAATACCCATGTGGCAGGGCCTGTACCGGGGACGCCACCGGAATCGGTGTTATTTCATGTATAACGCGCCTTTTCAAAGCATGCTAATGGATGTTCCCAACGGGAATCTCAAAAATAAAATCAAAATAATCGAGAACAAAGCGGAAGAATAACCAGTGCAAGTTAAGCGTTTAATAGTGTATTTGAATCATTACAGGTCATTAATATTTATTTTAGTTTGCCACATTTACCTTTGCATTTCCGAAATTTGCGTTCAATTAATGTCGCCTTGCAAAATGGTTTGGTCAAACAACGTTATTTTGTAACAAACATTTATTAAAAACATTTTCTGATACTTGTGTAATCAGGCTGTTGAATTTAAAATAACCACGAAATGCGTAAACAATAAAAAATGACATATGTAACATGTAATGGTAACATTTGCTTGAAATAAAATGTATATGAATATGCATTACACTCCGTTATTGGGTGACTATGGCGTAGTAATAAATAGCATGTAGTATCTAGGCCTTTTGAGTATTTTGCCCGAACGGTTTATTTAATATAGGTAAATCATTAATAACATATTGAATTCAGATGGCTTACTATTAATTTGATGGATTTTATGCCGACATGTATCAGTGATATAATAAAATAGCACGTTTTATTATAATCCAATTTTTAACTACCTGATAATTTTATTCTCTTATGTGTTATATTCTTATGAGAATATATAGACCCACCTAACTGTAATATAAAGGACTATACATAAATAACATGGTAAATAATGGTAAATAAGACGACGCTTGAATCGGCGTTACAACGTCTTTAAGGTCCATTACTCCGAATTAAACTTATGACAGAAGCAGTACACTGTGTATTGCTGTATGTTACTGAAATTCATTTAATTGTGCAACTGAATGGATGAAATAAGAGGCTATTTCCGAATCAAACTATTCATTGGATGGATATAGTTTGCAGAATGCTACTTTATTATGGTCATGGTTTGCAAATACAACTTTTATCGCAGCCACAAATGTTTAAAAATGAAAAATGCTTTTCATATTCTTGTTTTTCTTTCCGTTAACATTCTAATGTTAAATTTTGCCTATACAGGCATAATTCTTATATTACGTTTTTTCTTTGAGTATATCATAATTATGTCTTGTCCCTATATGAATTAATTCGTTTTCGTTAAAACCCAGTCTAATGTTATTAAACTCACCATCCCAATGTTTGTGAATGCGTGTCATTAACCTTACTCTTGATGTTTAATTACAAACAATTACTGATAATTACTCAAATGTAATATAGATGGGACGAATGAAACTGCTGTAGAAAACAAGAGATGCAACAAAAAGTATCGTGTTTGAACTTAGTTCGATTTCGATTTGATACTACTTTGAGTTTTTTGCTATATACATAATGCGCGTATAATGTAATCTGTAAACATTAAGTTGATTGAAGATGCATACATAAAATATGTAGCGAACAGGTTTACCGAACGTAAATATGACTATATCAAGTGCCCGTAGGTTTTTAAATTTCGTTTTGGTTATCATACGGATGGTGACAGAATAAGGGGCGGTATGTCGTTTAAATAATTTCTCTGTTGTAATACCTCATTATAGCAGAATTCTTACATTTGTTCATGAATACAGCGATGATTGTTGTGATCTTATGGGTATTACTGTGGCTACATGTCCAGCAGTATTCCGCTCATCGTTCAAAGCTGTTATTTTTAAGAAAAGTAAATAATCAACAATTCACCATGACAGTACTGTATTTGATATTTAAATAAAGGTATGAATATGTTTTAAGCAGAAAATAAACACACACACACACACACACACAGGGCCTACGTATTATATATACAGTCTATATACCAAAATATTAAAATAGGTGAAAGAGAATATATATATATGCACAGTATTGTATTATGATGAAGTGCGATTGTTCAACCACAGCTAAAGACAATATTTACACAGTAAATATAAGTAGTATAGAATGCATAATAATGTTAGTGTGAATTTACCAAGATCAACCACTTCTTTGGTAGAACTGTGACTGTGACTGGGAAATGATGCCTTTTTAAAACCGGCAGAGGGAATTTTCTGAGGGAAAAAAAGACGGATGAATTTTTATTCATGCTCCCATGGCAACCATAAAAGACTGTTTAGGCAGCTAGGTGATGGGTAGGCGCCTGCAGTCTCTGTGGTGTGTGTAAACTTCCTGAACAGCCAAACTGCCAGCAGTGTGTGTGCGTGTATGTGGGATTAGATTTATATTACATGGTGGGGACCAAATATCCCCCATAATGTGATTTTAAAAACTGTTTCCTTGACATTGTGGGGACCATTTTTTAGGTCCCCACAAAGATCTGTGAATGCAATCCAAAAAGGTAATAATGCCAAAAGTCTCGTATTTTGTTTGGTTACTTATGGTTAAGGTTAGGGCTGGGTGGGGGTTAAGGTTAGGGCTGGGTGGGGGTTAAGGTCATTATGTTGGGATTAGAGTTTTTCCATAGGAATGAATGGAGATATAAACACAAAAGATATATTTACAAACCCGCGTGTGTGTGTGTGTGTGTGCGTGTGTGGAGAGGGGGGGTATGAGGGGGGCTGTAGAGGTCACATACTTTGATAATGGTGGTGTGTGTGTTGTATTTGGTAATGCAGGAATTCGTTGTTCAGTTTTTCATCTTGTGTTCATGTCTGAGGTATTATATTCAGATTTTTTCATTTGATTGCCTAGAAATCATGGCACAGAGGAAACATTGAAACTGTCTGAAATGCGGGGTCTTTATTTCTGTCTCCTCTTTGGTGTTAAGCAGAGGGGCGGAGCCAAAGCAGTGTTGGAGTAAACAGCCTCATCGGCAGCCAGCCGCAGCAAGAGGCCTGCTCCCTGGTATGGAGGCTCTGTTGGGAACCCGCCCCTCTAGCAAGCCAGCCCACCCCCTGCAGAGCAGTATGATGGTACGGACTGGCAGCATGTTGTCATGGTGATGCCAGCTTCTGATAATGTGATTTGAGCAGGAGGGGGATCGTACCAAAGAGAGCTAAATTTAAGGGTGGGGTGTCTCCTTCTTGCATGTGGAGATGCTCAGGGAATGTCTTTCGTCCACGTTCAAAGGTTTCTGGACCATGTGGTCCCTGATCTGAGGTGCTCTGCAGGGACGGTAAACACAGCACATGCTGCCTTGTTGCGTAACCAGCATGCCTGCGGCTCGCATCAGCACCAGGGTCGGGCATCCGCAATGGCTTTGCTGCTGCTTCTCTGTCGACATGTCATGGTTGCTTTTACGTCTGCCGCATTGGGGCTTGACACACAGGGGTGAGAGAGTTTTTTCTAGCCAATCAGAACAGGCCTGTTGGGTTTGGTCCAGACAGCAGCCCTGGGATGCTGTGCGGCTCATGTTGTAGCCGGGATGTGACTCACATGGTGTAGGCTGCGGGTGAGGTAGGCGTGGCGACGCAGGGTGAGGTGACGCAGCTGTGAGTGGCTCAGGCAGGTTCAGTTTTATTTTAGTCTGTGAGAAGAGGCAAGCATAGCCTTGGTGTGCACCGTCTCCCAGTATCAGGCATTGAGAGGTCAGGCCTCCTCTATCAATACAGGCCTGTTGAGATAGGCCTCTGAAAGTGGAATGATGAATATCTCGATTGGCTCAGACTAGAGGTTGTCAGTCTTGTACCTGGAACTCTGTGTGTTGCTGTATATGTGTGTGTGTGTGGTCCAAGTGTACCTTACATTGTGGGAATGTGATTAAAATCTGTTATTTTGACATTGCAGGGACCAATTTTTCGGTCCCCATAAAGGGAAATTAAATTTTATAAAAATCTGTGACTGCAATCAAAAAACTGAAAATACAAAAACTCTTGTATTTAGTTTGGTTATGCTTAAGCTTAGGGCTGGGTGGGGGTTAAGGCTGTCATTGTTGAGATTAGGGTTTTGCCCATAGAAATGAATGGACGGTCCCCACAAAGATATGAGTACAGGTCTGTGTGTGTGTGTGTGTGTGTGCAGTTGCACATGTTTTGGAGTTTGGAAGCCTGCAGAATTCATCACTGCCTGAAGGACACACAGAAAACCCCAAACAGGTTCTGTTTTGGGACGCAGAAAGTGCAGATCAGTCACCACGTCGATGCAGTGTCTTCTGCACTCAATCTCCCATTGAAAAGTGAACAAAACATGGAGTGTGGCCTCATATATGGAAAAAATACACATCAGTCCTTCGTAAAGCTGCCTAAGGGAATGTTTGTCCGGTTTCTACCTAGGAGGACTGGCTGCGTGTCACTTATAGCTCATGGTGCACAGATAGCTGGCCTGCTTCCTCCGCGATGGCGTCATGGACTCAACTCTCTCAAAGCAGTTTCCTTTGTACAATCAGAAGATAATATGTCTTCCTTCAGTTGTTAATGTGCCACATAATTATGAACGTTACATCAAAATAATCTATGAAATTAAAAAAGTAAATCTAACTTCTTTATGTCACATGCACAGGTATACTGTGGCAGCAAATCTTCTTAATCTGCACTGAGAAAATTGCTGTATTGTCAAACCCCTGATCTTCCAATATGTTTACGCCTTTTCACACTCTTCCCCTCCCCCCCCCCCTCTCTCTCTCTCTCTCTCTCACCCCACTCCTTTAAATAGTACAATCCAATTTGTCAAGAACCTTGGTTTAGCCAGATAAGATGCACGGTAGCTGTTGGCGTAATCTACATTTGAATTCCTTTGTACCGGCTCCTTATCCCTTTAACTTACTTGGGCGACCTTGGTGGAGCCTCTGTGTAAGATGTACTCATGTGGAAAAGCTGTCAGGGTGCTTGATCACTTCACCTTTAATTCTCTCCTGGTGACTGTCCCCTCTACCACTCTAAAGTCCTCCCAGACCCTTCCTTCCATAAACTACCCCCAACCGACTCTCTGCCCCTAACTACAAGTCAAAATTCTATTCCCCTATTCTCCGCCTTGCGCTACACAGACGCATTCAGATTGGCCTCTCCCTCCGCGTTTGCTCTGATGCTTTTGATCCCTGTAGAAACCCCAGGGTAGAAACAGGCACCTTCAGGGGCAGCCCGGACAGTGCGGTTTATCGCGCCCTCCATCCTGTAGTCATGTGATCGTGGCCGATGTCGACGGCAGCCGATCGAAGCAGCTGGGCTGTAGTTCGGCGGGCGTGCTGTGGATTCCTGCACTTCGTGTTGTGACCCGCATGCACAGCTTCTGCACATTCTGTAGAGGGGTTCGATGTTTTGCTGCAGGCAGAAAGACCCAAGTATGCCCTCCCCCCAAAGGCAGCAGGGAGAACAGAAGATCAGGAAGCCAGCCTGCAGAAAGGACCTCAGTGAAACAAATTTTTTTTTTTTGGATGGGGGGGGGTTAGGGGTGCTTTCCAGTAAGGCTAAGAGAATGTCTAGTGACATCAGTGCAGTTCTGCATCAGCATACCCAGAGGGAGAAAACTGAAAAGAGGAGATCAGAGGAGACTTTCACCCTGTGGCAATTCCTCATACTCGCCGGGGCACCTTTCAACCTGCCGCCGCTTCCGGCTTGTTCTGGGCCGGGCGCTCCGGCAAGCGCGGTCAATAGCACAGCTGCGAGGCGCATGGATCGATGGTGACGGGCTAGCGGAGGGGATGTCTCCAGTGCAAAGGCTGGTGCTGGAGAGATGAACGAGTAGACGGTGCAGCAGAGCAGTGAAGGCAGGACACAGCGCAGTTAGCACTGACTGCTATTAGCTTAAGGGCTGTGAAGCAAAGATGGCCAGGGGGTGATATATTGGAATGGAAATATCTGAGCAGGACATTTGGACATTTTGGACTCTTGTTTTAGGTGCTTTACGGTAATGAACCCAGCAGTTTAACTTTGTGTGTCATATATCAGAAACAGTATCTGTTCAGGGCAGCAGATAGATTCTATTTTATGTAACAATATACCCCATCCCTCCAGTAAATAAACAAACCCAGGTGGCCCTGTACTTCCATTTGCACTATTCCCATCCCAGCTTTGTCCAATACATTTCCACATCTCTCTCCTTCTCCAACCGCTGGCCGAAATTTAATGCCTGCATGCAGTTCGGAGAGAGAGCAGAATCACATCTCGGTGTCACGCTTTGACCGTTTTTGTGTGATATTGTGATCTGTAATCTTTCCGTCTCGATCGTCAGGCGTACGCGACTGCAGCTGAACGTGGGCCAGGCGGCTGAGCCGGCGTATCTGTCAAAGCTGTGCGTTTACGTGGCGGCGCGAGATTGATATGCGTGTCGCATGCTAACAGCAAGTCTGTTAGCCTTTGCTAATGCACATAGGTGCTGACGTTTATACAGAAGCTCAATGGCTATTTAAATTTGGTAAAAAAAAAAATAAAGGCCTTTGACTGGCCAGGACTTTTCCCAAGGTTTGCGGATTTGTATGCATAAAATGTTCAGCATGGCTGTTCTTAGAAGTTGATTTAAATTATGCCTTCTGCTTTATACAGCTTGATGGGAAATAAATCTCATTAAATAGATTCTGTGAATAGGGGGAGGCGAGTTGGGGACTTTAGGGTACCGTGAAGATGGTGGGGGGGAGGAGGGGATACAAGCATACGTTACCATAAATTAAGGTCCCTTTCTCGCACGTTTGGAAGCTGCACTTTCTCGACCACTGATTTAATGCGGGAAATGCAGAAAGCGCCACATTTAGCTTTAGCGGCAAACGCCGGCAGCTGGGAAGCAGCTACGTTTAGCATTAGCCGCGGGTGACGCCGGCTGAAGTCAATGGCAGGTATGCTTATTGTTGGCCGCCAGTAGCGGCGCTTAAGCAGCTGATGCCAGCAGAAAGTGGCGTTTAGCATCGGGGGGGGGTGAATTAGTGCTGGGCCGGCAGCTGCGGGCAGCGATAGACATGCGTAGCGTTAGCCGCTAGCAGCAGCAGCGCGGGGAGCGGAAGGTAAGGCCCTGAACGGGCTCCTCTGGCACATTGCTATGCAAACCAGTTACTGAATAATGAGATGTATTTATGAAAGTGTGTGTGGGGAGGGGGGGTCAGTGTAGAAGCTTTCTGAAAGACAGCAGGCCGGTGAGTGAATGGGAGAAGGGGAGGGGGTAGGGATTGGTTAGGTAGTGCAGGGAAGGGGGGGGTTAGGTCTTCATTGGTTCAATGCAATGGACAGAGCAGCTGTGAATAGGGTCTTCGTCTTTTTCCCACGCCCAGCGGCACGCAAACACAGCGGCGCAGCCAGCCGGGGTCAAGTCCCATCGCTAATATATACACAGGGTCAGTGTACTTACACAAAGCGGGCCCTAAGCTCGCCCTTATTGTGTGTGCGGGAGACACACGCACACATACGCACACACGCTGGCAGCCCCCCCCCACACACACACACACACAGGAGGCCCAACTCGGGCCACAGCCTTTGTCTGCTACGTCTCCGCGGAGAAGTGTAAGTTCTGTCAATGAAGTGGTGGTCTGAGGCCAGACAGACAGACACACACACACACACACACACACTCACACACACACAGCTATTTTGCTTCTCTGCTTCCACCTACAGGTTCAAACAATAGGGGGACAAATATTACTGCCTGCTGAGTCTTTATGAAGAAAATTAAACTATGTAGTTCATCTTTTCCAGCTATCGGAGGTTAATGGCATAGAAAAATATCACCTCTTATTTATCAAATCACTATTATACTCAGATAGATTATCATTCTAATAGTCAGTATTTTAAGGTTCGTATCTGCCCCAAACCTCCATCTACCCCGTGCCCCTATTAGCCCCCAGCCCCTGTCTGCCCATGCTGTCCCACCTGCCCCCCCCCCGGGACCAGCTGACAGTCCTC
>JABFEB020000043.1:12773287-12792045 GCA_019775895.2 Stomatorhinus ivindoensis
CGGCATAATTCTCTTCAAAAAATTAACAGTGACTAGTTCATCCAATTTTTTTTGCGTTCTTTAGCCATGGTATAAATGGAATAAATCACATTACATCAAGTTGTTGTTGATAATTTTCAAATAATCACACAGTTCATCATGGTTTTGTCCCTTACATAATCACTGTCTTACCTTTGGCTGCTTCTATAATGATTTGCAGTCCATTATGTTCCACAACTATTATTTTAGCATGTTCGTGGGCGTGGCCAAAAGGGACCCTGACATCATCATCAAAGGTCATGACACGCAAGGCAGCAGAAGCCTCCTTCACCAGCTCGGCATGGCTGCTATGCTCTGCCATGGCGTCTGTAAGTGACTGTAAAGCTCCAGCCTTCACTAGATCCTGCCGGTTCTGCTCATGCTTCAGACAGCAGTGCCGTACCGCGCGCACAGCCAGCCCCATCACCACTGGGTCCGCGTGACAGCGCCTCAGCACACCCATGAGAAAGTCCTGCCCCTCAGCATCCAGGAGGTCCGGCTGTCCATCCGTCAGCACAGAGAGAGCCGACAGGGCGGATAACAGTGCATATTGGTCCTTCTCGGCCTTCCTGCAGCATGCTAGGATCGTGGGGTACGCTCCTTTCTGGGCAGCCAGATGACGGTGGGCAAATCCCAGTTTGCACTGATCGGCAAAGAGCGTCAAATTACAACGTACATTTTCAGATCCAGATGTGCTGGCTTCAATTTGAAGGGACTCTAGAGCCTATTAAGACAAAAGTAAAACGAATTATGTGAGTGACAATACAGTATATTAATATATTTAACACCTTTAATTTTAGTTGAATAAATTCCGTTGAAAACTTTCTTGTATAAAGAATGTCAAATGTCACTATGTGTTCCTACCTTAAGAATATCGTGCGTTTGATCCTCTTCATCCTGGCCTAATACTGCAGTCGGCATTGCTTTTACAACATTGCTGAGATCCACGCCTGAAAACAAACGTTAATTTCATATCTTGCACTAACAATCATCCTGCCTCATGATTATAGGTAACAAATTCCATTATGATTTTAAATAATCACCTTGAGACTCGAACTGCTGAATGGCCTCATTCAGTGCTTCGTCCGGATCCATTTCAAATTCCTCAATGTTTTCCCTGACCACTGCATCGAAGGTCTCCTGGGTGATCCTGCGATTTTCCATCTCAAACGTCCGTGCCCCAAGCCAACTAAAAACAGTGATCGATTATATACCATTGCTCTTCAGAATACGACAAATACGAGTAAAATAATACGCCTTAATACTGATGATAAAAACATATTATTCATCAAATATCAGAAAGCACATTACCAAAATGCACAAAGATGTATCCGTGTGTATGTTACGCTGGTTAGAAGACCCTCGTAGTTAAATGTATCACCGGCTATCCAGCACGTAACAATAAACTGAAAAAGTCAGTTTTCCCCCAGACAAATTTCTGAGCTCTGTTAACAATGCACCGATATCACCAGTCACCGCAACTTACCCACCACCCGCAACTGTCAACTGCAAACAAACGATATCCTTACCCGCTACGCCGAATCCAGTACGCAGACGGCGTACAATGACATTCTGAGCTATGTTTGCGCATCGGCCATGGCGGTAATAGTGCATGAATGGCAATACGAAATGGTACCGGCTGCCTAACCAACTCGGGTGGTTTATGTAGCTGAACTCTAAGTTCCGCCAACTTAGTGCCTAATTTTCTAATAGTTAAATCACTTAATCGTTCTCAGTCCCAGTGTGGTGGTTGTGTATGTTTTACCACATGTTTCACTGTGGTAAAACTGTGTTTGTTTATTATTCTTAATAAGAATGAATAAATAAATAAATAATAAACTGTCATGCAGAGCATTTTAATTATTAGACCCATCTGTGTTCTTTGACATCTTTTCATACGTTAGCCAGTATGAGGAAACAGAATACAAATTGGCGTTCTTCAACTGCAGTCTGAACAAAATCTGACACAAATATCATCAATAAAATAACGTTTTAAGGCGTTTAAAGGCAAAACCATTGAGCTGAAATAAAATAAAATTTAATAATCATATATAACTCAACTGCGACGTTTTCCCCCTATATATGTGATGTTCTGAGTTCATATTTAGGCGACTAGTTTTAAACTACATCTCCCAAAGAGCCATTCACCTAGCCTATCTTGTTATGTTCTCGTTGCATTAGCCGAAATCCTGCGGGGATGGAGTAAAGTGCTAAGGCTTGTTGTTGTTGTTATCGTCGGCAAAATGGCGTCTGGCGGTGAGGCCCCGGAGTCATGGTACCTAGCTCTGCTCGGTTTCGCGGAGCATTTCCGCACCTCGAGTCCGCCCAAAATTCGTCTTTGCGTCCACTGTCTCCAAGCTGTATTTCAGTTTAAGCCCCCGCAGCGGGTCGAGGCCCGGACTCACCTCCAACTTGGTTCCGTACTATATCACCATACCAAGAACAGCGAGCTTGCCCGGAACCATCTCGAAAAAGCGGTAGGGTACCGCCTGGGAAAGGCCGGGGATGTGAGTGCTAAAGGGGGAAAGTGTAGGCCGCGTCGGTGAGAAGTAACCGGAGCAGGCAACCAACTAATCAAATAAACCGCCAAGTGTTTCATTGTGTATTTTAACTCTTTTTTTCCCGGCGTGTCACGTCTAGCATCTCTATTTTATCACGCTAATCATGTTCTGTGTATTTCTCTGTATCCCGAATTGGGCATGTAAGTTAATGACTCGTATAACTGTAGGACCATTGTCATAAATTATTCTGCTAACTAACTGTCTGCTTACTGCTCTCTTTTATCGCATCAAATTTGACTTTGGGCGAGGTGTTGCTGTTATTTCAATAACATTTTAATTTTGACATTGCCCCTTAGGTTTGACATTTGCAGTTAGGTCGGTGTGAAATAAGTTAGGGCATTGCTGTAAGAAATTAAATAAGTTGGGCAGGAAACTTGCCTCATTAGTTGAGTATCCTTTAACAGCAATATGAAGCTTATTCATTTCACTAATATCAGCTTTCTTTTTTTTTACAGTGGTGTATATCTCAGCAAATATCCTTTTCGTTCCACATTTCCATTGTAACTATGCGGTTAGCCAGCGACTTCTGATTATACTTTATTTTTGTTGTATAACAGTTATGGATTACAACTTGTTTAAATATTTAAACATCGTACTTAAAGCTGGTATACCTTGTGCGTGAACAAAAGCAGTTAAATGTCTTTTTTAGCATGAAGTATTAACGAGCTGTGAATTTCCTTAATCACAACATTAAGTCCCTCAGTTTGAAGATGTTAAATTTGAGGCTGCAAGTCTTCTTTCAGAACTCTATTGCCAACAGGTATGTATTGCGTGATATTTATTATGCTACCTGCTAATTGTTGGTGAATAGATGTAGTTCCATGTAAATGTCAAACTTGCCATAGAAAAATGAGCACAGGAAGAGAACTATTTTAAAAATATTTACTTATGTATAAATGTCTCATTTCATTGTTAGATTTTTCATACGTATTATTTCAATTGTTTCATATATTACAAAAATAACATGCAAGCCAGGGGTTTGTATAGGACTTGTCACATCCATAACACTAGTTCTTCCTTATTTTTTTGCAAAACAACATTTTCAAATCTATATTTCTTGTTAATTCAAATCTATGTTATGTTTTACACACTATGCTTTCATCAATGTTCTTTAACAGTCAGAGTTTGTAGACAATCTGTAGTTTTCTATAAGTCTGTAAGTTTGATGTCACGTCCATAACACGGATAAAATGCTGTGTATTTTTAACAAGTAAATTAATATATTAATATTCAGGATTTAAGGATATTCAACCCAAGAGGTTACATGAAAAGAGATGCAAATTGAGTCATTTGTATTAAGCTTGTTCGTGCTCTGAGGTATTTTGTTTGCCAATATGAGGCTAAATGGCACATCTACAACGCTAAAATTTCCCTGCTTCTTTCTTCACAGGGATCTTAAACGCCACAGTCTCAGTAGCTAATACTGTATTTTTTTTCAGTCTACAAGGACTTTTACTATATAATTCAAGTAACATAGTGTGTGTAGTTTAAAATTTTTGTTTTTGTTGTATTGAAAATTTTGTTTCTCGGTGTCTGGCTCAAAGAATCTCGTGGACTCTGCCAAACCTCTTCTACGCAAGGCCATCCAGATTTCCCAGCAGACTCCATACTGGCACTGTCGACTGCTGTTTCAGCTGGCTGTAAGTACTTAACTTAACCTTTCTGTTGGAGGTTAGACATTTGAGCGTTTTGGCCATTTGAGCTGCTGGATGTATTTGAGAAGTAGCTTGCTTGACTGGTCTTAAAGCCTAATCTAAACCACTATACTCCTGGCTGTTTGATAACTAGACAATCTGGACTCTTTTCAAATGGTGTTGTGTGTGTTGTTTGTCAGCAACTGCACACACTGGAGAAGGACCTGGTATCTGCCTGTGATCTGCTAGGGGTTGGGGCTGAGTACGCCAGAGTGGTCGGGTCTGAGTATACCAGGTATGACCGTTTGCAGATAATCATTAACTACTTTCACATTATACTTTATTTAACACAAGTTGTAACTTAAGATAGATGGACTCCATTGAAATTTAGGAAAGCCAGTCATATAACTAAAAGGGAATTACACTCCTACCTTGTACTCTTCTTAATCAATATTTAAGCAGCTTATTGTCATATGTGCACTACACAGTGAAGTTCTCATTTTGCTCGCTCCTGATGCTGCAAAATAGAAAAAGAATAGCACATTAGAGTATATAAAAGGTACATATTTACCGTAGCTAAAAAACGCTGTTAAAATGAAGACATAAAATAAAACTAGTTATAGAATAGAAATATGTCAAATGTAAAATTTTAAATGATTAGAATAGAATGTGCAGTGTTAAGTGGCTGGCCTGTCCACCATAAATTGTATACGAGAATGTACAAAACATAGTTAATAATATGCATATTTCTTTTCAAGTTATATCCATCATATAAAATGAGCTCTCAAACATCTGGACATTCCTGTTTTAATTTTTGCTGAATGTATGTAGAAAAAATAATTTTCTAGGCCCTGTCAGTCACTTTGTCTGCTTGAAGCTGTGCCTTGGTGGCTTTTTTTAGCACAGAATTGCCGGAGAAAGAGATTTTGTGCATTTGTTTTTGTTTCTTAATGCAGTTTGATCCAGTGGAAAATAGAATTAATTGTAGCTAACAATGAACTCACTACACACTCTTGTGTTATATCGATGTAGTTGGGACAAAAACTGATATGGGGAAAAAAAATTGTATTAATTGGTATTATCGATGATCTACCCAACCCTAACTGCAATTAAAACCTGCCTTTTGGTTACATGCCTGACCAGCAGTTCTGTTTCCTTACTTGTGTGGTAGACTGACAGTCAGGGATAGTGCTGATGTCTAGGGACGGTCCACAGTAGTACACTTCTGCTTACAAATTTCTTTGTATGAATCATAAATTCATTGTTCTTTTCATTTATAAAAATGCCTCTTTTTTTCTCCCTTGTACAGAGCGCTGTTTCTTTTAAGTAAAGGAATGGTAAGTAATTTCAGTGGACTTGAGTAAGTATTTATTGGCTGAGTCACAGTCATTGTGGGGAAAAATAGCTATTTTTTCCCCATTGTTTGGAATTCATGTGTATGGGCTGCTTGGTCGCCCTAGTTGTGGTGATACGATGCTGTTCCCTTTCGCAACACCTGCAGCTGCTGCTGATGGAGCGAAAGCTGCAGGAAGTGCATCCCCTGCTCACCCTGTGCGGACAGATAGTGGAGAACTGGCAGGGGAACCCCATCCAGAAGGAGTCCCTGAGGGTTTTCTTCCTGGTTCTGCAGGTCACACACTACCTGGATGCTGGTCAGGTGAGCAATTGGGGACCACGTCTCTTCGCCAAGGACGTAAAGTTAAAAGGATGGATGGATGTGGGTGGAAGTTGATGGCTGAACGGGTGTGCAGGTGGATAGGTGCATGACTCCTATCTGACTAGGTTATTGGCTTTCACAGGTTAAGAGCGTCAAACCCTGTCTGAAGCAGCTACAGCAGTGTATCCAAACCATCTCCACTCTCCATGATGATGAGATTCTCCCTAGCAACCCAGCTGACCTTTTCCACTGGCTGCCTAAGGAGCACATGTGTGTGCTAGTCTATCTGGTAAGCTCTGTCCTGTTCTCCTTTATAGGCTTCAGGTGTCCAGGCCACCTCTCACTCTCTCTCTCTCTCTCTCTCTCTCACACACACACACACACATACACACACACACACCCAGCACTGGCTTTTGTTTCTCATATGATGTCTCCTGGTTGTATCTGTACATCTCCTGACCCATTGCATTAGATAAATACTGACCCCCAGCACTGACAGCTTGATCCACTGGAAACTTTTTGGGATTTTGTATATCAGCAGCTATTAAATCATGAACTTCTGGAGTAATTGTTAATTTACAGTTCCTCAGCTCTAATCAGGTGAACCAGGTGGTGATTCACAGCTTGCCTTAGGCGAGCTTTATTTGTGTTGATTTTCTTGTCTGTGTGTGTGTGTGCCTTGCAGGTCACTGTGATGCACTCCATGCAGGCCGGGTATCTAGAGAAGGCACAAAAATACACAGACAAAGCACTCATGCAGTTAGAGAAGCTGAAAAGTAAGTAGAAGCTGGCGATGGGAGAGATGAAGCTGGGCATTTCCATGTAAAGGTCCCCTTTGATGTCACATCCATAATGCTGATTAAACACTATGTATCTAACGTGTAAATCACAGTGAAATCCCGTTGGTGGACTCGCTTATGATGGAATATCGTCTATAACGGATGAGGTCCACTGGTCCCGGCCGTGCACCTTTAAGAACATGCAGGAAAAAGCATTGGATATAACGGACTCATGTATAACGAATTTCATTTATAATGGACAAACAATTTGGTGTCCAGGGCCGCTTTTAGCTGTAGTTCTGTTCGGCTGTAACGGACATGCAGGCTCTGCCAACAAGGTGTGTGGCGTGCCGGTGAATTACTACATGTACAATACAATAATCTGTACCACAAGTGTGTCTGCTGGGGTGTGGCATGAATAATTGGTGTCCTGTAGTCATGTTCTCAGCAAATCTGGATGTAACGGACTGCTTTGCCAGGTCCCTTGAAGTCTGTTATAACGGTATTTTACCGTAATAAGAATCATGAAGGTTTGAGGATGTTCAACCCAAGCGACTACTAGGGCTGTGTAATACCAAGCCTTCAGCAAGACTATCATGAGACAGTACGACAATACACAAACCGGTCTGCAAGACATGAAAAGTAAAAACTTAATTATTATCTTTCATTATTCTGATATTTTCAGAAATACCAGTCATTCAAATAACAGAATACTGAATGCTTTTTTCCATCAGTGTTTTAATTTAAAAATGTTTCCGATTATATTATCATACTACTGATGTCTTTATCATGGTTAAAGTTCTTTAGTGTTAGTCTAAAGCTCCGTAAGGCACAGTTTACAAACAACGTGGAACCCAAAGTATTTCTATACTTAGGATGCGTCCTTTCTCTAGACTTTGTGGTTTACAGACGACAATTGTGCATCATGAGCGTATTATCTGTGTACTGTCGATCAGAAAAGGGCTCGTCCCAAAACCCATTAATAATTTAAGGTTTGGCGATTATCGTTCAAATAATGACCAGTTCCTTATCGTTACATTTGTTTCACAGTAGAAATGCCTCTTGAATTACTGTTTCTGAACAATTGATGGCGATGTTTGGAATATATAAAACCAGCTATTTGTGCAACAAATTAGCTCTGCAGCAAGAGAGTTTGCTGTAATGGGAGCTGCTGGAGAATAAAACAAGGGTGCAAAAAATTACATCTGTGATGCAAAATATAAACAGGCATTCAAGTTGGGCATTGAAGTCTTATTACTGAACACACTGAAGATTTCTCTTATAACAATCACACATTATACACAATAACTTAATAGTATTCAGATTTTTATTTGGATAAACACCGACAAAAATGTGACTAATCTGTTTAATGATTAAATATGATCATTTATCATTTCTTAATCTCCCATGGTAATTTCCTAAAATATACTTAGCATGCAGTCTCATACTGCTGACCTACATATTCTGTGCACCGGGAGACCACAGACATACATATTGTTTGCTTTTGGTTTGAAACATTACATATTTGGGATATGAACATAAACAAAAAATTTTGGGGGGAATGATTTGTGCTCGAATTTTAAGCATGGTTCACAAACCCTCGAGAGTTTGGATGTTCGATACAGCAGTACAGGTTACACGAAGAATATAAATCGACTCATTGATATTAAGCTTCTCTATTTTCTGAGGTATTTTGTTTGCCGGTATCAGTGTAAATGTCACATCCATAACGCTGCAAATGCCCAGCTTTTAAACCCGTTGTTAGTGTAATCTATCCAGTGCTTTCTATCATTGATCTATTTAAGATACTCTCCTTTGATCACCTTACTAGATTCCTGTAATTAATGCAGATAATCCCCAATCGCAAACACAAACGCTGCTGCCCTACCATGACCTCATTATCGTTTTATTATCCATGATGTCATTGTAGTGTCACCTGCTTATTTCCCTTCTCGCGTCGTCGTGTCCGTTCCAGTGCTGGACTGCAGTCCCATCCTTTCTTCCTTCCAAGTCATCCTCCTGGAGCACATCATCATGTGTCGACTCGTCACCGGCCACAAGGCGACGGCATTGCAGGAGGTCTGTGTCAGGCTGCAACTTTGCAGGATTCTGCCCTGTGTATTTTGCTATCGTGGTGTTTTTGGTGGTGCGTTACAGGCTAATCGGTTAGCCTGGGTCTGCATGTTACATGTGTAATTACCCGCCTCCTGTCTCGCTTGTCTTGCTCCAGATCTCCCAGGTTTGCCAGTTGTGCCAGCAGTCTCCTAGGTTATTCTCCAACCACGCTGCCCAGCTCCATACTCTACTAGTGAGTTCTTTTCTTCTCTCTGCAGAGCTGATACCTTCCAGGCATCGCTAGCGTCTAGATTCACAGAGCTGGGAATTCCAGCAGACTTCGTCAGAAGTTTCCTCTTGCTTTCAGATCGGGTACTTGTTGTCTGTCTGTACACCAAGTCCTTCAGTATTTCAGCAGATCTTTCCTAAAAAAAAAATCCTATTTGAAACCAGCGGGTGTCTTTAAAAGCGTAGCTGACCTATCTGTGAGCATCCATAAGTCTGATCGCTTGGCGCCGTAGCTCCGGGTATTTATTTTATTCTGACGCCCCGGGTGAACTTGACTTAACCCCTGTTTTATTTCAATACCTAGAAACACCTCTGAACCCATCCTGTGGTACAGCAGCTTTTTTTCTGGGGTCTTTACCTTCAATGGTTGTTTTGTTTGTCTGCTTTCTTGCCCCCAGGGTTTGTACTGTATCTCTGTGAACTGCATGGACAACGCAGAGGCACAGTTCACAACTGCACTTCAGGTGAGCGACCCCTTTCTCATCCTGAGGATCACACAGCGCCCCCCCTGCAGTCTGCCGCACCCCCGTGGGCTGAGCGCTACCTCCGGTAACTGCGGTGTCTCCCTCTCCCTCAGCTGACCACACACCAGGAGCTGTGGACTTTCATCGTGACCAACCTGGCGAGTGTCTACATCAGGGAAGGGAACCGGCAGCAGGAGGTCTGGTCTGGGGCTCCATGATTTGTTATGACGCTGCGGGGCAGAGATGTTCCATAAACTGGCACAGTGACATCCATTATTTATAATGGGGGAGTGGGGGCGCATGTAAAATGCTCTGATTCCCCTTTTTCTCTGTGAAGCTTTACAGTCTTCTGGAGAGAATCAATCCCGATCGCAACTTTCCTGTAAGGTAAAGAACTTGCTGTAGCCTCGCCCAACTCTCCTCTTCAGGCAGAGATTTGTGCTTAATATCTGCAGATCCATCTATGTGTTTATCTTCCTGTCTCTTTTTTTTTTTTTTTTTTGCTTTGCGTGAGTATAATTTTCTGTCCCCCTCACTCCAGCTCCCACTGTCTGCGAGCGGCCGCCTTCTACATCCGAGGGCTTCTCTCCTTCTTCCAGGGGCGCTACAGCGAAGCTAAGTGGGTACATTGCTCCTTGTGTTCCTCTCCTGCTGCTTCTGGCTGTGAGACCCACCTTGAGTGTCGCTCCCCTGCCTGCATTTTCAGGCGGTTCCTGCGGGAGACGCTGAAGATGTCCAATGCCGAGGACCTGAACCGCTTGACGGCGTGCTCTCTCGTCCTGCTGGGCCACATATTCTACGTGCTGGGGAACCACAGGGTGAGATATCTGCTCTTACTTAATAGCCCATGTGAAATTCTCATGAAGATTCTGTGTGGGCTCTCCTGACGTGCATCTTTGGTGCTCACAAAGGCTTACAAAGTTTTGATCTCTGTAGTCCATCTGGAATATTTACAAAATGATATATGAGTTTGGTGAGACCATGCATGCAGTGTTCTTCACTAATGCTGCGTTTTCCCTGTTTTGATCTGCACTACGGAACGGTTTTTGCAGTGGCCACACACGTTACACGTTACATGTGATGTCCAGGGTGATTGGGTTAATCTCGGAGGCTGTGATGAGGTTTCTTAAATCTTGTATTCTCAAAGGGAGCCAGCCTAGCTGAGCGGTTTGGGTTGATGTTTTCAGGCGGGACTGATACGGTCCTGCAGATGAAGTCTTCCAGCCTTCATTAGACTTTTCTTTCCCTTGTAGGAGAGCAACAACATGGTCGTCCCAGCAATGCAGCTTGCAAGCAAAATCCCAGATATGTCTGTTCAGCTGTGGTCTTCAGCCCTACTGAAAGGTACAATCAAGTATTTAGAGCCGTTTCCTGTCATGGTTAATCTTGTTTGAAGGTAAAAATTTACACACGTTAAGCTTTTAGAATGTTATGAATTTCCTTACTGCTTGTATCCAAGGCAAATCAGTGTGTTCAGTAAAAATCGACATATCAGTAGAGCTGGTCAGGACCGTGGACAAAACAGCTACACTTTAAAGTGCCGTGTTAAGAGCGTTCAGTGTCCTAAGATTCTACAAACTGATTGTTACACACCTGACACCATTATTGCTGGGAATTTTTTCTGGATAAGAGCTACAGTGGTGAGTTTTAATGACTGGAAAAAAATAATAATAATGAAACTATGAGAGTGGTGTTCACACTCCTGCCCAGATTTGAACAAAGCCTGTGGGAATTCCATGGAGGCACATGAAGCAGCCCAGATGCACCAGAACTTCTCCCAGCAGCTCCTCCAGGACCACATTGCCGCCTGCAGCCTCCCAGAACACAACCTCATCAGCGTGAGTATGGGCTGCCTGCACCCAGTACCAGATCAGTGCGGGACCTGGACATACAGGCAACCCAAAAGCTAGAGGCTACTCTGATTCGATTCTAAACAGTGTTTTGATAGAACCTTCAGTTCCGCAAAGGTAGTTCTATGCTCAGTTCCAGTAACTGAGAGAATAAAAAACTAGTTTTGTGCTCTGCTGGTCTTTTAAGGCACGTTTTGGATCCACTACTGAAGAGGGCCATCTCGGTCTTGTCCTAATTGTGTGTTCCAGTTCATCCTAAAGATGCTCAGTTAGGTTGAGGCTGTGACTCTGACGTGGACACACTAATATTCCCTTTTTATCTCTAGGACAATAAAAGCATTTTCCTAGGCACAGTTCCTGCTATTAGGGTAGAGTCTTCATTGATGTTTGAAAATACCATCCAATATCAGCCATTTGAAAAGGCCTGTTTAATAAGACCTATGCATTGCGTCTATCTTTTTTCGACGTGATGTTTTGCAAAGCAGCATTCATGTGACGCCGGGTTATAGCTTCAGGAAGAGCCGCAGAATGTAAGAGCTGGCCTCCTTTCTTTGTGCCCCGTGTGGCAGTGGACAGACGGGTCTCCACCGGTGCAGTTTCAAGCCCAGAACGGTCCCACCACCAGTCTGGCCAACCTGCTGTGAGTCCAGCCAGGGCCGGAGCCAAGCCCACACTGTGAGAGGGGGACCGGCCCGCTCCTGTATCCAGTGCTTCAGGCATGAGTGTTTTCATTGACAGTCCCATAGACGTGCTGTTAAGGTGATGTCCATGGTGGGGAATACGGGGGGGTGGGGGGGGGGTCAGTTTTGGCATGTGATGATGGCCTTGTGCCATTTAGGGTTTCTGTAATCCAGAGAAGAACAGGCCATGGTGGGCTGCAGACAAGCCACTGAGACAGTGACAGAGAAGCCTACCTCAATAAAAGAAAAAAATATGGTTGTGGGTGGGGGGTGGAGCCTGAAGGCACTGAGGAGGGGGCGGGGCCGTGTCGACCGCTCCCAGGCCAAGGCAAACACATTCCAGCTAAGTGAGGAAATGATGAGTCATCAGGGAGCCTGAACGGCTTCCCGTAAAGGGTCCTCCTTCGCCGAGTCTGCTTCAGGCCCCGCTGCTCCTGTGAGCCCATCTCGTGGTGGTGGTGTCAGTTCTCGAGGCTTGGGGTGGTAGTACACCACTGAAAACTGATGTTCCACAGAGTGCTTGTGATATTTCCTGCTCTGTTTCCACCATCGCGATAAACCTGTGAACTGGGACATGCTGATCTGTAGAGCCCTTTTACAGAATGTTAGTCAAACATGCATTCCCCTTATATAGGATTAATTTGCATTTGTTACTTTTAAGGAAAGTACTTTTAGAGCTTGATTTTCCCAGAGTGTGACTGCTATGAATGAAAAAAATGCATGGGGTGGGGTGGGGATTTAAGTTTGGTAAATGCAATTTTATTGACAGCAAACAGATCTGCTGGTTCTTTTTAAAATGTAAAAAAATTCGGTATTGGATCAACTTAACATCATATAGGCAGAAAATGGGCAAATTTGCAGTTTTGATTTGGAACTCGCAGGTCAAGAGCAGATATGGGATTTGTTTTAGCTC
The DNA here is from genome assembly GCA_019775895.2 of Stomatorhinus ivindoensis. NCBI lineage: Eukaryota > Metazoa > Chordata > Actinopteri > Osteoglossiformes > Mormyridae > Stomatorhinus > Stomatorhinus ivindoensis. The sequence continues at coordinate 12,786,187 of JABFEB020000043.1, forward strand.
ATCTTTGTTTTTGATATATTTATTTGGGCTTAAGTGCAGGTAGACTCCTGCAAAGCTCTCCTTCACCAAGTGCAGGTAGACTCCTGCAAAGCTCTCCTTCACCAAGTGCAGGTAGACTCCTGCAAAGCTCTCCTTCACCAAGTGCAGTCCCTTAATAGACCAGCTGCAGTCACCTGAGTAGCACCTGGGCAGTTTGCTGGGGAGGAAAAAGCCTTTTGTAATATTCTAAATTATTTTTTTTAAACAAATGATAGGCATTTTGTAACCTGTCAAGTGTAATACTTTTTCAGGAGTATCACATCAGTTTGTCAATTATATTTGAAACACATAATTAGTTTTTTTTTTGTAATTGTGTCATACAGGTTCCTATTTTAGCTGTACAGATCATGTGTGAATGATATTTTTGTTTATGAAGATAAACATGCTCAATCCCGTAGTTTGAACAAAATCCATTTATTAAATTTTGTAAAGTTTGAATATTTGTATACCACAGTTAATTTTTTTTCCATTTGCAAATACTCAACCTTTAGTTTGTATAAATATTGCAAAATGCTGAAAAAATTGTTTAATCTTAGTTTTTCCTCAATTAGTACATTTTGTTGTATAATAACATTTGTTATGATAAAATTATTAAACCTTTAAATGTCAGGTATGTAATGTATTTTTAACTGTCCTATATAGACAAAATCAAGAGCTATAAAAATAGCAACTCAGTGTTTATATTTTATGTCTGCATTAAAAAACCAGAATACGAAAACTTTGGTTACTGCCATGTTCTTAATCCTGCCTTTTTGAATGCGATTCGTGTTTTTTTTTCTTTCTTTCTTCAAAATATCAGGAAGTTTTTCAAATAAAATTGGCAAAAGTTTTGTGACTACCTTCGCCGTTTGTAGCTCTTAAAAATCCAAGTCTCCCCCCCCCCCCCCACACAATGTGAACAATGCCACAGGAAGATTTGGGAATGTTTATGCTGGTGTTTCTTAATGTGCATCAAAACGACATGCTAAATGGGATGAGCTGCTTTTTGTCATAGACCCATAATAGAACAGTATGAACAATAGCTTCTGTATGTTCTCCATGCATGTTGTAGGCAGTGTTAATGCTACAGTCACACCAATGTGATGCTGTGTTTACGCATTGTAGGTAACACACAGGAGAGCATGCATTGGTCCAATCACTGCAAGAGTTCTTCATTTTCACAGACAGCACTTTGAATGGGACATTGCTGGTTAGGTTACTTGATTGTCACAGCCACTGAAAGAGAAGAAATTTGTGAAGATTGCACCCATCAGTACTAGTGAAAAGATGTCAACTGTACTTACAAGTTCTGTGTTGTCTGGTTTGGTGAGAAACAGGCACTTGGGAACGTGTGTTTGATGTTTGTGCTTTGTATGTGCGGTGTATGTGCGGTGTATGTTTGTGTGACTGATCACTGAACTTGCAGCAGTACTGCCAATTCCCATTCAACACCTCAGTTGGAGCCATTTGATCTAATGACCTTTTTAGAAAAATCCGTTACCAATATAATTGAAGTCACACGCAGATAAAAATGTTGGCAATAAATATGTTTAACGTTTACTATGCCTCTCTTGCAAGTTCCATTGTAGTTACTTTTTATGTGGATTCATGTGAATTTGTCTTTTTCTGACTGTCAGGCTCAGATTGACCAAAATGTGAAGGGGTTCTTTAATCTCATATAATACCTATAATTCAGTCCATTGCCATAGCTTGGGGGTCAGACATATTTCTGTTCAAAATTACATTGAATAACCTGTAATGAACATGAATGATAATTATGCACCTGTTTCAAAAGACTAAAACCACAGGCTCTTTTACTTGAATCACGTGTTCTGAATTATGGGTCATACCAAAGGGTGCCTGAATGGGGGATGGAACCTGCTGTACAAAGATTGTTTTATGGAAGCGTTAGTAGGAAGCAAAAGTCAACGTGCACCAAGTACTATAATGTGGTCAAGACAGCTACCAGTAGTTTTCTTTTTCATGGACGTGTTATAACCAATAGTATCACACATTTTAACCCTGTGCTGATTGTATCTTATCTTACAAAGCCTTTAAGATGAGGTTAATCATAATCAACATTCACTAAATGCGCTGAAGATGATGTAGATAGTACTGAACTATTCACTGTTATACATTTTTTAATCATTTACAGTAAACTGGTGGAGATTTCTCTAAATAACTCAAGTTCATTAATAATCTTTCACTGGGAGCTTGTTCATTTATCCTGAAAGAGCGACTACTTCTGTGTCTCCATTCCCGAAACTGTATAAAAGTCCCGATCAAGAGCTGCATTGGAGTTATCTGCGATGGTGAATTGCAGCGTAGAGAGCTGCCAACATTGAGGTCAGTCTTGCAGGCCTGGTCACATGATCGTCTTTATTTCCAGCCCGCTGTGCAGTAGCTGTGACATTCCTCTGATAAGACTTACACTCAGCAGGTTTCGTGCCAAGGGTTAAAGGAAAAGAGAAGAACTACCATTTCTATTTAAGTCACTACAGTTGTGAATAATTATCCTGAATCACTCATGAGAGGGAATTACAAATCCACTAGAGAAACCATGTTCGCTAGTGATGCTTATTAGGTAATAGGTGTCACCACTGAAACTGCCTTCAGAGAATACACTTCCTGCCAAATAGTGAGTCCAGCTGATTGCGACAGGGAGGTGTACTTCCTGCATTGTTACTGTACCTTAATGGGGATTTTTTTTTTTTATCAGCCATTACCTAGTACTGTTCAGCCAGGTACAACACCAGTATAAACTGCTGGGGAAAAAATTCTGTGTATGATTTTAATTACGCTACAGATTAACAAGACATGACAGGAATTGTTTCAGATTTGACGTAATGAGGATTATGTACATTCCATGAAAATATTGCTGTCAGTTTTTTTTTTTTCTCCTTTTTTCCCCCAGTCCTTCCACTAATACTCTGTCACATTTAAGCATGTAGATATCCTGTAAAAGAGATTCATATTTGTTCTTTTGCCATGTAACCTGTGTGAATGATACAACGGCTGTTTTCATCCAGAGGTCTTTGGAAAGACTTGGGCTTCTCTCAGACATGAGCACAAAAAAGTCCTCTGGACCTGCCACCCAGCATCCCAGAACATCCTGGGGGGGTCGGCCCATGTACACAGCCGGTTAGGTGGCCTCTGTTTTTCAGCTGCAACAAAAGCAATAAGGGTGACAAGTTTGAACCATAGTATCGCTTCCCATGCTCCTATTTTAAACTGAAAGTAAAGCTGGCTAGATTTATGTAGCCTGATCTACTTACACTTGCATATTTTTTTTATTCTAATCAAACATGAAAAACCCACAGAAGTCTGAAGAGTTTTTTTTTATTTCTCGAAAAAACACGAATTAATAGGACTATACAGGCAAATGCAATCTTTGCTCAGCAAAAAACTGTTATTAAATCCCATACTTGTAAAAAAAAGGGGGGGGGGGTTTGCAGATTGGCAGCATATTAAGCACGAAATTACAACCTCATTATTAGTGAAGTCACAAAAGGGTCTTCGCTGTTGTACCCTTAAGGAAAGTGATCACTCTAGGCTGTTCCAATTTAATATAGAGGTGTATAAAAAAGTTAAATTGCTTTAGATCAGTGTTTTCCAATCTGGTCTTCGAGGAACTCCAGACAGTTCACGTTTTTGCAAAAACCTGGACCATCTGTGGGTTCCTGAAGACTGCGTTGGGAAACTGCTTTAGATCAGCATCAACCAAGTCATTCATCCTATTGCTTATCCTATTCGGGGTCGTAGGTCAGCCAAGAAATGTTACAAAAATGAGAAAATGTTCACATACAGTTCAGCTATTTCCTATAACCTTCCCAGACTTTCCATTTCCATGCAATGTTGCATACAAGACTATAGGCTTATTTCAAATCTTATTTTTAGCATTGACACAGAACATTTATTTTCCATATTATTAAAATGCATGTTACACTCTTGTAAATGCTTTTTAACCCATGAAGGGCACAAACATATGAGTATTACATTCTGGAATGATAATCCAAATCCAATGGATTTCAGTTTTCTCAGCAGCGACCATTTGAAGCAAGGTGTGTGTCCAATTATGAGTTTTCGGGGAAATTAATGAATTTTAATGCAAAATGGTACGAAATACTGCTTAGACTACTTGTGCATCAGGTTGACCTAATCTACTGTCTCTGTGTAAATCACGATACGACGGTACAAAATCTAGCATGTTACTTCCTGGGTATGTAGGGTTCGCACTTGAGAACAAGAATGTGAAAGTGACGTTGCTTTGACACTTACTTTAAAAGTGATGATGTCAGGACTGCTTGAGTGACAAGCTAGGAGCCCCGCGCTCTTGGCAGGAATTGTAATGACATGTAAGTGGGTCTTGGCGCGACTAGGTCGGCTGGAGGGGACGTTGCGACCTATGGCCGTTTTGCCCCGTGGTGGTCAGTAGTTGATGTGTCTCTGGTCCCCCTATCGTGATCAAATGCGCATGCCTGGTGCGGTGACGCCGCAGCTCCATGTGTGTGAAGCGCATTATTTGGCAACCGGAGAGGCATCGGGGAGGGTTGAAAAAAAAGGGGTATCCCCAGGATTTTTTAAAACACCGAATTACCGGAGTATATAGTAACCTGCAGTGCGAGGAAGACGCGCTGAAACCCGGATCAGTGCTACTGGGACTCTGTAAGTTCGCGGCGGCGCGTTAAAGTTTCTTTTTTGGGGTGGTTTTTACGCCGTTCTTGTTTTGAATTAGCCAGCTAGCTAGTTAGGAGGAAAAGTCTTCCTTCGGCGAGCTGGTGTGAGAGAGTGAGTGAGTGAGAGAGTGAGTGAGTGAATGAACGCGTGAATGCTGGAGCAGGCAGCTCGCTAGTGGTCTGGGCGAATTTAATACACCTCACCGCCTATAGTAAGGAATAAAGGCAATAAAATCCTTATTTATGAGATGGAGACAAAGTAGTAGAGATGAGTTTAAACTTATACCGGCGGCTGCTTCGAGAGCCCAGCCGTTGGCATAGATGAGCCGCTTTGCACCGCCTCTGTGTCTTTCACAGGTTTTGTTTATGGAGTAACCCGTCCGCGGGTGGCTGCGCCCCGGAGCGCCTGGCCGCCGGAGTCGGGCGTCCGAGCGAGTTGGGCTGCTTTTCGGGGGAGCTCTCACGGACCTGTGCCGTTTTACTTTCGGATCCCCGAAAGAGCGGCGCCGGTTCGTGCCGCTGATCGCCCCCCCGCGAGCGTCGTGCTGAGGTCGCGTCGTTTTCTGCTTTCGATATTCGGAAACTTTGAAGCGATTTTTTTTTTTTTTTTTTTTTTAAGTTTAAAATTTCCGCTGTTTTTTCCCCCCCCTCTGCGAAACGCGAGCTCGTTAGCCCGCAGCTAGCCCGACGGTGAGCCGGCGGCTCCGTCCCATTGGCTCGCCCCCGAAGTCGCGCAGCCAGGATGTGCTTGTTGTTTTTTTTACGGCAGGAAAGTTGGTCCCTAGCAGGTATTTTGTCACTTGAAGTCAAACCTCTTCGGGACATTTTGCACCGGAGACCCCATGGCGAGACAGATCAACATTAATCGTGTATTGTGCCACACCGTCGGGATAAACGGATTTTGGAAAAGCGCGGTTTAAGCCTGTTTGTAACCGGCTTTCTGGGCATTTGCTGCTCCTGCGTGGTGTTTGTATTATTATTATTTTGTCGGGGGTGGGGGTGGTGGTGGTGGTGGTGGTGGGGGGGGACACGAGCGGCGGCACTTTCACGGCTGGGAACGGGGGCTCGACCGTGGCGTAATGGTGGCCGATATTCGTGCGCCTCGGTTTAAGCCCCCAGTCGTGGCACTTAACCCGACTGGCAGCCCGAGTGTGTCGGTGTCAGA
>JABFEB020000043.1:12811194-12822742 GCA_019775895.2 Stomatorhinus ivindoensis
CCTAAGCGACCCCATGCAGCGTGGTGTCAGTGTGATGAAGCCTAAGCGACCCCATGCAGCGTGGTGTCAGTGTGATGAAGCCTAAGCGACCCCATGCAGCGTGGTGTCAGTGTGATGAAGCCTAAGCGACCCCATGCAGCGTGGTGTCAGTGTGATGGGCCATAATAAGTCATGTGTTGCAGGCGGCTGCAGATCGAGGATCTGGAGGCCAGGATAGCTCTCCTGCCACTACTGCAGGCCGAACACGACCGGAGGTGAGGCTGTAGCCTTATATTTACGCATCGTTCTGTTATGGGCAAACCTGTCCCTCAGGTGAATGATTATGTTTATTATATGCAGAAGACTGTGTAGTAGCAAGGGAATCAGGATAAGTTTCATTGGATAGAATAAAGTGCATGTTAGGGAAGCCAACAATGAAGTGCAGACAACAATTATATCACACAATAACAATTATATCACACAATTTGTTTGAATGTATTCAAATACCTGTATCCCACCCATGCAAAAGTACTTCCTTCACCTGAGAGGTCGGGGTGGGAAGATATTGTTTGAAATTTGCGTTCCCTCACAATGGTAATACTAATAATGACTGTATTGTGTCCATTTAAAGCACAAAACATAGTATTAATTAACTAATATGTATAATCCTTAACGACACAGACATATCCAGTTAAATGTGCTTTAAGCATTAAATTATAAGGGACAATGCACATCATGTAACTTTCATATGCGTGTTTATACGTATTTGTTGATAATCGCACCTTGTCCATGAACTGCCAGTGACTGTGAACATGGCAGCTGGGCTATTGATGGTGAACTGCACACACAAACAATGAAAGATATGGTGAACTGCACACACAAACAATGAAAGATATTGCAAACATTGAAAGATATTACAGCCGGAAAACTGAATATGAAGCTAACTTAACCGAGGTGTCAGAGTCAAGGTTTAAAGTTGAAGCCACTTCTCACTTCTCTGGTATTCTCGCTTGATGACGTATGCGGATCTATGCTGAAATACTCCAGAAAGCGGGTTAGAGTTTAAACCTTAACTCCAACACTGCAGTAAAATTAGCTTTATATGCAGTTTTCTAGTTATATCTTTCAATATTTGCAATATATGTCAGTGTTTGTGTGCGTGCACTTCATGTTCAATAACCCAGCTGTCTTGCCTACAGTCCCTGGTGGTGAATGGATCCAGTGCAATTATTAATGAATATGTATTAAACCACATATGTAAGTTACACGCGCCCATTGTTCCCAGGATAGGCTCTGGTCACGCCCCAGTTGGGATTAGGCAGTTTCAGAAAATGGATGGGTGTCTGTAAGTTACATTTTGTTAATTTCCCATAGTTTAACGCTTAAAGCACTATTTAAAAGTCATGTCTGTATTGTCACGTTGCAGCAAAGAACAAAAGTGCAGTGGGACCGTAAAAATATTTCAAATTGACCTTGTAGATGACAAACAACGAAACTGCAACAAATGTTGTTTTGTGCATATAGGCTACAGTAGCACTTTAACGTTCGAATGGGTTGATTATAATTCAAATACGAATTTTTCACATAATGTCACTAGCGTGAAGACCAAAGGTAAACGGCATTTTCAACTTTATTTCTTATGGTCTAGTGTTTTGTAACTGAGGAGCCAGGACAGTTGTGTATGTGGAGAACTGTATGGAACATCAGTGCCTCAAACCGGGGACAGGTATACAAAGTCAGTGAAAGCACAAGACGTTTTATCACGAAAGCCGGACTGAGAGCTCACAACCAACATTGAATGCATCTAGTGAGGAAGGATCGGATAGGGAATAGATCAAAACATTTCTTATGTCGATGCTGGAACTTTGTAATGGGCTGTTCAGAATTGTTCTCTGTTCAAGGGAAATCTTTCCTGTTTTTAAAAAGTAGTATCCCATCTTAGGCAGAAGAACATGTCAGTAGTGATGTCTAGGGCTCCATGATGATAAATTCATTGCGATATTTGAAATTTTTTACATTAATATTGAGAGTTATAATGCAGAAATGTACCAGAAAATGAACTGTAGTCAGACTGAATGTACTTGACATACTAGTTGGTGGTTTTGTCCTAAGTCGTGCCAGCAGACACAATGCAATGCTTTTGCTCAACATCGTCTCTGTGGAATCCGAAATATTGTCATACAACGGAAGATGATTTCCTGTAGGTGATCAGTTTTCAATCATTTTTGTCCTCCATGCTAATTTTTCTTAAATTTCTCAAGACGTGCCACACTACGAGTGAGCTAAGATGTAAATGACCATGAGCGAGTTCATGCGGAGCTCACGCCAAAGCAGAGGCGGTAACTGACTATCATGGTCAAGTGACAATGGCACGCGCATAGCGTGCGATGTTGATATTAATATCACACATTGTACAGCTGTAGTTTTATCATGAATTATGAATCTACCAAGGTTCCCGTCACTTTTTGTGGGCTGCTCAGTGACTGCATTCTCCAAGAGATGCTTTCAGTGTTAATGAGATGTTTCTCATTTTGAGTGTTTGTACGTGTTTATCCACAGGACACTACGGATGCTACGCGAAAACCTAGAGGAAGAGGTCAGAATCATGAAGGACGTCCCTGGCTGGAAGGTGAATCTTTCTTTGTTTAACAAACCTGTGTATTTCTCCATTTTCCCCCGAGTAGATGTAGGTATCCCTACGTTGACAGATCTAGGCAGCAGGAACTTCCTAGTTTTCTCTCAGTGTTTGGACATGGAGGTTTTGTAAGATAACAAGGTCAGAAATGGCCTCGCTTTCCATCTGGGAGCTGCACTTCTGGGTTGCTTTAGGTCTGGGTTTGAATCTGGAGTTTGAGCGTTGGATGGCTTAGCTACACGTGGTGAATTTTACTTTATATTTAAGAGGTTGGTTATGTTCAGCTTGTTTCAGGCTGAGACCAAGTACATGATGCAGGTTTGGGATGCCTCTCCACTCGGTGTGGTCTTTATCCGCGCACTTGTGGTCTTTATCCGCGCAGGTGGGCGAGAATGTGTTCCACACAGAGCGCTGGGTGCAGCCTGTCTCCGATGAACTCTTCAACCTTCGGCCGAAGGAAGAGCTCCAATGCAAGAAGTTTGGGTTCCAGTGGTACGTGTAGGATCTGCTCCAGCCCCGCCTCTGCCCTGACCAAGCTCCGCCCCTGATCAAGCGCCGCCCCTGACCTAACCAAGCTCCGCCCCAGTCTTCCATTAAAACATCTGTCTCTGAATGACGGAGGACGAGAGTTTGGCAACTTGTCTTGTAAATGTCAATAATTAAATATTTTTTCTCTACTTCACTATGATTTCTGCCTGATTTGTTTTTCTTGTGAAAGTATGTATGTTCGAGAGGGAGAAGAGGCAAGGGTTCTATAATTTTCAGCTTCATGGATGTTTTAACTAGACTTTCAGGTCCAGAAAGTACAGATCCAGACCAAGGTTTTGTTTCAACCAACCCAATAAAAATATAATGTCTGTCACAAAATATGCAGCTGAACAAAACCTTAGTTTGAATTTTTACTTGGACCTGAACTTTCCACCTCTGGTTACAAATATACTCTGTTGATGTTCTTTGATCCAAAGGAATTCCTAAAAGGGGGCGGGGCCCAAGCAGCCCACAGAGTGAAGTTTCATTGGCCGCCTGGTTTGATCAGTGTTGACGTTTAACGTTGTATCCAGTTGTCGCTCACTGTCATTCATGTGGGACGCTGTCTCTGGGCTCAAAGTGGCTTTTGTATGATTTTTGAACACGCAGAAGCCTGTTAAGTGTGTTCTGAAGGCTATTAGTAATCTGCAGTAATGGCGAAGCAACAAGGACTGTGAACTCCAAACCTATCACGACTCTTTTTCTGTCCTACCAGCATATGTTACTATCCAGGCTGCACCGCCCCTGAATTACCACCAGATGGCGTTATGAGTCAGCTCTGTTTATTTCTCATTTTAAACTACATTGTATGAGAGCTGAACCCAGGATGTTGCATTATGATTAAAAAACAGTAAATTTTATGCACATTAAGCAAGCAATTTCGCTTTTCTACTAAACCATCTGCTCATGGATTGAGGTTCAGACCAGATGTGGTACTGTAGCATTTCAAATCAATACAGCCGCGTTTCAAAAATAAGACAGGATTCAGCTTGATGGGATATGGTGTGAGATTTCCAGTGCGCTCACTGGATCATACCACACACACTCGATTCCTGGTTGTGTGTCTTTGTGAAACTGGTAGTGGAGGATGTAGTGGGTCGGACTCTGGCTCTGGGAAAGTGTCCTGCTGTTGTGCAGAGCTTGTGAGGTGCTGGTATCATCAAGAACGTCTTACTGGGGTGTTTGTGGGTCGTGAGTCTGATTTACTGTTTCCCAATAAGTTGTTTAATTGCCTCCTTTCTGCTGGTATGTTTCTTAACTGCGTCTTGTCCCTTCTATTTACCGCCTACGAGGCCGTGTCGCAAAATTTGTTCTCCACAGCTGGCTCAGCCAATCGACTCCATGCACAGGGTCTTCTCACTTCCCATTGGCTGGGGCAGCGGATATAAGCAAACCGGGAGCCGCGTTTTCCCAGCAGAGCAGCAGACAGCGGGACAGGAGGAGAGAGAGGAAGGTTGGCTTGGTGTGGGAGTGAGTTTAGCATAAGAGTCAGCCGGCTGAGTGCCTGTTGAATCTTCTCGCCAGCCGTCCTCCCACGAACTAAAGAGTATCTTAGCAGCCTGAAGGCCTTCACAGAGCAGCAGAATGAATCAGGGCAGCGCCGACCCAGAGCCTGAGTTCAAAGAGCCTCTTCGATACCTCAGGTATGGATGACGGGAGTGTCTGGGGGTGAATGAGAGACATGGGAAATCCCACAGTTTTATAGTTTGTTGGCCAGTGTTCGACGGAGATGAATCCGTTTTTCTGTGGCCTCACTGAAGCCACTGCATACACTGAACCGCAAGCATGATGCTGGTGAAAAAAATCTAGCACTTATGTGGTAGCCTGGAAGAAACAGCTATCAGTCTTCTCCTGTGTAAGGGGGTCATGTCTGGTTTAGATGGGTCTGAAGAAGCCAGTTAGGGAGAAGACTGAGTCTTTTGCAATTCCACAATTACAAGGGTGTGTGTGTGGTCCAGGTGTGCCCTATGTTGTGGGTACAAAATGTCCCCAGGACATGATAAAAACCTGTTACTTTGACACGGTGGGGACCATTTATCCTGTCCCAATAAAAATAACCTCAATTTTATATTGGTGACTATAAGGGGAAAAACTAAAAATGCCAAAAGACTTGGCTTTTCTTTAGTTACTTATGGTTAAAGTTATGGCCGGGTAAGGGTTAAAGGAGTCAGTTTTGGATTTTGGTTTTTCTCTTAGAAATGAATGGATGGTCCCCACAAAGATATGAATACAGGTTTGTGTGTGTATGAGAGAGAGAGAGAGTCTTTATGTTGCTCTTAGTGTTGTGTATTTTTTGGTCAAGCTGTGGTCAAACTTGAATTAGAGACTGGCAGACCCCTGTTTTACTGCGTCATGGCAACCATGGGCACCATGAGTGGGGGGCGGCGAAGAAGCCAATGGAGCAGCCAGGGGGCAGCTGAGCATAGCTGCGGAGATGGGGCCCTCTGAGAATCTGCCCCGCCGAGCAGATACTGCACTCTGAACCAGCGCTTAATGTGTAAGTCAGAAGGTGCCAGAACACAGAGGGCTGGGTGGGTGGGGGAAGGTCCCGGAAGGTGCATAAAACACAGCGCCGATAACATGCTTTATCTGTGCAATAGGAGCCAGGACACAGTCAGTCAAAAACAGCCCTGGAATTAGTTCTGGCAGAATCCAGCATAAATTAAGCACTGCTCTGTACTTTCACCTGCGCTGTTGGCGCTGGCTGCTACACTGTGGAAAAATAACGGAATTTGAATTTGGAGCTAATCAGTTAGCTGCAGTCAGAGTGGGACTTTAGTCAGGATTCTGCCACTTGTCATGTGCGATGTCTCATGTCCTGAAAATCCTGTCAACAGAGAACCTACTATCATGCAAGGATTGTATGCGGAAAGGTGCATAAGTCTCTGATCCGAGATTTTTGTTTGTTGAACCAAGAACATCCTGTCCTCTGCTGTGCATTGTAGCCCCACATTTGGTACAGTTCACTAGGTGAGTGACAGCCTTTGGTTCCTGCATTTTGTGCTTGTTTAGTTCAGGAATCCCCGGAGTGCGAGGAGCACAAACAGCGTCTGGATCCGCAGCCGTACGGCTTAATTGTTACACAGCGCCGTTACAAGCCGAGCCAGACCGGCCATCTTTGCGGAGCAGGCAGGCGTGCGGCAGAGCGACCTCCGTTCACAGTCCATGCCCGATGTGCAGATATCGGAAGGGATAACATTAATACACACCGGGCCCCTTTGACGTGTGTGCGCCCCTTTAAGATCCGCATGCGCACTCCGGCAACCGCATTAGCAAGAAAAAAATGCTTCTCCCTCAAGCTGAACCGGTGTCTTATCTTGTTTATCATCTTATCATCAGGGGCGTTGGGGGGCTATAGATCGACTGGCAGGTTCAGAGGCCCAGAACGTCACAGGGCCCTTGATCCCAAAATCATGCGCAAAACTGCCCGGCGGCCCCCAAGCTGACATTTTGTCAGGGGGCCCATATTTGCTAGATACACCTCTGCTTGTCGTTTTACTTTTACTTGTTTTCCTTTCATCCCGTTTGCCAAGAGTCCCAGCGCCTTCCATTCTGACTGTTTCTCACCCACAGAGGACGCGCTGCACATGAGCCAATGGCAGGAAATTAGGTTTTTACCTGTTTTGTCTGTCATAGACAATTGAACACAGAAGCTGCATTTGGACATAAACATACGAAATGCAGTTTTCATCCGTTAGAAGATTTTCCTGTTCTGCAGTGGATTTCTATTTATTTATTTATTTATTTTATCTCGCAGCTTGAACTTCTTGTTTTCTGTTGATGCTAAATTAGCATAAAAGTGAAATTAAGTGAAATAATTTACGCTGGTAAATTACATGGTATATTCCTTAATAAGCCTGCATTATCCTCCTATCTTCCCTATGAAAAAACCTGTAGTCAGCCCCAGGGTTCAGGTGATTTGAATTTATTAAGTTCCATATAATTAAATTGCATATGACTTGTGTTAAGTCATATCAGTGTGTAGTAATTATTCATTATAAATATATTCACTGTTTTTACAAATTTACCTTCATCAGTCCCCATTTCGATCACGCTACATTTATCCGGTTGCCAAAATTTACCGAAGGCACTGATCTAGACAAATGACCAGTTGGGGTCTTTCATCTTGCCCCCTCATGGGAGAGAAGGCCTGGAGTCACCAACCGGTCCAGGGAATTGCATGAAAATCCCAAATTAATACCAGTTATATTAAATTTGGCTGAAGTTCCGGGGAACGCGGTGGATGACATGACTGCCTCCCGTCTCCACGGTCACCATGGCTGAATCCCACTTCTGACCTCAGTGTGGCGTTTGTAGGTTCTCCTCTGTACTGGTTTCACTGGGAATCTTGCCTTCTTACTCCAGATGAACTGGCATCTCTGAACTGCTGACGGTGTGTGCCCAGTAATGTATTGATGCCCCGTGCATTCTGGGATAGGCTCCTGGCTCTCCGTACCCCTGTGCTGGATGGTGTACGTCCCTCAGGCGGTGGGTGTGATGGGTGCTGTTATCGCATGGGCTAGTTGCCATAAAGCGTGTGCCGGTGTTCCCCGCGCATCGCAGCCCGAGGCGGCTCGTTACACAGACGGCTGCTGTCACATCTGCCCGCATGTTCAACCAGAAATCAATCGGCTGCTATTTTCGCCACGTTGCTCTGAGATGGTCCTGGGGAACGCTTTCATGTCCAAACACCATGCAGTGCTAACCCTCCCTCAGGTAGCCCCGCCCTCACGAGGTCACAGGGTGTGTCCTCCCATCACTATGACAACAGAACACTCATGGTAGTCATTATTATTTATGTGTTCAGCAGATCTATCCATCTATCCATCTATCCATCCATCCATGGAGACTTTCTCCCTGCCGGTCACTATGTCGACACCAGCTTGTCTGCTTTTATCCCTCTACTAGTCTTTGTTGGGGGGGGTGCACCTGCTCTCTGCCTAGCAGTGCTGTCAGTTTTCTCCCCAACCTGCTGCAGGTTGTTAACCGATACTGTCAACAGGGGATGTAGAGGCAGGCCCAGCAAGCTGTTGCATTACTGTCATCTATAATCCGGCGAAACAGCAGAGCCTCTGAGCAAAGTCTGAAGAGGCCTGAAATGCCGGACGGCATCAGACGTCCCACATGTGGGGTCGCACAATAGCTCAGTGGGTTGCACTGGGACTGTGTATGCAGATTGAATTTTCTCCCTGTTTCCGGTATCTTCCTACCAGCTAGGCTTTTATTTTTGAACCGCCCATAACGTGTGAGCGTGGTCCAGGTGATGCACAGGAATCCCACCTAGAACGTGCCTCGCTTCGTGCCTCTCGCTTTCTGGGTATAACGGAAGGATATTCCGTATGCTAGCATCGTTCCTCCAGTGGAGCATTTGGAGGAAGCAGCAAGCTTTTGACGGTAAGATACTTGTTTGCTGTAACACTGTACAGTGAAGGAATAACACTGTACCTGAGTGAATATACTGCAATGAATGCATAGAATGGCCAATGGAGGGACACTGGTGATTCTGGGCTGAAGCTTGGCGATCAAGGCGAGTATCCAGGCCCTTATTGTAACAGTAGCATCCATGATCCACAGTGGGAAAATGAACAGGGACAGGAAGATGGTGAAGATGTCAATGTAAACAGGAGCCAGCTGTGCTGCAGATATCTTTGGAAGGGATCCCACTGGAACCGGCAGCCCTGCAAACTCTGACCTCGTGGAAAGTCCTCCCCACGTCCTGTTCAGACAGTCTAAATTCCCCTGGTTCACTGGGAGCCTTAGCGTGATTTGGAACACATTCCGGTACATGCATTCACAGCGGTCAGTGAGTCTCCACTCTGCCTCACATGACCAGTGGCGTGCAGACCACCCTGCAGGGGGACGGGGGGTTTGCTTTCAGCTGCCGTTTCTATCCCAGATGCAGCGGTACAGCAACGTGATTGGATCCGACAGTACATTTCATTGCTGGTGGTCTGACAATGGTCCAGTGTGTTAGTGCCTCTGTTTGCTATGCTACTGGTTATGAACTGACGGCACTGGTTCTGTTTGCTATGCTACTAGTTATGAACTGACGGCACTGGTTCTGTTTGCTATGCTACTGGTTATGAACTGACGGCACTGGTTCTGTTTGCTATGCTACTGGTTATGAACTGACGGCAACTGGTTAAGGTCCCCTGTGATGGTAGAGATGGCCTCAGATTGGGGTTCCCCTCCTCTGTAGCCTTATCTAGAAATACAGCGTTACATTAACAATGCAAAGGTTGTGGGTTCAAAATCCAGGGAATATGTGTGAATTGTATCCCTTCCCTCTACTCTAAGCTGCTTTGGATGAAAGCATCAGATAAATTAAGAAGTAATTCATAAATAAAGTATTTATGCCTCAAATAAGTCATAAATACAGTTTCCTTCATCTAATTGTCTGAAAGTTTGGGGACTTTGTTCAGACTTTAGAAAATGTGAAAATCGTGATTTTTACAAAACAATTGCTTACATCTGTAACGTTCATGGTCAGATCCGGGTAAACATGGGAAATGAATGGATGACACTGTTGTAAAGAGGCAGATCCCAGTCACCACGAACAAAGCTTGAAGCACGACCCTGTCCCACCTTCCTTCTTGGAGAGGTATACCCTATCCTCCGCAGAAATTACACTTTCCTGTCAAAACGCTGCATCTTTTTGTTACGTGAGCATCTGTTCTGACACTCAAGTATGACATCGTTCAACCCTTTACAGCTCTGAGCTATAAATCAGGCTTCCTTAGAGTGTTGTTCATTTTATTCTGTAGCAGAGCAAACGACTTCCTGCATGGGGCTGATGTGAATCAGTGGGTTGGGCCTCCGTTTGTGTGACTGGAAGATACCAGGCTGAACCCTGAGTCCAGCAGAGTAGCTGCGTCATCTTGCTGCTCATAAGCAAGATCATTAATCCCCGAAAACTGCTCCAACATCGTTGTAAGACCGGCTGACCCTAAGCTCTCGCTCCAGGATTTTCTCTCCCCTGTATCTGTGTTTGTCCTAATAAGGAGAGCAATATAAAATACGCAAAAGCTGAACACATTTATTCAAGATTTATAGTCACGTGAAATTCTGGTGCCACCTTTGCTGGGGATACGGGGAGGGAAGGAAGGAAGAGAAAGGACGAGAATGAAAGAAAGAAAGAAAGAAAGAAAGAAAGAAAGAAAGAAAAAAAGAAAAAGAAATTAAGGAAAGAAAGGAAGAGAAAGGAAGAAAGGAGAAAGAATGAAAGAAAGACAGAGGGAGAAAGAAAGAGAGAACGAGAGAAAGAAAGAGAGAATGAGAGAAAGAAAGACAATGAAAACTAAGTAACGAACAAACTAATGAGCAAACAGCTACACTGTCAGCTGCTCACATGACAGACGAGCCTGGTTCCTGGTTCCTGGTTCCTGGAAGCACTTCCATGACAAAAAGCCAAATTGGTAGATCCTGAGAAAATGCTGGTCTGCATTATACATGACAGGCCTCCTGTATGGTGCGCAAGGTGCTCTGCATTGACCGGGAATGAGGCAAGGAATGAGGCAAGGAATGAGGCAGGGAATGAGGCAGGGGTGGAATGTGATCCGCCAGTCGTGATAATTACTGAATTGTTTAAAGGCTAAATTAGAAAACAACAAATGTAAAACTTTCCACCTGCATGTTATCTGTCTGAAACTAATAAATTAGCTCCGGGCTGCTGTGCGTGTACAGTAGGTGTCTGATTAATATGCAAGGATTTTAATCAGCTCAGTGACCTCCTGCTGCTATCGTCGGTACCAGAAAGGTGCAGGGGCGGCCGGACGTGCAATGCTGTCAGCCTCATACAGTAGGTGGGCCAAACTCTCTCCAATGGGTCCAGTCGGATAAAGAGGAGCACCCCCCCATATGTGTGTTTATGCTTTTCAGCTGTTAATGTCTGATGTGAGCGTCCATTTTATACAGGGGATTGAGGCCGAGAGCCGTGTCTGCTTCCTCCCATATTACACCATCTCTGCTCCGTGGCTTGTTGTTCATTGTGTTTATTCCCTTATTCAATAACCTCAGACCTATAAAAATAATGTGAAGTTAATTCTACTCAATGGCATTAAAAAATGTGGGGGGACACAATAATTGGGCAGGCAGAGTAATATGGTGATATGGTTTAGATAAAGAGCTGTACATTTATCATTTATCAGGTACTACTGGTGTGATTAGCCTATCAGGAGTACTGTTGGTGTGTATTAGCCTATCAGAGGTACTGCTGGTGTGTTTTAGCCTATCAGGAGTACTGTTGGTGTATATTAGCCTATTAGAGGTACTGCTGGTGTGTATTAGCCTATCAGAGGTACTGCTGGTGTGTATTAGCCTATCAGGAGTCCTGCTGGTGTGTATTAGCCTATCAGAGGTACTGCTGGTGTGTATTAGCCTATCAGGAGTCCTGCTGGTGTGTATTAG
>JABFEB020000043.1:12831993-12846419 GCA_019775895.2 Stomatorhinus ivindoensis
TAAACAACTTTGGTAAGATATATCTTAAGAATCTACTTAGCGCGCTAAGAGTGTTCGTTATCGAGAAACCGGGCCCAAGTTATTGTAGGCGAGAGAATGAGTTCCACCGAGCGATGTTGAAAGAGCACGAGAGGATGAGTTCTAAGGAACGCCATAATACTCAAAATAAATATTTCGGTGTGTCCTGTTATTTTCAATGGTCATTTCTGGAGGGTGGGACTGCACTGTGCATGTGCCTAGGGGAGCTCGAGAAGTTTCGCTGTGTGGCGGGTGCGGCAACGCGCTGCAACAGCGCATGCTCTCCAACCTGACCTGATTGTCTGCAAAAAAATCAATCACACACATGCACATCTACAGGCAATTTGGTGACTCCAATTTTCCTCAACATGTTTTTAGATTTGGGGGGGGGGGGACTAGACTACCTGGAGAAAACCCCCTGACAAGTGGACAGCATGCTTACCAAAATCCCCCCTCCACAAAACTTCACACTTGGCACAATGAAGTCAGGCAAGTACTGCTCTCTAGGCAACCGGCATAACCAGGCTCATCCATCGGATTACCAGACAGACAAGCATGATCCGTCACGCCAGAGAACCCATCTCCACTGCTCTAATGCCCAGTGGCAGCATGCTTTACAGCACTGCATCCAACGCTTTGCATTGCATCTAGTGATGCAGCTGCTCGGCCATGGAAACTGATTCCATATAGTTCTGTACACACCATTCTTGAGCTAATCTGAAGGCCACACGAAATTTGGAGGTCTGCAGCTATTGATTGACAGCAGGCAACTTCTACACACTCCACCTCACTTTGTTACCCCAACTCAGATTTTATGCGGCCTACCACTTCATGGCTGGGTTGCTGTTGTTCTAAACTGCTACACTTTTTTATAATACCACTAACAGTTGACCGTGGAATATTTAGTAGTGAGGAAATTTCACAGATTGACTTATTGCACAGATGGCAATCATATCATGGTACCACGCTTGAATTCAGAGCTCCTGAGAACAACCCATTCTTTCACAGATGGTTGTAGAAGCAGTCTACATACCTAGGTGTTTGATTCTATACATCTGTGGCTATGGAAGTGAATCGAATGATTTGGAGGGGTGTCCCAATACTTTTGGCAATATTTCTATGGTTTCCATCTATTAATTTTAGAATATCATGATAAATATGGATATTGTGAAAATATTGACATCATTTAAAGTCAGCACAGCCCAGGTTAAACCCATTTCCAGGAAAAAGTGAGGCAGAGAAAAACTAGCAAAAAAAAATTCTAGTTTTATGCCCTTTAAGTTAATTTTTGTATAACTTCAAATTAGATTTTACATTTCATTTATGCCTAATTGCACACTCAAATAGCGTGAATAAAAGTCTTATGTATTAAGCACACAGTATTTACCTTTGTGACAAACATCTGTTAAGTGCAGCAATCAAAATGACTTCATTCGTATTTCATATGAAAACCAGCAAACCTTGTATATACTGTATATTTATTAAAAATCAAATGCAATTGACAAATTTGTTTTGGATTCTATGAACACAACAAATGGATATACACAGCAAACCAGTAAAAACTGCTTTGTCAGCTTCTGTGCAATAGTAGCCTACAAACATTGGAGAGCTCATACCGTGGTGCACCACACATCAAGCTCCAGTAACCCTGACAGCAATTCGCTTCAGTGGAAACCCATTCTACTGAACCGTCAATCTATGGTCACATCATTTTACTGCAAGACCCTGGCTTTGTCAAGAGCCCATGCAGAAATGAAAGGATCCATACGCAGCACCTGAAAGAAATACACCAGTCACAAATTACTTGATAATGCTACTAGCCAGCATTTACTTTTCAACACGGCCATACCTGAACCTAAACTTGACTAAACCGAAGATCATTGAAAGTCTTCAGTGAGGATAATTAGACATGTTATTACATCCATGTGATTCAAGTTTACAAAGTGCAACGGCCTAAAATCAGTTAACCAAAATTGGATATTTTTCGAAATGTGTTTTGTAGAATGGATTTGCCCAACAAAGAATTTGATGCGGCTTCACACTTATGCAACACTAGGTAGATTTACCTCAAAGTGACCAGATTTTGGAATGTGTGTGACCTGAAATTTACTGCTGTTAGATCAGGATCCATTTTGATAAATGCCAATAATCCATCCATTTTCTATACCCGCTTATCCCACTGGGTCGCGGGGGGTCTGGAGCCTACCCGGAAGCAATGGGCACGAGGCAGGGAACAACCCTGGATGGGGGGCCAGCCCGTCACAGGGGACACCTATGGGCAATTTAGGAACTCCAATCAGCCTCAGCATGTCTTTGGACTGTGGGGGGAAACTAGAGTACCCAGAGGAAACCCCACGACGACAGGGACAACATGCAAACGATGCCTATAGTTCCAAGTGTAAATATTTAAATCAGTAACGACAGAAGTACACATTTTGTATGGCAACATCTAGACATTTCATGAGGTTAAGATCTTTACCTGCTTTTATGGACCTTAAATCTCAGAAATTAACATGGCGCAGTCATCTCTTGAATGGCACATGCAGATTCACTGCAGCATTCCCACTGGCTTCACCCTGAACAACAGAAATTACAGAACAATGAACTTGGATTCTCGGCCGCCATGGAACACACAAATTCCTCAGTCTACTGTACACCTACAAGCATGCACTAAACAGTTACATTACATGTTGCACTATTTTGTGATTTACCCCATGTGGGGGGGGCGGGGTGGGGGAAACCCCAGACACTGAACACTCATCCCAAAGACAATGGTCTAAATTAGCTTCTCCAGCACAAAGTTTCAATAGCAAGTGATCTATCAATATAGCTGGGAAAACGAGGAGCAAGACATCATGTCTACATCACAAGGCAATGAAGACATAGCCTTTCCAAAGAGTTACTCCTGTGAATTGCTTTAAATGGGAGATGGGGGAGGGGAGAGGAAAAAAAAAAAAAAAACACCACATACTAATATTTAGAAAGACTAACAAAAAAAAACTGATCAAAATGCATGGAAGGCAAAGTCTTCTTTTTGCGAATCAGGGGCCTGCTTTCTCGCAGGCCAAAAGTTGAGACTTATTCCTTCAGTGTCATGCCCTAGCGGCACCCGAGATGATCTGACATTCGGTGGAGGAACATGGAACACTTTCCAAGGAAAGTGGCAGACAACTCATCATGCAGATCTTTAGTCTAATAAAAAAAAAAAACCAGGCCAATAAGGCAGCAGGCCTTGAAAGTGACAGCTGTTTGACGTCTCAGAGGAGGTGGGGGGGAGGGGGGGCCTCATGAAGCTACATGTTGCACATTAAGAAAAGGATGTAAACAGGAGAGCAAAAAGGAGTTACCTCACAACAAAGGCCTATCTCCACATTTGAACTAGCCAAGAGAGCAGCTTTCGCACCAGAGGAGTCACATGTTGGTAGGCGCAACACTTCATTCTCCAAGGACTTTGTCGATTTGTCCCCAGAATTGTAGCAGAGAACACTTGGACGCAATGAGGCATTATGAACAGGACCAAGGCAAATCTAGCTAACGTTGGCACTGAATAAACCGTTTAAAAGGCAAATTTAGCTGAGCAAGATACTATACTCTCAAAACTACCTTGAGTGTTAGGAAAGAATGTTTACTTAAATGCTTCTGGCATACCAAGTTAACCACAACGTACAGCACATATACACTCCTGAACCCCAACATTGTTGGATTAATTGGAACTCTTCCTCCTGTCTAACCTCGCATTTAAATTTCATCTAGGTCTAAAAAGCTTTGGCCTGGTACATGAGCATTCTTTGAGGCACAAGAAAATCAGAGCATTTTCAACGAATCGTTTAATAGGCTTCATGAAGCCGGAATTTTACAAAAAGGAACTTTCTTCAATGTGGTTGATACACAGAACAAAAGAGCACAATTCTTTTCCCAGTTGGAACAGTACTGGTTAACATTTTTTCTGAAGTCTGAATATTTGAGTCCATGACAGCAGAGCACATAAAGGAAAAAAAAACAAAACAAAAAGCCAATGTTGCAAAAGAGCAGGATACCTCTAGCAAACAGCAGCTTGCTGACCTCATGAGCAGCTGGCCAAGTCCTGGGTTTCAGCCTCACCAGTCTGAAAGGAATTCACTTTTTGGATATGAAATATCTACAGATTAAATCGACTATAGATCAAGACCTTCAGATACAGGTCATGACCCGGAACTGGAACACTGGTGCTCTCACACTGCTGTGAGAAAACCAGGGCCGCAAATCACAGCTTGGCAAGCTTCTATTGAGATTTCGCTCAGTGAAGAAAAATCTGAAAAGTATCTAGACGTGCTTTTAGAGATAGCCGAGGCTACTTGGAGGGGGGGGGGGGGAAGCCAGACGCCCTTAGGCTGGACTAGGTCAGGATACGTTTAAAATTCATGTAAATAAACAGTGAAGCAGGTCACACCCCATAGCCCAAATGGTCATAACAGATTGGCCGTCCCAGACTACGTTGAGCATTGCCCTAAAAAGGTACACAAAGCTCTTCGGAGCATCACATCTTTTAATCAATCCCAAATGATATGCTACAAAAGGAATTGCTGGCACTTCAGTTGGGACATAAATCCTCAGTGAAGCATCAACCACTACTACACCACAAACAAAGCTTTTTTTTTAAAAAAAAGGAAGAGATGCTCGTTTTATCACAGAATAAGGACTACAATCATGTCACACAGAACACAAAAATAAAAAAAAAATCTTCGAAGAGTGCATCTTTTTATATACAGCCAGCGAAGAGAGGATCTTGAATCGTGAAGAATTTTTACTCGTGAGTAGCTGAGGACAAGAAGTAGGCACACATGTAAAGGCACTGGGTCACAGGGACAATTCCTCCACTCTCCACGATCATTCCCAGAACAGTTCCAATACATTTAGCAAGTAAAATGATTTTTCCTGAACGCCAAATCTGAGTTGCCCTTTTCTCTTTTTTTAAAATAACCTTCTGGTCGCAACGGCTGGAAATCCACATTTCGCTTCCTGAGATTACGGGATGGGGCCACGATAGAGAAAGCACAATTTCTTTGGATCGAATGCCTGGTCGTCAGAGCTCTCTCGGATTTTTGGTCACCCCGAGAGCCGAGACTTAAATTCAAGTAGGCAGTAAGAATCTGGATTTCCATAGTTCAGGCGGAAAGATACGATTACAGCAGACGTAAGAGGACCTGGGATTTATCATCAATGCCGAGGCTTTCAATCGAGTTGACTGGTTCATTCTAAGATTCTAAGAGCCTACAAGTCAGTGCAGAAACTTCCATGCCATACATACCGTAGCTGTCGTAACTGTCCCTGTAAGACCCACCAGAGCGATCTCCATATCCAGACTGGCCCCTTCAAAATGAAAAATACAAATTTGATAGGCCATAGTCCCACGGGTGAACATATTACCAGTTACTTTACAGTATTACTTTACCAGTTACTTTACATATTACAGTTACCAGGGTCCTGCACTCACCTGTTATCTCTGTTGTAATAGCCTCCGCCACCTCCGGAAGAATAGCCACCTCCACTCCGGTTGGAATATCCACCTCCGTAGCTCCTGTCTCCACCACCATACCCTCGGTCTCCTCCATAGCTCCTGTCTCCATAGCCTCTATCTCCACCACCATAACCGCCACCTGAAAGGACATCATTTACATTTAGCTAAACTGTCAAAGGCACCTGAATCAATCTGTGAGTGCAAATGAAAAATGTGTCACAAGGAGGGCACGACTAAAAGCAAATGGGGGGACACCATTTTGCAAATCGCCTGCCCTTACCTCGCGAGTAACCACGCCCACCTCTTCCCCTGCCCCCACGGAAAAATCCACCTCCACGGCCTCCAGAGGCCCCGCCTCTGTATCCACCTCCAGAGCGACCACCACCCTTGCCGGCTTCATCCACGCGGATTGTCCTTCCGTCGACAGACTGCAAGGGGGATGGGGGAAGAAATGGTTAGCTTGCAATCAGACCCTACCCACCCTACAATAGTGCCAAAAATTAACTAATAACTCACCTTTCCATTCATCCCCTCCATTGCATCCTTCGCATCTTCGGGGTTTTCAAACGTCACGAAGCCAAATCCACGAGACCTCTGTGTCTCTCGGTCCCTGATCACATCGACTGCAGAAATCATACCGTCGATTATTCGGGGGGGGAATAAAGCACAAAGAAAGCACACGCACACTGCAATTTCACAAACGCATTCAACGCTCAGTCATACCGGGCATGCAGCGTGGAACTGAAAATACACTCACTTTTAGTAATGGTGCCATATTTGGAGAAAGCTTCCTCCAAAGACTCCTCGTTGGTGTCAAAACTGAGCCCGCCGACAAACAGCTTCCCTTCGTCAGACATGTTGGATATCCTGGATGGGGAAATCGCATCAAACTAGGCATGTCGCCATTCAGGCGAAACGCGCCTATTACGCATGAAAGGAACTAAAATGGCGGCAGAAATCCATCTGCGCCACGGCCGGCCCCCGGCCCCTCCCCCGCCTTTTGTTCGAACCGCAGCGGCCATTTTTAAGCGCCCCACATCTGCGGGACTGAATCAGCTCTGCGTTGACGCCGCGCCACGTTCCGCTCACATGGCCGCCGGCTTTTAAGGATCCGATCGTGGCTTCGAACGAACGGCTCTCCTTCGCAGCTATAACTCTGGGACGTGACCCCACTCCAGGAGAAATGCCTTCCTCGCCAACATTTGTCGAGAAGCCGACGGCGGCCAACACGCCCGCCGTTCGCACGCCAGGCAGCCTCGGGCGCCGCAGCCATTTTAACTCCGAAATCTGCGCCATTCGCAGATTCCGTCTCAACAAAAGGACGTTTTCCAAAGCACTGCCCGTGGTAGCGACTTATTGTCAACGAATATAACAGTAACAATAATGGCACGACGAATTATGCGAAACGATAAAAAGCCCGCAGCATACACTAATCAAGCGCCATTCGGGTCACAGAATGCGAAACACCGCTCAGAATCATGTTTAATGATACGCGCTGAATTACATACATCCCCCTCATCTCGTGCCTCACAACTCAGAGCCGTTAAATCAAATAAAGCATTTTTTGCCCGCTAACAGGTTAAAAGATATTGTTTTTCTCGAGACTGAAGTACTCTCTGTTACTCTAGAGTTATTCATTAGCTTACAGCAGAATATATCTGGGAAATGAACAAAAAAAAGCTACCTTTCTTTCCACGGGTAATAGCGAGCCTCTTCCTCCTGCGCGACGACCGCTCTGTAACAAAATGGACTCGCGTGTACAAGACATATACTGGCGCGAGCTCCTGAATATTTCTAGACAGGGCGTAACAAGTCGAGCTGTCATCCAATGAAATGCACTACATCACATTTATTTACATATTACAATATGCCTGCTTAAATATTTAAGTATACGGCTCTCCCCTTTACGTCATCTTGACCGTCGCTTCCTGCGTATCTTATGGGTTTACTCGATAACGTAAAACGCATTCATTCACTCTAATCTTTTATGGCTGCTATAGTGCCGATTTTATTAATCATATATGCACTTATATATAAATATACCTCAGAGTTATTTAAAGATGCGATTACTTCACGCGTGGACCGCAGGCCTGGTGCAGTCGAAAGAGCCCACGTGCGTCAGGCAGAAACTCTAATGGCGGCTTTGCTTTCCTTTAAAAGCAAACAAAGCGTTGTTGTTTCAGGTGTATTTCATTTAATACTTACATATTTCCAGTTCTTTCCCGATTCTGTATAGTATAAAAGTGCTTCGGAGTTGGGTAAAATTGGTATTTTGAAATTACTTCAGTCATGCAATATGTGCTTTGAGTCCTTCCATTCATCAAAAAAATTCGTAAACGACAGCATTCGATCATAGGCATTACAAATAGACGCGAGCTTTCAATGGAGATTTTAAACAGAACAATGCGTTACATTTACAGAATAATTTAGTAGTTAAAACGTCGTTATTACTATAAAATACACTACCACAGGGTATAGTGTTGCGATTATATTTTTTAAGGAGTTACGCGCAATACATAAAACCACAAGAATCGGGGTATGGTGTAAAAGGAATTTACTATACGAATGAAAAGTACACTGTATGGGCAAAAGAGTAACACTATATGACGGGCACAAATAATAATAGTAGTATGCAATTCAGGGTTTTCAACTGTGATCAGCTGGCTGGCATGAAATTTTCAACAAGAGACAAGTCTGCACACGCATCTGTACGTATGAGTTTTACTGCCTTGTCAACAGTCTGTAGTGTTTGCAAACTTCCCCAACGCAAACAGATTGTGAAATGGAAACATCTGGGAGAGAGTTCAGCTGCAAAGTGGCAGCCACACAAGCTCACAGAGAGGTACCGGATCACCCAACATTAATACCCAACCTGAATGGCAGCAAGTCCCACTAGCAGTGTTCCAACATCTAAAGGTAAACCTTCCCAGAAAAGTACAGGTTATTATAGCAAGTAAGGGTCAGTCAACTTCATATTAAAGCCCTTTGATTCAGAGTGAGATGGTGGACAGGCTGGTGTCCTGATACTTTTGTCCATATAGTGTCATAATAGTTTTGTCACGCTATCTCTATAAATTTTAGTGGGCTAATGTGGGCTGATGTTCACAAATGCCGACTCTGTTTGTTAATCACTGGCATGTGTCTGTCTGACCGCTTTGAAATCCGCTGCATTATTGTGGTCTCTTCCAACGTCCGCGTAATTGTTGAAAATGTAAAGTATGCATGTTCAGTTTAGATAAACATTAATGCAGCTATTCAGCTAAACCCTGTTGTGCCTGTACACAGAGATGAATCCCATGAAAAACATAAATTCAATTAAACGAACATGAGTGCAATTTAAGCAAAGATGTACAGCCTCTGGACTGGAGTTGCTCAGAAAAGTACAAAACATCAGCATAGAGGAGAGTTTAATACTAGGAGAGGATACAACTAAATTATTAAAATACAAAGGTCCATTTATTGGGGAAGGGTGGGGGGGTAGACGTTAATGAAATCTGTTGAAGTTTGTAAAATAATCACAACATTATAAACGTCTAGCCTAGATGATTATTTTTATGCTTAAAATTATTTTATATTTGCTTAAAATAAATAGCTTCTGCAAGAATTATCTAGCATGATTGTTTTTGGGATAGGGCTGTAGAACTGGACTTTGCTGCCAGTCCTGTCTGACAAGCTATCATTTACGTCACCAGTTCCTGTTAGACTGAGGGTTTAAGACACTGCTAGTACTCGAGGGTACATTCCTGACAGCCACCGTGAGCCATGTGTGTGTGAAGCCTTTCTCAGCTTGACAATCTTCCCCTTAAATTGTGTTCACATATAAGAGGCGCAAACCACATCCATGACTACCACTCCTAGGAAACAGATGCTATCTAGCACTCCCACCTGGCAAACGTAATATCGATTGTGAATTCTTGGGGCATTTGACAATATCAGGAATAGGCAGAGTATGTGGAAAAAATGGTAGTGCTTAGAAAGTTGGCCTTGCGCTTTACAAATTAAACTAAATAGCTTCTGTGAATGTTCAAAATTAAAACTACAACTATAATCTGCTAAACAGCTATAACCGATTAATTATACATGCATATATTATTTACTACAAACAGCATATATCAGATAATTATATGTTTTCATGTTTTTATTGAACACACCATGTAAACCTTATGAATTGGTACGGTTCATGTAAAAAGGCTTAATGTGGATTGAAGTACAAAAATGCAACGTAGAACCAGCAAACTTCCCCAAAACAAAACTCGTCATAATTCCCCACCCAATGACAGAGTCATAACAATTAGTGAATGTTAAACCAGCCTTTATGTTAACTTCACACTATTGTTATATATCGACGTCTACATTGAACGTTACTGTTAATTCATTAATGTTCATGAAATGCAATTTTGCTATAGAAAATTGTTGCTGACCTCTGTTTTTGAACTTAAATCTGATGTAGGGCTACGAGAATCGATTCCTGGTTTTAGAGGAATGTCTTATGAGGAGAGGTTAGCTGAGCTGAATCTGTTCAGCCTCGAGCAAAGAAGACTAAGGGGGGACATGATCCAGGTATATAAGATTCTAACGGGTCTGGATGCTGTTCAGACAAATGGCTAGAATACAGATACTGAAGTGAAATAATAAGTGAAAATTAGCAGGAGAACATTTTAAACTGAATTTGAGAAAAAACGTCCTTATACAGCGCGTAGTTAGAGTATGGAATAGTCTTCCTGCTAGTGTAGCGCAAGCTAAAACCCTGGGTTCCTTTAAATCAGAGCTAGATAAGATTTTAACAACTCTGAACTATTAGTTAAGTTCTCCCCAAACAAGCTTGATGGGCCGAATGGCCTCTTCTCATTTGTAAATTTCTTATGTTCTTATGGACCCTTGATCAAAAAGTCTGAACGCTTCCCAGTGTATTTGATTAATCTGTAATGGACCATTTCAGTTCAGTTCATTGTTTATTCACTATACTCAAATGTACAATGAAACAAAAAAGCACTATGAGGGTTTCTGGTACCAATGCAAACAGTACAACACAAGGACACCACCTAGTGTACTATAGTAAAGTACAGTAGACTCATGAGGTACACCCATCTATTTTTAATTTCTTTAGCAAACACTTTTAACCAAAGTGATTGCAGTTAAGGGCCTTGCTCAAGGGACCAATAGTGAAATCCCTTTGCAGGCCACCAAATTTGAATCAGCAGCCATCCACTCATAAGTCCTACATCCTTACCCACAAACAAACACAGTTGCAAGAAAAAGTATGTGAACCCTTTGGAATTATATGGATTTCTGCGCAAAATGGTCATAAAATGTGGTATTGCTTTAAGCAGACTGTGTTTGTCTATCGTTGTGACTTAGGGGAAGATCAGATCACAGTTTATGACCAATTTGTGCAGAAATCCATATAATTCCAAAGGGTTCACATACTTTTCTTGCAACTGTATTCAACCCCCAGCCATGCTGGTGAGACCATAATGCAAATGCACAGTAAGAGAACATAACGCAAGTCAGTGGTTAATTTTATGCATGTGTTGTGTCGTGGTTAAACGATACACAGGAATACACAGGAAATTAACCCTGGCGCCACCTTCTGGTGTTTTAAGCTTACAACAGTAGTCCTACCTATAATTGCAATCTTATTGCACAATAATTAACGAATACTTACACACATTGATCTTACACACATTAATTAGGCGTTTATAATAGCTGTCTAACAGACGGCTTTCTATTTCCGAATTATAACTCTTATGCATAGTGACGTGTAACATGCAGTAGCCCGAACTAGCTATCTAAATATAATATTCGGAGTCTGTTATAGTTTTAATACGGATTAAATGTAAAAAAATAAATCAAGTGTTTTTTTTTCATTTTCTTGGTCAAACATTTGTGTTCGTTTAAAATGATTTTCACCAAGTGCATACAAGATGATAAAACTTACACTTTATTCTAAATTTTAAATATAGTGGATGTCGATTAGTCTGTGAAAGACACTGCATGTCGTGAACTAAGCTATAGGCAAGCACAGTTTGCTTAAACTCCCTAGGGTTGATGAAGTGACAACAGAGAGCTAAATAGCCAAAAGTCATTTGCAGCGCCAGCTTCGCAGAGACTGCAGTCCATCGCGAAATAGCGCAGCACAGATGGGAAGACCACCGAAAAGTTAAATATAAGCCTGCTTCTCGGCCGAGGCAGACCTCCGGATGCCCTCCCACGCACGCGATCTGCGGCTTCCTGTTCATTAGCTCCGCTTTCCACCCGGCCGCTGCTGTTCACGCTGCCTGCGCATCTCCTCCAGTCTGATGCCCTTTCTCGTAAACCTTTCTGGGGTAAAGGATTACACAGCTACCGTTACTCAAAATAAAACAGCGCATGCTGCCACGTTCACATAACTTGAAAACTATGCACATAAAACAAATTCAAATCAGATCACGGTGTACCGATCCTGATTGCCCAAGAGTTATTTATGTTTTTAGTAAACAAGATTAATCTATGTCTGCTGCAAAGGATATCTTTAAATCTGGGTATCTTTAAATCTTTAAATATATGTTAATATATTATTATTGACTTTGTATTTATAGTTTATAGTTAAGATAATAATATGTACTGTGAGACCAAGTGCTGGACAAACGGCTGTAGAAGATAAATGAATAATATACACAAAGCAAAACAACGCCTCTACATTTGGGTACTGTCATGTCACGTGGGTAATATCGCTGACGTTTTAAAAGAGTGCGCTGCCTAAAAGCACCAGCAGGGGACAGTGTTACTTCATTGTTCGGTCTACAAGCGGCACCTAATTGCATGTTTTTGGACGTAGTCTCTAGACCAGCTCCAGCCGCTACTGGAGAAGGTATAACATCTGCCAGTATGGAATATATTTAGAAATTAATCACTGAGTTTACTTCATTAATTGAGTTGATTCCAATTGATCATGCAGATATTTCACATAGCATACTAATTGTAACATCATATATTTATGGTTATATATATATATGTTCATTTTTAGGGCAACTACTGCAGTAGGTAAGAATTGGGGTGTGTATTGTGAACCAATCTTCCCAGAAGTGCTTCATCCTACTCTTGACAATGGTATTTAATTTGTTTACGTCTTTAGCTAAGACAACAGAGAAATATATTAGGAGGAATCGATCGTCTGGCTATTAATTGTCTGAGGGCCATGACAATTAATATCATTATAACATTTGGCAGTATATTTTATTAAAAAATCCTAAATTACCTTTTGATTCAGTTTTCTTTTAATAAAAAACAGCATGCCTTGGGACAGCGCAAGATTATGGTGGGTAACCTCAGAACAACACGAATGGAGATATCTGTACATCTACCAAGCAGAGTTATGCCCCAGGCAACACTGGGTGCACGAAAGGGCTTAGAGACTGATCGGGATGCCAGTCCATCATGTGACACAGGCGTGCACACAATTCGGGTAATGCAGAGATGCTGGTGTGTGCCTTTAGCATGTAGGACGACGCCCACGTGACAGGGGGAGAGCACGTAAACTGGAGACAAGCGAAGTGGAGGAGGAATCCAGCCGAACCCTGGAGTGCGAGGCGGCGTTGCTGTTTGTCGTGAAGCGGTGAAGTGCGGCAGGCACACACACGACTGTTAGGGAGTTGTTGATATGGTGACTGTGGGGGTGAGGCGCTGGTAAATATGTATGTCTGCTTCTGCGTGTTGCGGAGGTGGATGCGGCAGGAACCTTGCAACACATGTTCTGTGGGATATGGAGAAAGTGCATTTCGTGACAGCTGGCGCCGCTGTCCCGCTTACCTATGCCGGTTTACTATTCGGAATAAACGCAGTTTGAATTCTGAGAGGAACATGAGTATTTTTTGTTATTTAATTTAATGTAATTTATCGAATGGTGGAAACCTCCTGAATTAAAGTACAATAAAGATTAAATCAAATGAAAATATGTTGCAAAAAATATTGATTTTATTAATCTTTACTTTTCTTTAAGTGTGGTACGTACCTTGTTTAATATATGGAACATATTTTATATATGGAAGCTGGTGGTTCCTTGCTACCTTTTTATGCATTTTTATGCATAAATCCTGGACCTAGGACTTAGGTTTTAGCGATGTCTAATACACTGACTACAAAGTGATTCATATGTTCGGATTACTGTGTTTATAAGGGTTTCTCTACCACATTTGACCCTCTTGTTCTCTGTCCTGCTGCCATCCGAATACCACGTGAGTATTCGCAGGACCCAGGGTATGTTTTGAGCCATGTCACCTTCCTGACCCGTTTAAATGCTTGTCTGCCGCACATGTTGGACCGTGACTAAACATCTCACATTGTGTTTTGTTCAAAGTGACTTTCATCAGGTACATACAGATTTGAAAAATATCCCCCCCCCCCCCAGGTCAGCAAGGGGACACAGACACACAAACCTAGTCCAGATCACCTTTCACTTTTTATGTATTAATTAAAGATAAAAGAAATCGCAAGAGGATGAAATATGGTTGCGGCTTGTTCTCATTATAGAGGAATGGAACATGTAAGTGGGTTTTAAAGACAGGAGTGACTGCTGGAAGCTGTTGAAAGGGTTGCATGGAGAATGGGGGTGTTGAACTCGGTGCTGGGGCTATGGCCGACTAGCTACCTTCCAAGAACAGACTCATCGGCTCTTGCTGACATAAGCCAGACTGAGGCGTCCCAGTCAGCTCGCCATCAGCAAACAGCTTCCCTGGAGCTACCTGCCGGGCTGGCTCCCCTCAAGGCAGGCCCAATGCTCCCTGACCTCTCTCCTCAAGGCAGGTCCAATGCTCCCTGACCACTCTCCTCAAGGCAGGCCCAATGCTCCCTGACCTCTCTCCTCAAGGCAGGCCCAATGCTCCCTGACCTCTCTCCTCAAGGCAGGCCCAATGCTCCCTGACCTCTCTCCTCA
>JABFEB020000043.1:12889685-12900413 GCA_019775895.2 Stomatorhinus ivindoensis
GCTGCGGAGGATGCGTCGGCTGCGGAGGATGCGTCGCGCTCTGCTGGCCGCCAGACTGCTGTGCTGCCAGCTGCAGCTGGACGAACATCATGTGGTCGCCCACACGCAGCGCCAATGTCAGCGGTGACCGGCCCGACAAGAAGTCGCTGACCTGCAGTCGGGAACAGGAGGGTCTTTCTTAAAGCCAGAACGCTTCTGACCGCTGCAGATGCTGAGTCTTGCGGGAACATTAACGCTCGTTTCAAAACTGATCACGTCCCGAAGAGTCAACACAGAACAATTCCAGTCAACTGGAAGGCGTCTTGCTTTGTCAGCTCTCTTGTGGTCTGTCCCCTGTTCAGAGGCAGCTGAGATGTGAAAGTGAAACTACCCCATGGAGAGAGAGAGAGAACTAGACAGAAAGAGAGAAACAGCAAAGGAGAGGCAGCGGATCCAGACCACACGGCATCGATGGTGCAGCTGTGGAATCCATCGTGGCCACACTCTCACTTTCCCACACCTCCCCCCATCCCAGGCTGCAGGTGCCACTTAAACGAGCGGCGGCGGACCCGTCCCACGGAGAAACTCTGCGCACAAAGGTCACGTCCCCACCCGGAGCCCCCTCCCTGCGGAGAGCTCGCCTCCCTTCCCCTGGAGGTGACAGGGGCAAGACCTGGGCCACGTGACACAGAACAAAAGCCATTTTGATTCAGCGGTTACCCTCTGCGGGGGGGGGGGAGGGGTAACTTGGACATTAAAGACGCATAATTAAGATAAAGACCTTGTGACTCACAAGCTGCTGTAAAATCCATCACATTTAACTACGCTTAGCCAAAGCACCAAACTCGCCATGTTTTAAACTGACAGCTAGTGAAGTTTATCTGGGACTCATTCCTTCTGTGCCTGTGACCAGAAGGTCATTGGTTCAAATCCCCGAGTCAGCAGAGGGATGTTACCGTTGGGCCCCTGAGCAAGGCCTTTAACCCCCGATCAATCACACCCTGCTTCCCCTATTGTTTGTTGATTTGGATAAACAGGGTCTGCTGAATAAATAAAACGATCGTACGTAGAGACGGAGGCTTTGGATTCACACTGGGTTATTCACCGAGCGACTTCCTGTGAGGCAGCAGATGGGCGCCACCTTCCCGAAATCAGGGGCATGCTGGGAAACGGGGTTGTGATGAAGAGTGTGACAAATGAGAGTGAGCAACCCCACCCCACAGCTCCCCTCCCACCACCCCCAGAGACGCTCCCCGAGTTCAGTTCCCACAGACGGAATATTGCAGCTGATAGGGACGACCCCCACCCAAAAATCTGCACCAGGCCAAAACAGCTCCCCCCCCCCCACCCCAAATCCCCTTTTCCCGACGGATGTCCCTCATCACAACCGAGTCACGTCATATATCCAAACACTCGACACCCACCATGCAAAACTACCCATTGTCAAACAAGGGACAGACGCCAACTCAAGTCCAATTCTCTTTCAAGAAACGTGCAGCGGAAAGTTCTGGCCTGTTATTAACGCCCCTCCTCACACAAAAATCTATGCCATCACAGTTATTTAGCAGGCAGACGCCCACATCCATCAGATCTGTAAGCGGCACCTAAAACTTTCCACCCCCTCCTTCAGCACTCTCTCCTTTCATAAGCACCTCGATCCCGCTGCGACGCTCCGGTCGGAGACGGCGGCGCTGCCTGCGCAGGCACTGCCCCAGACGGCCATGCGTGGGTCGGACCACGGGCCTGATTCTTCAGCTGACAGTCACGCAGCAGGTAGCCTGGCAGCCGCACTGGTGATTTATGTTTTTCCTACTATGAACAAACGATACAGCGCTGAGGCAGAGGTATCTGTGCAAAATCAGTCTTGGGCATTGCAGAGGAATGCCGATACGCACTTCTGGAACGTTTCGGCTGGGCTTCCGGGTGACTGGCGATTAACGAGGTCCAATTTATCGGTTTGCGTTAGAAACTGTATCAGCACATGAGTCTGCTCAAAAAAATAAATAAATAAATAAAACAATATAAAGCAGATTAACAGACACCGATTTAGTGGTTTAAAAGAGAAGTGAAACCAATTAGTAAGTTTCTGGCCTGAACCAGAGTGGCATCAAGGAGAGGCCGGACCGCATGGCTGTCACGGCTGCAGCTCTGTTCGTAGGCTCTGCCCATGACTCTGGATAAAAGTGGCCGCACGACTCTGCACTGCTGGGCTCTTTATGCCTGGGGTGACTAGCTGTGGGCTGAGTGGGAGAGGCAGCAGGTGAGGAATAGGCGGTAACTTCCCAGCAAACTGCCTCTCTCACCCCCCACCCCACCCGTTTCCGTACCAACATTAAACAACAGTAGCGCCGGAGAAAAAAGCCTTAGATGCAGTCAGCTGATAAACTCTGACCAGAACAGACACTGCAATGAAAAGCATTCGCTGTCGCGGTTAGAGAGCTGCAGTAGATTAGCGCCCCTGAGCAGAAGGTCACTGGTTTAGATCCCATGGTCTGTAGAATGTCACTTTTGCGCCCCTGAGCGAGGCCCTCACCCCCCCCAGTTGCCCCAGGGATCGGCTGAGCCTGTTTTCTGAGTCATGCCACTTCTGATGAATAAGGTAACGCTAATGTAACGTAATGATCTCCTCAGGTAAGCTATTTCGTCGGGGGGGGGGGGGTCTGCTTATCGTCACTGAGGCCGGTGACCTCAGAGTGAACCATGAAATGACGACCCCCCCCCCCCAATGGGGGGGCTTAGTCATGCACAGGAAAGCACACCCACCCTCCCCACCCTTCACAGTGGCAAGAGCGAGACAAAGACTGTACTCCCCCCGCAGATCCACACCCCTCCCCCTTTACGACGCTCACACAGAGCACAGGAGCCCAAACCAGGCTTAGAAGCCGCCAGCCGCTAATCCTATGCGCGGTGACTCAGCCCGGTCCGGTCTGCCAGCCGCCGCTCGTGGAAACACGCGTCTGTCGGCTCGCCGGCGGAGCCAAGGGCCTCATGGGACGTGGGGCGGGACTGAAACCGGGGAGGACGGCCGGGCAGGTAGACGGATTGGTCCATCATCTTCTCACCGAGTAAAGGGCTTAATGAAACTTATAAAAATCAAAAGGCAAATGCTTTCCGTTCACAGAACACTGCTGAATTTCTGTAGCGTCTGTGTGGTGGATTATGGAAATATTACACTGTGGGGACCAAATGTCATTTGTCAAGGGGAAACTCAATGTAATGAAAATCTGCTGGTGCAATCAAAAATCCAAAAATACTAAAAGTCTTGCATTTTGTTTGGTTACTCATGGTTAAGGTTAGGGTTGGGTGGGGGGTTAAGGTATTAGGCTTTTGCCCATAGGAAGGAATGGATGGTCCCCACAAAGATATGACAATGAACACGTGTGTCTGCCAACCCCCTCGTGACCTTTCAGGTCGTCATGGTGCATCCTACCCAGCATCCTTTGCATGGGGGAGACCAACCGGGTGCGAGACAGCTGACTCAGAGGTCACCCCATCGCAGGGCCCCATTGGAGGGTGTCAGTGGTGCAGATGGGTGTGGGGGCCGCGGGGCCCGGCTGGCTGGTGACTCACCACGCTCAAATTACTTCATTCCCATCCTTTGATTTATCAACAGAGCAGAAGAGCAGCACCACGGACCGAGCAGAATGAAACGTGGGGGGGCAGAAACAGCGTTAGTCACACGCCTACTAGAGACACTAATGTCTGGAATTATAATGCACTGTCCTGACAGTGAAGTGGGCCATTCCTCAAAAGCGACCAACGGGAAAATGAAGCACAAAAGGAAAAGAAAACGGAACGAGAGACGGAGTCATCCGCCTTCGCCTTGCTTCTCTGAGTCGACGGGTTTCCGAGCCACAGCAAGCTGTTAGAAGCATCTGCTGAGGCCTGGATTAAAGGGGAGTATAGAAGGGGAGTATAGAAGGGGAGTACTAAAGGGCAGTACTAAAGGGGAGTACTAAAGGGGAGTACTAAAGGGGAGTACTAAAGGGGAGTACTAAAGGGGAGTACTAAAGCGGAAGCCCGGCAGTTTGACACATGGCCAAAGACCACAGCCTGACCACTTTTGGCTGCTCGTTTTGGAGCCCGAGATGAAAGCCCAGGCAGAGCAGAGTACAGGAAAGAGCTTCCAGGGATGGGGGGAGGGGGGGGGACAACAGCCAGAGCCACAATGCCAGGTGCCACCAAACAGTCACAGTAACGTAAGCAAAAAGCCGCAGGGCCGTAAGCTCCAAGTACCGCAGTCACTGCAAGAAGCGGTGACACAGTCGCACAGATGGGTCTCATTTATGGCCCCTTGTGTTTATTCACGCAGCCACTTTCATCACATCCAAACCACTGTGACTGCGGCCAAAATCATATTAAGCAAATATATAAAAAACACAAAACAGAGGCGGGGGTTGGGGGGATGGTGGTGGGTACAAGGATTTAACAGGTTTAACAGGCTGAGAGGAGCACCAGTCTGTCCCTCGGTTTAATCACCAGAGCGAGGTTCACGCCGCAGGATATCCAGCCAAAACGAATGATGCTCTGAGCGGCGTCTGTGGAGAGCAGCGCCTCGAACCGGGAGCCGCGGGGATTCGGCTCCTAATCGCCCGTCCTCTGGCCTCCATGCAAGTAGCCGGAACACTTTCAGCCCAGACCGCAGCTCTGCCATGGCGTCTACCTTCACGCTGACACACACCACGCGCGACTGTGACTGACTCACGCCTGAAGAGCTCGAATCACGGAGACCGGGCAGTTTCCATACCAGCGCAAAACGGCCGACGTCAATCTATGTAACCTCTAAGAACACAGAAACCCGCCAACGAGGGACATGTCCCTTGTCCAAGTCTGACCCCTTTCATGATTAATCTGGTCACCCCCCCCCCCCCATCCCACACATGATGTCCTATGACTCATATAAGTTGCATGATTACCACAGACTACATAACTGCAACATAATACAGCAACCGAGGACTAAATGTACCCCTTAAATGCTAGTCCAGAGCCAGGCCTGCTGTGCAGACTGCTTCTCGAACCTGCGTTTGTGGGCGACAGGATCCTGGGGGTCTCCAATAGCCGCCAGTGTCTGCTCATGAGCATGACACTCTCTCTGGCTACCAGTGGGCCAATGAGCCGCTCAGCGAGTGAACGCCAGCCTCTTACATTTCACTCCTGTGCCTGGATAAATATCCACCTTCTCTTTTTATTCCACAGGGAGGAGTCCTTTGCACGGGGCGGGGGGGGGGGGTTGGCACACGCCGAAGATGGCGCGTTTCCTGTCGTGCCACCTCCAGCGCACGCTCGAATACAGCGCGCGTGCACTTCAGAGGCACCTCTCTAAACTCACAACACGCAGGATTTCCAAGTTATAAATACACACCGGAAGCCGGCCCGTGACGCCGGCTTTTGAAGACACACACTCCCCAGTGCCCTTCTCTGGAGGAAGCGTCTCCAGCGCGGCACCCGAAACATCCAGATTTACACAGCACCCCCACATCTTCGTATCAAACGCAAAAATGCGCCCCGATACACACTCGCCAGCAATTCTGAGACGACCGCACACCTATACTTGTAAATACTAGAAAGACATTTTCGCTACCGAAAAATGTAAACAGACGTACCTTAGCTAAGCTACAAGCATTAGCTAAGCTGCAAGGAATACCGAAATTCTATTTAAATACCAATTAACATATTAAAGTTACGGAAAACTATTCAGTCAGCGAGCAATTATGTAAGAACCGATCATACATTTATATGTGATGTGTATAACATTATTATTATTATTATAATTATAATCATTATGATAATCAATTCTATAATTACTGTTATTGTGCCCATTTATTAATATTATTATTGTTATTAAAACAACTATTTTTGGGGTGGAGCAGATACAGCTAGCATACTGGCATGCATTTTCTGTCCCTCTAAACCCTGAATTTAATGAATGAGAATGATACTCAAAGAAAATGTTTACATAGCGTAAAATATGCTGATATCAGAGTGAATGATTCCTGTTTTAAATTCCGCTGAATGACGCCTGGACTAAAATAAACCGCCGCTGAACCAGCAGAGTTTCTTGGAAGGCCCCTATCATGCCGCGCGCCCATACGAGCCAGCAAACCGCACGAGCTGCCGCGGCCCCGACTTCGCAGAAGACGGCGGGATTGACGCACATGCGAGGCGGGGTTTGCCCGGACTCGCCTCTCTTCACACCCCACACAGACGTTGCTGGGAGACCAGAGGGAGTTCCTTAAAATATGCACAGCCCTTGACGAGCGGGCGAGCCTTTCCGGGCTGAGAGACTCTAGAAAGCCTGGGAAGCCAATAGCTTAGCCAGATCCTTATTTACCTCTGCAGAATACCACAACTCCCCCTTTTCTTTAGACTTGGTCCAACTGGTCTTTCATAATCCCAATTTAAAAAAGCACAAAATTATATGCCGCGTAAATCTAATTATAATCTCTACATTACTGCACGCATATAGAAATGTTAAAAGATCTTACCTGAGTTTCTGTTAAACTCTCTAAAGCTTGCATGATAGATTGTTCTGGCTTTGGGGCTTGGGACTACAAAGAGAAAGAGAGAGAGATTTAAAACCATGTATTATTTTTGCAAACATGCAAATAATTTGAACTAAATTAAAATTTCGCTAGTTAATGAAACACTGGTATACAGATAACTGTTATAATACTGACTGCATGGGTTTTACTGGGCAACTTATAATGTATAGAAATAATTCTTACCATCAAACCTGCCTCAACTGTTGGTACAAGTGTTAACCTGCTCCCATCAGAGACACCAAAATCCTGCAGCTTTCCTGAATGTAGACGCCTGTGGATAAGATGTGACAAAAGAATGAAAAATAAGTTCTAAAAAAATACAATGAATTAAGTTTTGCGACAAAAGAACAGAATAACAACGTAACAATAATAAAATTAAGTCCTTCCTGTTTTTCAGCGACCTTGAAATGCAGAGTTACCAGGGTGTCATAAAAAGATAAGAACGAAACACAAAAAAGGAAATTCGCCAATATATGACATCACTGCACAATCCGACCTACTGGTTTAATATGATTGCGAAATGTCTATGGAAGCTTCTTATGTTCACGTAGACAGCGTCACATCCGTGTATTTAACATTCCAAAATATAATCTTTATTTTGTATCTGATGTCTGTACCCGTTTGGCCTACAAATAAGAATAAAACTCGTAATTGCTGCGTGTTTGATTCATTTATTGCAATTCACTGCATGTTCATCGAAATCGAAAACGCAGACTGCAGCAGTTACCTTTCGATTCACGTTAAGACAAATGTTTCCACGTTACAGAGGATTCGCATTCATGCCGCGCGCGACGCCGATCGAAAACTCCATGCCAACTTCATGCAAAAAAACGCCACTTTGATGCAATGCCCGTCCCGTGGGGGGGGGTTAAACTATCCGCGCGTTGCAACCTGACACAAGACATTTCGACATTACTTTGACGTTAAAGCGTTACTTCAACGGGAAGTGGATGCAATCGTCCTGGAGAACAATCTGTAACTGGCAGCACTAAGCAAGATCCATCCGGC
Organism: Stomatorhinus ivindoensis; assembly: GCA_019775895.2. Taxonomy (NCBI): domain Eukaryota; kingdom Metazoa; phylum Chordata; class Actinopteri; order Osteoglossiformes; family Mormyridae; genus Stomatorhinus; species Stomatorhinus ivindoensis. Next base: position 12,897,215 of record JABFEB020000043.1, read on the forward strand.
TTATAAACGATGATCCGAGCATTCGACGACGTTACCGAAATGGGGATAGCATTAGCTTATTTGCGGCTTATTTGCAGTGTTAAGATCAGACACAGGGCGCACACATTCGAAGTTACCTTTACGGACAGTTTGTGGTCCTATATTATATGAACCATTGCGCAATTGCACCCAGGACTCCTTTACACACTAATTGCAATATTATTCAACTTTACAGTTGCCCTGCCCCCGTTTTCCGCACATACACACGCCGAAACAGCATAAATCCCCTCTGCCATACCGAATATAAACATGTCTGCACAGCTCGCTGTCATTAACAAGCGAGGCAGACCGATAAAGCGGGGAGGCTGGTGGTAACATTTTTGACAGCAATTTACCTGTCACTTATATCCCATACACGTTAGGTCGATCAGTTAAGTCATTTCGTCATGTGAAACCGTAAAATAATAAAAATAGAAAAGAAATAAACAATCTAGGACTATATAAAAATTAGATGTAATTGATGGGTATAACGCTCAATGGTATATTATATATTCCGTTGGCCTGCTCGTCCTATTGAAGCTTTTTCAAAGCATTTTGTAAAAAGCTGGCCGTAGTGCTTCTTTCGGACCAGGTGCAAAGCGCACATGAAGGGTCATTTTCATGTGCTTGGTTACTCACGTCTCCTTGTGCAGCAGAGCAAGTCGCTCCTTGGGGACGCGGAGCCTTTGCGAGAGCCTCCTCTTCAGCCCCTCCACCGTCTCTTCCAGGGGAAGGGAAACTTCGAAACGTGTGCCGGTTGTGGAGTGAATAAGCACATTCATGGAGGGCTCGCTTGGGACGGCCTCGCAGGACGGAGCTCCGCGACTGGTGCAGCTTCTGGCGGTGGGATGCTGGTCCATTCGAGTCTCTGAGTTTGCAAATGGAAAACCGAGGGAGGATTTTTAAAAAATATTTCTATAACTTTAGGGCTGCGGGGGACAAAAAAATCCCCAACTCTAACTGGATCTGTCGTCAAGTCGATGGGGACAAAAGCATTCTTTATCTGGTTCCTTGAGCCAGTGATCCACGTACACAGTATTTCCCTTTTGTCCCCCTAGAGCCAAAAAATAGATAACGAACGCTATTCTTACCAAAGATTTTCCCTTTTTCTGCATATATTACTAATTTCTATATTTTCCTTTTCGGTCACGGGGGTGTGCTTGCGATCCCACGTCCAGAGCAGATGTCCTGTTTTAAAGACTGCATACGTCGATCACTGAAAAGCTACTGAGCTAACAATAGAATCTGTACTGCAAAATCGACCTTGCAGTATAAATCATATGTAGACTTATTTCCGCATGTTCAAATAAAGGCAGAAGAAATATATGCTAGAAAATATTTTAGGAGCTAAAAAAATGAATGTGTGCAGAATGTATCTTTCGGCGTCAGGTTCCACAAAACTACACACGCCTTAAAAAAGTAACAAAGTCCTCCGGTCTCTGCCCATGCTGCTCACGGCGACTCCAGCGCAAAATCACCGACAGCGGGCGCATCGGAGAGCCGCTCCTCCACACTGAGGCCACGCCTACCGCACCCAGTCCTTCTGACCTATCACCGGAATAAATGCGTAGACTTTGCTTGCAGTGACCTATCCGCAAGCCGGTTAAAACCACCCACGTGGTGAATAGGCTCCACCCCTAACCGTCTACCATGCTTTGTGAATATAACCAATCAATTCACGGCTTGTGTGACGAATCACGCTTAGGTACGCAATTGTGCCTGCCCTCTCCAGTCATTCATAATGTGACACAACCACAGGTTCTTATGCGACATACGAGACAATGTTTTATCTATGATACTGAATTATATTCTTTAGTTTAGCTTTAATCAGCAAGCAATACCAGTACAAGTCAGTAGATGGATGGATTCTCAGCAGGAAGTACAAATGGACAGTCGGCACATTTCCTGTCCTATCCACATGTCCTGGCTAAAGTGGATAATGAATTTAGACTATATGCGAGCTAAACAGTGAGACTGCAGTTTTCAGTCCTATCAGTATCAAAGTGAAAAATTAAAACCATGACAATGTCATTGCGCCCGTTCACCAATATTTAAGCAAAAGCTATACTCGTTTTAAACCATGTCTTTATTAATATAACAATATTAATGTTTGCAGTCATATGAAGTACCTGACAAAGCCATACGCCCCTACGTAGGCTGATGCATTGAAGTAACCGACGGACGCTAAAATTTAAAAGGGAAACCATTCCGCCCTCTAGCGGTGAAACGTACTATTTTGCGAATCAGGCAATGTAGCACACAAAGCAGATTCAAGTTTGGTTATGCTTTTCAAATCTGCATATTTGTAACAACTTGTTGTTATTATTATTATTATTACCATTATTATTATTATTAGTGTTATTTTATTTTAGTAAAAGACTACTAGTAGGTACATTCTAACGAGACACTAAAATCAACATACTTATTTGGACCAAAATTTACTTGTATTTTGAATACAAACAGAAAACAAACATTGATTTGCTTATGTTAAACTTTCCATTTGGTAATCTAAATATTTAGTAGACGCCTTTGGCCAGACTGACATACAAAAGGGTATCCAATGCAGCTGAGGCTAAGGGACTTGCCATAGTATTAGGCGCTACTTGAACCAACCACCTCCTAGGCATTTCAAGACTAATCGTATGAGCTGCATACCGCCTCATTCTCTATCCGTGTACGAGCCACGGACAGTCTAGGGGTTAAGGAAAGAATACTGCATTCTCTAAAGAATCCAAATTTCGGTACTTGGTGGGAAAGTACGATTACATCTTTTAAAGTGTTTGCAGGTTTAAATGGTTAGATAGTGTGGGGTTTACTCTAATATGCTAATAAACACAAGTTTTAAAAGTGAAACGGAGCGTATACAATCTAACTAGAAAAACAACCTGCTAGACAAATTTATGAAGCATGCAAACACGACACGACAGAGACACGTTCGATGCAGTAACAGACACACATTTAGTGCAATAGCTTATTATTAGGTTTCGACACAAACCCGATACATACTTCAGTGTTGTTTTCGCCAGGTTAAATAACAGGGCAAGGTGGGATCGCCGCGTGAAATTCTCCCAAAAGGCTGTGGATGCATGGTTTCTGTGTGACTCGCTATCCTGCCCCGTATGACAGCAGCTTTAGTCACCTTAGGCCCAGACCACAAGCAGGTGTGCGTGTACGTGTGAGC
>JABFEB020000043.1:12903056-12930474 GCA_019775895.2 Stomatorhinus ivindoensis
CATTCTACTACTACTGAGCCCGCTGAAAAGGGAATATTTAAAAAAAAAATAAAAGCTCATTTTACACACATAATCTCCAAGAGTTAATGGCAGCTCTTTTTAAATAGATTTGGAACATTAAGTTTGGAGCACTTGATTCAGTTAGAGCAGTGGTACTAATGTGTTGGGACGCATGTTCCCAGGTCTAAAGAGAACGGCTTTCACGAGAGGCCCCCGGGGCCCCTGGAACCCCCAGCCAAGCGCATCTGCACCATCAGCCCCGCCCCCAGGCACAGCCCTGCCCACCCCCTGCCTCTGACTGGCCAGCTGCACCCGACGCCCCCGCCCCTGCAGCACTACGCCCTGGAGGACATAGCAGTGCCACACCTATATCGTGAGCCCCAGAGGCTGCTGGAGCTGCGAGACCTCAAGGACAGGCCGCGGGTCTCAGGTAAGCCATCTTTACCGTACAAGTAGAGCATTGTGCTAACAATGCGATGGTTGTAAGTTCAAATCCCAGGGAGCACAACGCAACATGCTGCAAGTCGCTCCGCATTAAAAACATCAGGTGAACGAGTACAGTGTGAAAATGGAAACTGTAACTGGCTAAGTTGCCTGTGGTTTGAAGCTGCTCCAATGTAACAGCCACACCCACCTGCCGTAACATAATAGAAGGATGTATGTTGATGGTCAGTCTATTGACAATAACTACGGTATAATTGGCAGCATAATCCAGATCCGCTTCCCTCTCGCAAACATCAGATGACTCGAGCTGTCCAGCTTACTGATGCGTCCCGGCTGCCTTGTGCCGCCTGAGCGCTGCTCCAGGCCGCCTTTAAACCTGACTGGGATAACTGGTCAGAAGACTGATGGCTGGGATTAATGTGTGCTGTCAGTCGCTGCTTTAGCCTGCTTCCTGTCAGCTTTATTATCAGCTGTAGGGAGAAGCTGTGCTGCCTTTGCGATTCTTTGACGGTTTGCTCGAAAAGCCCTCACCTTTTAAATGGGTCAGGCTTTTGATAAATAGGCTGTCTTGGATAAAATGCAAGGTTTGAGAGCCAGGGCCAATTCTAGGATATGTTCCCCCCCCCCCCTCCCCCACAAAGAAATACTGGATGGTCCATCATCCCCATGATTAAATTTGATGAGCAGAGGGGCAGGGTGCCCAACAAGGCCGAATTGCTAAATGGTTTTAGAATAATTATTTCCAGGGGGTCTGAGACAAAAAGCCCAGCAAAATAGGATGTACAGGGTGGGCCATTTATATGGATACACCTTAATAAAATGGGAATGGTTGGTGACATTAGCTTCCTGTTTGTGGCACATTAGTATATGTGAGGGGGGAAACTTTTCAAGATGGGTGCTGACCATGGCGGTGATTTTGAAGTCGCCCATTTTGAATCCAACTTTTGTTTTTTCAATAGTAAGAGGGTTATGTGACACATCAAACTTATTGGGAATTTCACAAGAAAAACAATGGTGTGCTTGGTTTTAACGTAACTTTATTCTTTCATGAGTTATTTACAAGTTTCTGACCACTTGTAAAATGTGTTCAGTGTGCTGCCCATTGTGTTGGATTATTAAGGTGTATCCATATAAATGGCCCACCCTGTACATTGGTTTTGGGGAAAGCCACACCCATCGACCCCTCCCATTGGCTGACATATCTCCTGCTCACTCCATCCGGTGGATTCCGGCAAAGCTGACTCAATGCCTGGTGGAGTTTGAACATCCAGTACAAGGACATAAGGCGTTTTCTGAGGTGCCCCCTTTATTATTTATCCGTGTCACTGCCTGTCTTTCATTCTGTCCCTGTTTCCTACCCCTCACTTTATCCTCCGAGTATCATCATGTCTAATATTTACTCAATCCTGCCATAGCACCACCTATATCAAACTACATAAATCTTATTTGTTTTTAGGCAAAGCGTACATGTTTTTAATATTGAATATTAACGTGTAGTATATGAGTGTGCTAGCATTCTGGAACCTCGATGGCTAATAGTAATAGTACATCCTCTTGAATCATTGAGACTAAGTTGGGAGTTGCCTGCACCTCTGTGAGAGTCACTAGTTCCAGTGCCATCAGGATAGGATGTGTACACACTGGATTGGTGCAGTAAGTACCACATACCATTCATATTACTGTATTTTCATCCTATATTTTTTTCAAATGTAATCTGACGATTGCAACTGAAAAATTAAGGTGGCTGCACGTGGCTTCAGGAAGCAAATTTGATACCATGTTGGAAAATCAAGAAAATACCAAAGGTTTGTGTGGTAAAGGGGGAGCAGGGATCTTATGAGCAGAAGCTGGCCTGTTTGTTGTTGGTGACCCTAAGGACTGGCACGGTCTACACTTCCAGTTTCGATCAGGCAGGACAATCAAACAATTAAAATGTGTGATTCACACATATGACTCACACTTCTGTCCATTTGCCTGACAAAAAAAACAAAGGACTTTTCCTCCAAGCAATGGCGGACAGCCTGATGCAGTGAGGCAAATTGCCCTCTGTAAACAGCTCCGCCGGGTGCTATTCATGGTGCCTCTTTTCCTGCTGTGTTCTCACTGTTCCCTGACCCCCTTCGTTTGTAAACTGAAACAGAAGGAAGTAGGTGAACCAAGTTCACCACAGAGAGTGTTCTGACTGGCTGCACCGCTGTCCGGATTGGGAATTGCGAAATGCAGGATCACAGCTCCCTGCGACGGATGGTGCATACAAGGGAGAAGATAACCAGGACCTCTCTGCCCTGCAGCAAGGACACGTTCCGCAAACACTGCCTTTGGAAAGCCCCTGTGTCACAGAAGACCCCTCCCATCCTTCCCGCGGACTCTCTGCCCTGCTCCAGTCTGGCAGCAGGTACCGGGACATCCGAGCCAGTTCTGCTGGGTTCTGCTGGGTTCAGCAACAGCTTAAAACTACAAGTTATCAAGATGTCAACCGTATGCAAGTTCTTTGAAATGGGCACATAAGAAACATAAGAACATAAGAAATTTACAAAAGAGGGGGGGGGCATTCGGCCCATCAAGCTCATTTGGGGAGAACTTAACTAATAGTTCAGAGTTGTTAAACTCTTATCTAGCTTTGATTTAAAGGAACCCAAGGTTTTAGCTTGCACTACACTAGCAGGAAGACTATTCTATACTTGAACTACATGCTGTGTAAATAAGCACTTTCTCAAATTCAGTTTAAAATGTTCTCCAACTAATTTCCACCTATGGCTACCAGTTCTAGCATTTAAACTAATATTGAAATAGCCATTTAGCTGAACGGCATCCAGACCCGTTAGAATCTTATAGACCTGGATCATGTCCCCCCTTAGTCTCCTTTGCTCGAGGCTGAACAGATTCAACTCAGCTAACCTCTCCTCATAAGACATTCCTCTAAGACCAAGAATCATTCTCGTAGCCCTACGCTGTAATGTTTGCAAAGCTGTCCTTTTGAGATAAGGTAGCAGCAGAGCAGTTTTTATTACAGGAATCTATTTAGGCACTTCCAGAAATATCACAAGGAAGACACTATAAGGCTTATTCAGAGGGAGAATGCAGTGATGCCTACTGAAAGTGTGTGTGTGTGTGTGTGTGTGTGTGTGTGTGTGTGTGTGTATATATACAGATTAGGACTTGAAATGATTGGATTGGGGCATCCCTATTTTATAGTTATTATTTATATGCACAACGCACAACATATATAAACATATGTGTCCGGCCTCACTGATCCCTGTGTTTCACACTAAGTATTGTGAAATTCCCCAACCCCTTCATTACTTCTTGTCTGTATGTCACACTGTGGTCCTGGGGGAACATTATTTTGTGCCACTATATGACAATAAAGTGCACTGGACTCGAACCACAACTGTGACTTCATCATAGTGACGGTGTCCGTATGCTTCCACAGGGCTATATGTTCTGAGGTTTGAGTTCCTGTTAGTGTAATTATAATAGTGCCTATTAAGCCAAGAAATACTTTAAAAGAAATGCAGTAAACGAAACAGGAGTGCCCTGCCCGGAGTAAAGTTACAGGGACACACCCCAGGAGAGAGGACAGATGTAGGCTGGTTTACTGGTATCCAGGCCACCCATGTGATCCAACCAGGCTCACCCCCAAATGACTACATGGAACCTTTTTGAGGGATTGCCACTATGGTGAAGGCTGGGGGGTAAGGTGCAAGGCCGTTTGGATGGCCGGCATGATGGATCGCACCTCGTCAATGGACACTGGCTTTGGGAACATAACCTTTCTGACAGGGAAGGAGCTTGGGAAATGTAGGATTTAGAAATGTGTCATTCAAATCAAGTTGGCCTCTTGAAGGAGGGCAGAGTCTCACCTTCATGGAGCTTCTCAGTGGTCCAGGACCTCAGATGGGTGTGGGAATGGATTTTAGCGCAAGGCTGTGGGATGCGCAGCTAGAGGTTCTCCTGGTGAACAGGAAGGAGGCCTGTATGTGTCTTTGAGGTGCAGAAAGTAAAATTTGTTACTTCCTTTAGTTGGTCAGTGCCTTTGCCCATCCAGGGAGGTAAAGTACCTCTGGATTTATAAACAGGGCCACTATTTTAAAAAAGGGTGATCAACATGGATCAATAGATGTTGCAACTGCAAGGGACCACACTTCTCATCCTCCTTGATCAAGTCTGTCCCCAGGTACTGCAGGGAAAACTCAGCCCGATAGCTAAACCTAGGGTACAGTAGGAACAACCCATATTCTGGTCTGGCCACAGAAAACTGAAGCAACTTGCTCTTCTCAGACACTTCAGTGAAGTGCAGTTTTATAGGAACATACTGATGCATCTACTAGGACGATGTTGACATACAACGAGAAGGCATATGACTGTATGGCCCAGATCATACTATAGGTGGCACTACTGGAATTTGGGGTACCTGGGTCAGTACTCTATGCTATTCACTTCCTGTATGTAGTAAGAGGTGTGTCTGCATTTGTTGCACAGACTCAAAGTTGTTTACATTGGGTGTTGGCCTCTATAAAGGCTAGTTTCCACCCCTGTAATGACATCATGGGCTCATGTCATGGATGTCATCATGCGGTCACGGCTGGAAGGAAGTCTAGTATCGAGAGTAGAAGCGACGTCCCTGGTCTTTGCTGATGATTTAGCTGTCATCGGACCAGGACCTCCTGTACGAACTCGAGTGGCTCAATGCCCAGTGTGAAGCTGCAGGGATGGGAATTGGTGCCACCAAATCTGAGGCCAGGATGCTGATTTGGAAAAGAAGAGAGTCTTCCTTTAGTGAAGGAGTTTATGTACCTTGGTATGTTGTCCATGTGCTGATAAGCGGGAGACTGAGACTGACAGGCAGAAACATTTGATGGATACAGTTTTGTGGGTAAAGCTAAAATGTTCTGATGACACCCATGTTTCACCAGTCAATTCATGTCCTTATCCTTAGCAGTGGTCATGAGCTGTGGGTATCAACCAGAAGAACATGGTGCAGGAATTATATCTCTCAGCTGATATCTGGGAATCCCCCAAAACAAGCTGCGACCTCAGACAGAGAGACGTGGTCCAGCTCAGCATCATCTTGACTAGGAGAGCGGATGACTGACGGATGACTGACGGATGACTGAGATAATGATTTCCAGGCTTCTCGAATAAATTGCCATATAGGTGATTTTAACAATGCCTAGGTTTTAATTAAAGGGAAAAAAAACAAACATGTCACAGCAGTCAATTCTGGAACAATATTGCACAATTCAGCAGCCGGTCTTTCCCGTAGACCTGTAAGCATACTTCTATTGCATGTTTACACAACACCTACTCCAACTTCTCAATGGCCTTCACATAACAATCTATTAAAGTACATTCATTGTATTACTATATATAGTAACACAAAGCAAATAAAATTTACCTAAAAAGTTGACTTCAAATTCTTGCCGTATTTATCAACATACATGTATGTTTGTATATGTGAGCATCTTCTAGCCATATAACCAAGATGCCCACCCTCATCTGTGAAGAAGTGTAAAAAAAATATGGATGGCTGGTCATGTAAAAGAATCAAGTAATGAAGCTGTATTCTATGCTGGTTGATTTGGAGACCGTCATAAATATTGCTAGCACTACATGAGGGCGACCAGTTAACGCTACGACTCCGACACCCGTTTCCAGAAGGCGGGAATTCCACGTGCAATTCACACACATCTCACATACCCGGTTATACCACACTGTGATACAATCATTTAATGCTAAGATAAAATGCAAATACCTGTTTGCGCAGGTCTCCACACAAGTGCGACCCATACGGCGCAGGTGTTAGTGGCTCACTGGGTTCCTGCAGGGCGTGTAGCCTCAGGTAACCATAAACAACAGAACGGCAGATCATAGAAGGACGGCGTCTGTTCTCATGGCAACGGGAAACAAACAGAAGACAGCAGCTAGCATCATAGATCACAGATATCATAGACAAGCACAAAGACTCACATGTGGGTCATCACTTGAAAGCCATCCATTGTTTTTGTGTCAGGCTTAAAGCCAATTAACTGCCTGAAGGTGGGTGTTTCAGACTTGACTGAAGTCTGGGAGGGTTGTGTGTCATCTTTATACGCAGTGACCACCCAGCCATATCTAAACAAGCTTTACAGATATCGATCAAGTGCACAGCTATAAACGTTTGTTAAATGTTTGTTGAAGGGCATTACCGCTGCGACATCAGCACCCTGTCGCCAAGTTTCTTTGGAGATCTTTCCTAGGAGGGAGACGCCTTTAAAAACACTCCTTTATCTGACAGCGGAAAAAAAAACCCCATCCCAACCCAAAGAATGAACTACCCATTTACTGGAATCTAAAAAAAAAAAAGGATCCAGTTTAATCCACACAATGTTTCTTCCCGATACAATGAGCGCATTTCCGGAATCAATCACACAGATCACGAACAGAACAATGGCTATGGGGCTGTGATAACACCCCCCCGCCCCAAAGAGATGAAAGGGGTCTGGACATTCAAGTTATGTCCATATAAAGAGCAGTATGCCAAACAGAAACACAATTCAACAGCCAGTGTCAAGTGAAGTCGCTCATTTCATCCTGAGCAAAACGTCAGCTGCGGCCGCATAAGTCTGTCGGAAAGCGTCCTGCAAAAAAACCAAACGGTCCCTTTTCTTATATGTGATGTAATAGTTTCATCTAAACTCTACCTTAATCAGGGTTATAAGGTCCTTAACAGGCCAATAATGGACGTGGCAGGATGGAAGCAGCTGGGGTTGGATTGAAAACATGGCAGCAAGGGGAGGCACCGGGAACAGGATCGAGAACCACTGCCTAAACTACTCCGTAAACACAAAATTCCTGCAACAGCAGCGAAGTAAAATGCAGCGGAAAACATCCTGCTTCTGTGATAATATTCAATCAGTATTATTTCCTTATGAGCACAGATGACAAATCTTAGCTACACAGATAATGAGAAGGGAAGGAAGCTTTCCGGAGCGTGCCAATACAAAAAAAGGGGCTTTACTGACACCTTCTGGAAAGAAAGTGAACGATGACAATTACTGCCAGACAGACCTCAGTTCTGTTTCATGGAGCGGTTACTGATGGAGCAGGGAGGAAAATAAACCCACAATCTGACCCAAGGAATATGGAAAAAAGAATACACACAGACACGGGTCAAAAGTGTTATTCCAAATAAATTTATTGGTAATTTCATCCACTGTACAAAGCACAGGTGTCTTGCGCTTAAAGAATTGAGTCTGCAGGGATGGGGACAGACGGTTTTCAGTCACTCCTTCACGCCAGTATAACAGAGTACCTAAGAAATATGTCACTGGTCAGTACACAATATTTCTTACTGAGCTGATTCCATCTCAAAAAACAAGTGTTCTTGGGAAGATAAAAGACCCATACTTATATTAAGAAGAGTAACAGCAACAGGCAGGAATGATTTTTACATCAAGCAAGGATAGTTAAAAAAAAAAAAAAAATTTTATCAATAAACTGAAAACACTTAAGCAGACCATTATAATGTAACAGGTGGTGGAGTACGAGTAGGATTCTCACCTGGAGGTACCAACAGAGGCACTTAGAGACACTACTCCAGGGCCTTGACGATAGCCTCATTAGCCTCTATGCTGATCTGCACCTCTGCCCTGGACACCTCGTCCGTGGCTGTCCCAAGGTCAACCTGGGCCTTCTCGAGGTTCGCTTTAGCCGTCTGGGAAAAGCAGCAGCAGCCTTTAACTCCCATACTACAAGTACGCTAGTATCAGCAAACAAAATGCCTCAGAGCATCAAGTCTCAATTCGTGAATCTGCATCTCTTCAAATAACCTCTTAGGTTGAATACAGACAAATCTACAAAATTTACCAGTTAGAAATACAGAGCAGGTTTATGGATGTGACAACGGGAGCTTGGCAGAGAATTGCCCCTATGAGAGATTTAACACAAGTTTGAAGCCTATTTCATAAATAAAAGAGGCATTTGCCCATGACTGGACAGACAGAGGTGAAAGTTCCCATGATATCCTCGATGACATCAACATTAATCGAAGAGTATCATGCTTACACGCTCGAAAGCAGGCTTCCCAAATTCCAGTCCTGAAGGCCCAGAGTCCAACCCAGTTTGCTGATTTCCCTACTCAAACACATCTTAATGAGCTAACTAAAAGGTCAAGTAAGTGTGTTTGAACCAGAAAATCCACAAACCAGATTGGATTCTGGTCCTTCAGGACTGGAATTTGGGAAGCCTGCTCTGAAGAGAGCAGGACTCACCGCCAGGTCCAGGCTGTCGAGGGTGACGGCTTCTTCGGCCAGCAGCTGCACGGACGAGTCCGCATTGACTGTGACAGAACCGCTGCTCACTGAGAAACAGAGGCACCCTTACTGACCGCACAGTGTGTTGATAAGCAAGATTAAGAAAGGCCATCACTGACTATGGTCAACATTTAAATGTCTGTGCCTTGTACAACATTATGTTTCAATCCACACTGCATCACAGAAACTAAGTCAACACTTTTAAGAAAATTGTATGACCACACCAGGGCAGTACAATGCTTAAATACTGCTCTATTTCTAATTAAACCAACAGGAAATACTGTATTCACTATCACTGCCACACAAGTTACACTTGGAAAACAATCGCACCATTTGTATTATTGCTTTATCCATCCAGAAACAGCCCCATTAATTTTATGCAAGAAATGGTGCATTCTGCATAAGGAGAACCAGATTTCTCAAAAACCAACCAGAAATGAAAGCATGGTACAGCTCAGCACAGTACAGTACATTTCATGCACATCATTTACAAGAAAGGCTACAAAGTAACATTAAAACTAACAGCGGGTCAATGGAAACAGGTTACAATAGTAGGATGTTAGATATCAAATTTCCCTCTATCAATTGTCTATATCCGCTTGTCTTATTCAGGATTGTGGGATTCCAGAGCATTCACACCTATGGGGAATTTGACAACTCCAATTAACAGCAGCGTGTTCTTGGACTATGGGGGGGGGGGAACCCCACAACGACACAGGGAGAACATGCAATGCAAACTCCACACACAGGGAACCCTGGCCGAGATTCAAACCCAGGTCCCAGAGTTGTGAGGCAAAAGTCCTAACCAAACAACAAATTTAAGTAAGAAAATAATGAGGCCAGACAACATAAGGTGTTAAAACATGGCTTCTCACCGAAATACTTTGCAGAAGAACCATCTTCATTGAAGACAGTGACCACGCCAGGCCGTAGGACCTGCAGCGTGGGGACGTGTGCGGGAAGGATCCCGAAAGCGCCGGTCAGCGTGGGCACGTCGATCTGCTTCACGTTTGCCTCCTTATAAAACACCTACAAGCACCAGTAAGCAGTCACTGGTCAGTGCCGTACAGACAGACATATACGTGCATGTACCATCTGATTGATTAATCACTGACAACTGAAGTAAAATCAGTTTTAGGTTGGATATTCGACAGATATTTAGATCCACACTCTCCAGACATAGCGGCGGTATTTCATTCACGCTAGCCGGCATAAGGGGTCAAAAGACGGACAGTTTAATTCCACAGCCTGGCTGATGATGGCTGCTGTGTCCTGCAAGTCTCACGTAGTACAATAATTTGGACATGATTCTGGATCACTGGCTCCCACAGCCTAGAAGCTAGGGGGGAAAAATACAATAAAGGGTTAAAATGAGTAAAATTCGCTGTGCCCGATGTGTCTCAGGTAATTGTACAATCTGCCCCCATTTTGTAGTCCCAGGTCCCGTGGCAAGCTATCATCTGCGAGGCAGTGGAATTGAACTGGCCGTCTTTCGACCGCTTTACGCCGTCCAGCACGAGTGAAACACCGCCGCTGGGTCTAGAAAGTGGATCTGAATATCTGTCGAATATCCAACCTAAAGCTGATTATCACCTCGGCAAGGTTCACACACACAAAGCTGCCAACTGTATGGTGACATAACGTCAACCTTTCTCGTCGCCCCGTTTTAATTGGGGGTTGCAGTCAATTATATACTTGAGCTGATGAGAACTATGTCAACAAACATTATATTAATAGTTCCATCGGTAAGAAAGACAGCAATGCATCTAATTTTGCATAGTTTCCAAATCTCGCTTAAGGCTAGAGGACACCACTCGGCTAATAGCTAAGAGTTAGCAGGCCCATCTGGCACTTGCACCGTGGTCGATCCAGCGATCCGGACAACATAAATCTGGCAGATGTATGAAACAATTATAAAATGGTTTAATCTACAATGTTAAATACAGATTTAACACATTTCCTTAACCGTACAAAAACTGAGGCTAGAGAACATATCACGCTAGCTAGCATGCTAAGAGATTCTAATGCCAATGTCATTGGATTCACGTATCCACATCCTGTTAGTATTTTAATAACGCGGTTCCCCATGACGTTTAGCAGCTCCTCAAACAGATTATATGATCAACTAAACCAGCATCCCAGCTATGTTCTGTGGGCCATAGTCCCAGCGGTTATCCCCGGGCTCTTTACCTCGGTCGGCGAGGCAAACGTGAAGGACATCTGGGACGTTGCAGACGGCGGGTCGGCGTAGCACCGCGCTTGGCGCAGAACTGGAAATGCGCGACGAACAAGAGACCGAGCCGCAAACATATTGCTTAAATCTACACGTATTATAGAGATGTTAAAAAACACACTTTCAACCGGCAACCGGCAACCTACACCTTCATTCAGGTCCACCAAGCGGCGTGCCACTGAAAGGACAAGCGAGACTAGGGCAGGATCCACCCCCACGACGCAAATTCCGCAGAGCACTATGGGCAATGAAGTCAATTCAACTGTAGGCTCTCTCCGACACTGGAGTCCCTAAATTGACCACAGAATGTAACTGTGAGCGCACTGAGACGGTCTGGCAGCTCGTTTGGGGTTTCTCCCCTGTCTTGTGACTTGTGTTGCCTGGGACAAGTATCTGTACTGAATAAGAGTTTTGAATATGGATGGATTGATTTATCCAGGCGTACAGTATATTCATAAAAATTTTACGTCTAAAACAATGTACAGTATCCACGACAGAAATTGCAGAATTAATTGTTGCAAAATTACCAACTTGCTAAATATTCTTCACTATTTCAAATTGCATATCTAACCGAGAGGTGGCGCAGTCAGAGTGTCAAATAAAGAATGTCTATTAACATGTGTTACGGCATAGGATAATTTTAACTTTACACATAACTATATCTGAGATCGAAACATTCACGCGCATCACACCTTTTTATATATAACTATACCATAAAAATACGTGGCACATCCAGACCAGCAAGACTAACAGACACAGACACATATATGCATGCCTATTTTACCGTATATATGTTTTACCCCTTCTATAAGTATGATACTACAAATCCAACCTTTGCATAAACCTCGGACTTGAGGATACGCACTGACGAGAGTGCAATGACGGTGGGGAGGTCATAAAACCGATTGTCTTGTAGTTGTTTAGTTGCGACAGAATTTAGCAAAGAAATCATTTACCGATATTTTAGTTCTGTACGTCTCAGCAATGCAGTGTTCAGAAAATTCAACCAGCAACATTTTTTCAAATTCTGGGATTGAATATAGTATAAAAATGTTTTTAAAATGGTTTTTAAAATCGCTCCGTTGACAAATGATTAGCGAAATTGTATCAAAGGAGTATTAAGGGATCTTGGACAAGGTGCCGATCATACGACCTTGGAAACCTTGTACACCTTAAGAAAGCTTTGGATTTTTTTGCATGTGTCTCAGTCGTCAGTGATACAATATACTTTTTAATTAGGCACAAAATATTTTTCGTAAATTTATTTTATTTAAAAACATCAAATCGAACGATCAAGCTTGCGGTATGTCTTTATAAAACACCACTAAATCGCGCATAACGTTGATGGTAAATTTTCGCTTTTTCATCTCTGAATTTTCACGATTTCTTGGAGAAAACAAGACCCACTTATTACCCGCTTGTACGTAACCAGCTAGTTCGTCATCGGCTACATCACATGGTGCTTTCCAGGGCGGGCTTGTGGGTGTGTCCTAACCCATAGTGTTTCATTCATAAATACCATAAGCGTTTATTTCGGAGCTGACCGATTCCATTATTTTAACACCGAATATCCCTGGATGGACCAGGTAGATTACAGTTAGGTGAGTCTTGTTCGTTCGTTCGAATCGCCTTTCTTTCTAGCATGGAATAACCTATTGTGGCTATGTGCACTGCCGAAAATATCATAACGAAATGTCTTATATGATGATGCCATTCTTAGCTGACTATAAACATTTACCAGCGTGTGTGAATTATTACACTTGCCTCTATATGTGATCTGATAAGAAACGGAAATTTGAGGGGTATCGCACTCTGCCCTGCTTTTGTAAGATATACTTAAAAACTGGAAATATCGTAGACACGATAATAAGTTGTCCACTTCGGATCTATACTGTGCGACTCCAGCTGAGTTTTGGCAAAACGGATATCTCCCTTGACGTAATGATCAAAAATATAATAGTTAAAATAAAATAGATTTATCAGCCAGTTATCATTTACGTTGTGTGTCAGTCTCGGTGACGGTTTAAGGGATGCTACCCGAAGCACCACTGCGGTCGGATGTCACTGTTCTGCTGGCGAGCTAAGGAAGCGCACATTGAGGATATGTGTAGAAATGTACGCTTTAGTTAAATGGGGCGCTGACAGTTTGTTTGGGGAAACGTAGAACGACTATTTTATTTCGAAGTGATCTTCATTCTACGTAAATTCTCCAAACAATGTGCACCTCCGACTAAGGAATACAAAGAAACGGGAATCATTTTCTAACTAATCGTAATCTGTGCAATATTTGTCACGTTATAAAATATGTTCCAATGAGTTAAAACAAGTGCAAAACGTGATATGAAATCATTTTAATAGCTCCATACTAGCTCCGGATCAAACCCGGAACAGACATATTTGACATATATCCGTTTGGTTTGCTTATGTTGCTGTATAGCCTATGTATAGACCAAGCATTTTACGAAGAAGACTGACAATGCAAATCCCCCACATTTGGCAGTAAGTATATCCCCATCTAGCTGCCAAATAATCATTACTGTGTGGCAATGCGGTCTTTCTTAGTAAAATTATATGACATGAAACTAGTACGCGTTATTTCACATTTTTAAAGTGGTCCGAAACTTACCCACGCTTCAGACTGTAAGTACTCTAGCATTAGGTAAGCCAGGTATATATAGTCGTTTATGTACTGACATATTATTCATTATTCGATCCTAATAAAATTTGACAGTGACTCTTTAAAGTATTGGCGTTTCATATTCATTACAGTGAGCGGTATAGAAAACGATCACTGATGCACGGCGCTAATATAAAAGTCTTTAATAGCCTAAACAAGTAATTGTACAATTCGACTTATAATTGATTTAATAAATAAGGAGAAATCAGTGCAAACATGAAAGGGAAATCTCATATACCCAAAAGGACGGGATCTTGATCTATCGCAATAAATTAATAGTAAGTCATATGTCGGTTCAGACGTATATTTCTTAGCACTCAAGCCTTAAAAGTTACGGCACCGAAACTTGCGATTTGGAATATGCGTGCATATACAACTGATCAGATGCTTTCAATGCGATGTTTGTGATAAAGATTTTGCAGTCAGGTGTGTACCGTCATCTGAATGTTTTTATTTATCTGGTGATTTACATACCCCCAGGGCAGCATTAAAAACCGGCCCTCGACTTTTGCAAGCACATACATGCCCACGATTAATTTTGCTGGAGGGGGGCGGGGGTGGTCCCCAAGATCCCGCGATAAATTACTAAAACGACGAACAACAATCAGTATTTTAAGATATATTAAAAATCTTAAAATTTTAATGTTACGTAGCGCTCCCCATAAATATGTTAAGCGGGGCCATGCATTTCTCTTTTCTGTAAAAATTTGTCTGTAGATTTGTAACCCCTTCCGGATGTATCTTAAATCCGAAAATTGCCGAAAGAAGAAAATGATCCAGCCCTATACGTGGGTTGTAGAAGGACTAATTGATTCGTAGAGTGGGTTTTAAACAGTACGATTTAAATGTAAGGAAATCGAGTCTGGTTTAGCTAATGTAAAAATAGGCTTCTGGGTGACTGCAGGTGAACGTGCTACGCCCCGGGTAATGCCGAGATGGGAATGGCGCGTGCCAATGGGCGGAACCAGTCACGACGCTGCCTCGAGCCATCGTTGCACGAGCAGTACACAGTGCAAACGTCTAAATCCAAGTTTTTTAAAACCTTAGTTCTGCAAGGTTAATTCATCTGTATAAACATTAATCCGTAACCTAATACGGTTCAGAGTCCATTTATTTGATGTGTCAAAACCCAGGAACTGCAGAGTCAAACTTGCTGTGAAATCAGGAAACAAAATAATTTGGATGTAAATATTATAGCCTATAGTATAAGTTGTAATAAAAATATGAAGTCCAAATTGCTGCAGTCCCATTCAATCAAGCTGAATTTGATATAGATTGGCCGGCATAATGGCCTGTCGGTCTGGTGTAATGGACAACGTCTATTGGATATCAGACAATTTGCAGCATTTGTTGTAATGATTCCTCGCAACAGAGGGGGACACCTGGGGAGCTCTGAGAACGCTGGCGCTGTCCATGAACTTTGCATATGCAAGCGACTCCAAATGAGGGGGGGGGGGGGTGGATGCTGAGTCTTTGCTCTCCTTCCTCATTTTCCCTCCCCGTCTCTTCAGGGGGACAGTCTCACCCTTTCTTGCCTGGACCATGAGCAATGAGTCAACCTTGGTGAAAAACCTAACTGACAACGCCACTGTAAGACCCGCCTTGCTGCTTCTCTGGCACCAGCACTTAGGCCTGGTGTGTGTGTGTGTGTGTCTGTGTGGTCTAAGGCTGGGATTCCATCCTAGTGTTCTGTGGATGAGGATTGTCTGACCAGTCTTTCACTTCAGGGTGTATCTAAGGTGAAAAATGAAAGTGAAATTAAAACAGCAATATCTGAGATGCAGCGAAACAGGGAAACGGTCACTTTTGTGACTTCATGTAACATTGCTGTCATTTTCCGTCACACACTAAGATCATAGAGGCACAATGGGCTGCCAGATTAGACACCTGTTGTGGTTTCAATAGCAGTGCTCATGTTTACATTTGTATGTATTCATTTAGCTGATCCTCTCATCCAGAGTTACATTTATTATTTATTTGCTGATTATTTCCTCCATAGTAACTTTGGCGGCAAAGTATTTCAGCCATCTGTAAAGTACGGTCAGATATTTACGGAATCAATTCAGTATAAATGACACATTCCCAGCTCGAGACTTGAACCTAAATTACTTTTGTAATTCAGAAATAAAGGCTGATGGCACCAGTGACAGGTAAGAGTCTCTGAGAGACGTTCAGCTGGTCCTGCAGCGCAATAATGAAAAACTCAGGGCAACCTGGGGTTCTTGAATGTAACCAAGAGAGAAGGCTAACAGCTCACTTTTGGATATTATTAATCTGATCAATACAGCTTAAGTTTTCGGGTAGAGTTAGACCTACAGATACACTGAACAGGTCCCTCCTTGACAACAGTGTGAAACATGTATTTAATATTTTTTTGGACATATCTGTTAAGCAAACACAGTGGTGATAGACAGATACTTTGGTAAAGAGAGTATTTTGTTGATTTGCAGTTTCCTATTATGTCTGCAACTAGGAGACGGAGCATCATGCTTTTCGGGTGAAGCGTCTTTCAATGGCCGCTGTCTTTAATTGTGGAAAACATTTCTCACCTGCCACAAAGTAAATATAGCAACGCACTCCCTTGGAGTCGATGGTTGAGAACACAACACACCAGAGAATAGAAGGTGTGCAGGTTGACTGTGGCCAATTAACCACAGCTAACTTTTATAGGCCGGAGTTTAAAATAACCGGGATTAGACATGCAATTTAGCTGCTTTGGCATTGGCTGGGATTTTAATGCCCCTGTGTTTGAGATGAGCGTTTGAAACAATTTTTAATAACGGAAGCTTAATGAAACGTAGCCCATGGAGCACAACAAGAAACAACCACACAAACAACAACATAACAAACCAGAAGCGGACATTTCCGGTCCAGAAAGTAAAAATCCAAACCAGGATTTTGTTTCAACCAACCAGCTGAGTACTGTGGATTGGGCCAGTTAAAATCTTGATTTGGCTGCAAGATTTTTGGTATGTCCTGGTGTAAGCAGTTCATGGTAAGGCAGTCCAAAAGTTTTTAGAAATTAAATTTGCCAAGCCAGTGTGCAGGACTGAATAACAGGGCAGTACTGTGCAGAAACTTGTCAGTTAAAGAAAAGGATGTCTAACCCAACTTCATATTGTTGTAAAACTATGATTTTATGCCTTTCGAAATATTTTAGCATAGCCATTTCAAAACCATTCCTAAAGCCACCCCAGTATTTGCAGTAACCATGTGAACCTATATATTTGTTGACTAATCGTACACCTTCTTAGGCTAATCAATACCTCCTCACATTGTCGAACCATTCAGACCCATGAATTAATTGTGCTGGTGATGAAATTTAACAAATAATTGGCTGTGGTGCTCCTGAGGAGAAGTTTGGGAACTGAAACAGTGGTCATCTGGCCACGCAGGAAGACATCAGTCTTTTTGGAGAAATTATTATTTTTTATTGTGAAAATGTATGTGAAAATCCTGTTGTGAAAATGCATTCGCAAATATCCTAAAGCAATTTTTTCTGAGCATAAATACACTTATTACCCAAATAAATAGTCTTAAACATTTTTTTGACTGCCTAATACTTTTGCAAAGTACTGTATTATTAAAGCTTTCATCCACCTGTGGCACTGCTCTACTTGAAGGTTCCTGTTCTCTGTAAGGTCTCTGTTAACTTGAACAGATTGTCCCCCCCCCCCCCACCCCGCCCCCTCAGGACCTCCCGCATGGCCCTGGCAAGCAGGATGGTTACGTCCTCCTGCTGGTGCTGCTCTGCGTCTTTGTGGGGGGGACGCTGGTGTTGCTGTCCGTCCTACTGATCCTGTGCCGCCGCTGCTGTGAGGGGGAGCGCCGCTACTCTAGGTGAGCTGCTTTATTTACTCGTGGTGCTGAGGCAGGTGTGGTGGAGAGAGAAAAGACACTTTATTGATCCCCGTGGAGAAATTCTAATTTTCACTGACCCCAGCTCGCTCCCCCGTGACACACACCCATGCTGCTGAGAGGTAAGGGCCTTACTCAAGGGCCCACGGACATGACTATTCTGGTTCGGACCGGCAATCTTCCAATCGCAGGCACTGAGACCTCACCCGCTGAGTCACATGCTACCCCCCAGTGGCGCCATCTTTAGGATACACGAGCTTTAAAATTCAGAGACATCCTGGTATATCAGGTGAATTTTACGCTAACTGAGCCAATCGAGCGCTGAAGTTCTGGAAACTTTCACACAGCTTGAGCCACCAGGATCAAGGCTGAAGAACGTTGCGGTTTATTAATATTTCGCTATTACTTTGCATCATTATAAACAACAATATATCTGACCTTGGCTGCGAACCTGAATCACTCTTGATAGCTGTAGAAGATCCAGCTGTATAATTCGCTGAAAGTGTGAAACTCCAGAGACCCCATTAAGCTTAGCTTCTGTTTAAGGTTGGGGTGCGATTGCTCTGAAAGAATAAATAGAGCGTCATGTTCTGCTCCCACCACGCAGGGCCAGTGATGATCCTGAGAAGACCAACACCACCTACGTGGAGGAATACCAGCCCGTTCCAGGTAAGCGGGCAACCTTTGGCGTCCATGTCAGATGTTTGCGTGGAATTGCCCTAAGAATCCCCTCTGTTCACCCCGACAGAGATCACCATCCGGGTGGACGGGGAGGACTGCTTGTCCTCCTCCAGCGGGCAGGACGTGAAGACGGAGTGCTTCCTGTCCACCGGATCAACGGGCCGCCGTGTCTCATTCAATGAGTCAGCTCTCTTCGACCATGGCAGGAAAGCGCAGGAGAAAGGCCGCAGGTGAGCCAGTGCCACACTCCTGCCGCTCGCGGGACGAGATCGAACCGAACACTGCGGCCTTCTGACAGCTTCCCAGCTGCAGGCTGTTCCAGAACTCGGCGAAAGCTCCGATTCAGAGAAAACCTGACAGTTAGCGTCAGATGTTCTGAACACAGCTTAATGTGCTGCATCACGCACCTGCAGCAGCTTTCTTAGTTGAAGATGACAAATCTGCTTCATTTGATTGGCAGGTGAATATTCTGAGGCAGTTTTGTGGAAGAAAACAAATTATTTTTGGTTGAGAAAGTTGTAAGAATAAAGAGGTCCTTGGTTTCCTTTGTGGCTCTATGCAATTGCTGGCTTAATATTTGAGGACATATTTGCTTAACAGACATCTTTATTTAATGAGATACATTATACTTTTTACAGTTTTGCATTTATCATTTGACTGTACTTTAATACCTTATAACACCTCGTTATGATTTTATGCCCATCACTTTTAAATTGTTACTCTGCACATTTTCACATTTTCAGGGCTCTGAACCCTTGCCCCTTCATGTCCCTGGGTCAACAATGGGAGGGGCTTGCATTTCACTTCTTTAACCAATCACAGTCTTCATTGTATGACATCACCACCTTAATTAAAATCCAGTGTTTTCTGTTAAGGGGCAAACTTCTCAGATTTTTAAAGTACCATTTTAATTATATATCTCTTTTGTTAAGGGACACGTCAGAGATACAAAACATAGGAAAATGCTTAGCTGCTACAGCTGGAAGGAGCAACTTCAGGATGAAGTCTTTACTTCCTGATGATGATAATGAACATGATAATAATTATAATGATGACAAGGCTTTGAGAGGCAACCTTGCGATCACAGACAATGAGGCTCCAAGGCTGAAGGTCTGGGGTTTAAAAATGAGAAAAAAACGGGCCAACGTAGTGATGTCATGCAATGGAGACTGATTCGTTACGTGACTCGTTAATGTGTGCCTTGTTAATTCAGGGACTCGTCGAACCTGGCAAAATCAGGATGTCCGTCAAAGGGCACTTTCATGTGTTCATCTTGTTTTCATAGCTGTCCTTTGACTTGTATCCTTGTCGTTGTTTACTGACGCTGCTATTCAGAGTGAGCTAGTTTTTCATTGTAATGTACAGTCAGCGTTGGCGAAGTTACAAAAGTAACCTATTACAGAAAAAATTCAGGTCCAGAAAGTGCAAATCCAGACCAAGCTTTTGTTTCAACCAACCAGTTGAGTACTAAGTGTCACAGTCACAGAATATGAGACTGGTCGGTTGAAACAAAACCTTGGTCCGGATTTGTACTCTCTGGATCTGAACTTTCCTCATCCTCTCTGTAATAGATTTCTTTTGTGCACAATCATGCAATGGCAATAAAGGATTCCGACTCTGAAAATAGGTTCCCTCTCCCCCCACGTCAGGTACACACTCACCGAGGGAGACTTTCATCACCTGAAAAATGCCCGCCTCACTAACCTCCACCTACCCCCCCCTGCCCTGAAGATCCTCACCATCCCCGAATCCCCCGAGCAGCCTTCCTCCAAACCCAAACTCTCCATCTTCCAGGTAATGAAAACAAAGGCCAGTTTGGAAAACCTGGGCCAGCATCACGGTGCCCTGATAGCAGAGTGAGCAAATCAAGGCTTCGCAAGAAGCACTAAATTAAATTACCATCTGAAATCAGATTTAAATCAGCCAACAAATAAGAATGTTTTTTTGGAACTGGTGCATATGCAGTTTAAAATGTCTGTCAGCTATTTGTGAGCAGGGGATTTTTTCCCTGCGAATGGCCTCTTTCCAGATGACCTTGGTTGCTGTCATGTGGATTTCCTTCACTTAGCTTAGCTTTGGCGCTATCTGCCGGCTGCCAAGGCCTGACTTTGCCCGTGCATCCCCAGCCCCCGGTGCGTGTGCCGCCCCAGACCGCCATCGCGAAGGTGGGCCTTGGCACGTGCTCCGGCCTCCCGGGGGATGCCTTAAACTCCACCGCGGATGCTGACTTTGACGAGAGCTTCCCCATTCCTGACCTCCGGCTGCCTCATTCCCGCTCAGTGAGTCCATGCGACCATAGTAATAGCAAAAGCACTGTGCCGCTTACACGCACGGAACAGCTAGCTGGATAAGCATACTCTGGTGGTTCTAAATGATTTAGAACGCTGAAGGATTTTGGCAAGATTTCGCGAACTTGTTGGCTCTCTTTTCTGTTTATCAGAAAGAATGTTGCCAGCTACATTATGGAGGTCCTTAAACCTGAGAGTTCAAAGGGTCATGTTAATAATCTAAGTCACTTTGTGTAGCTAAGATCATAGAAAAAGAATATAGACTAGAAATGACAGTCCTTGTTACTCTGTGTTAAAAGAGTGACAGAGTGGAGTGTAGAGTGTCTGGGTCAGCCTGTCTAGTGACAGCAGAGTTTTGAGGAAATTGGTGGGGGGGCGGCATAGAAACTGCCTCTTCCCCCACTACCCAGAATCCTCTGCTCTAAAAATGTTGCAGATTGACATCATGGAAGCACAGGAATGGAATGGGAGTAGTCCGGGGATCGGTGTCACCGCTGATGGAACAACCGGCACCGTGGCGACTGCATCGTCTAGCCAAGGCACTGTGCTGCAGATCTTCACCAAGCTGCGGCGCCACGCCAGCCTGGAGGGCATCAGCCCCTACTTCAGGATCAAGAAGTGGAAGTTTGACAGCATCCAGCGAGCCTCCAGCCTGGAAATGCGAGGTGGGGGTCGGCGCGGGGGGGGGGGGTGTGTGTGGCTGCGCAGGCTAACACGCGAACACACATGTGACTTCAACCACAGTCAATCACAGTTCGATGCCTGTTTACTTGACTGGACAGTCGCTGTAGCAGCTTAAGGGGTGATCAGCAGGGGATGTGAACCAACAGCCTTATGGCTACCATGCCAAATCATCAACAGCTACTTTATGAAGCACTACAATTATTGTCTAATGAAATACATTGAAATGTATGAGGCAATCAGCAGATGAAGATTCGTTCTGGAGTTTGAGCAGCGATAAGTTAATACTTAACCAGGTGAAAGACAGATTTAGAGCTTGCCGTTCTTCTGGCTGAACACCCAGCGGATCCGTTGTGTGATTCCTCTGACCATGGAGATGAATCCAAGCTGACAGGAGCTTAGCCACAAGAACATTACTACAGAAAAAAAAGATAAATTAGGTCTGATTATCAAAATCAGGAGGAAATCTGGAAAAACTGGTGGGACCCAGTTGCCAACCTTAACCTCTTCTTTAATGATGAATGAGACATTTGGAAGAAAGTGGGATTTATCATTTCCCAGGAGGTGGTTGGTTCCGTAGTCAATGAATCTAGCATTAGGCTTATGGACTCATTACAAATGCACATGAATCTTAATCAGGTTACACTGAGTAATATCCCTTTGCTTTAGTGTAATTGGACAGAATTACTTTGCGTAATGTAAAACAGGGCCTTCTAAACAACATGGGACTGGTCCGCAAAACACATGCCCAGGAAACAGCAGTGGGGCACTAACAGATGTGGTGCCTCTCACTTCGACGGGGGCTTCTCGCCCTACCTGGCTGCTGCCGTACTCTGGAACCTTCCGCATCACTGCTCGCTATGGGCGTATATCCACTCTACCCCAATAACCCCGAAGTGGCAAAGGAAAACACTAGCAGCGGCGAGGAAATTCCATTTGGATTCCTCTGGGACACAGGAAGTGACACGCACGGAATGCACTTTCCTTTGATTGGCCAGACAGGAGAAGAGGCGGCGCCCATTTTCTGTTCAGCACATTGCACTTGCCCCCCGGCGGTGCTACAGACAAAGGATACGACTAATATATACCCAAAGCCCCAGTCCCATGACAGCTACAGATATTACACAGCTTCTTCACTTTCAGGGAGGAGCTCTGTGTTTATACCACGGTTGTATCTCTTTCCCCAGGATCCCCCAAGAGACACCAATTCCAGCGTCAGCGAGCAGCCAGCGAGAGCACAGACCAGGACGAGCGCAGCTTACCCCACCTGGATTTCATCCAGCACATCGCCCGCATCCAGGACCGGGCGTCCCCCTCTACGCTATCACCTTCCCTCGGCAGGTACCTTTAATACCATGGCCATCATGCTGCCTCGTGGTCCCGCCCCATCCACTGGTTATGTCTCCCAGCCAATTATAATCTTTAATCTTAAGACCATCATTAGGTCATATGACTCGGACATGCTAGTGGTGACTGCCAATCAGCAAAGCGCTTTACAGCCATTGGTCGACACAAACCATGCATGTGTATGTGTGTCCTGGGAATGAGCTGCCAATGAGGCGATCCTGAAACATGAAGCTGCAGGTAAGCATGACTGCGCTAAGACCCCGTTGTGGACAGGGGGGGTCCTGGCAGTTAATGCTGGGGTTTCCCCCTGCAGGTTAGAGGCGGAGGAGGTGGCAGCGGCCAGTAGCGACGGGGCGGCAGGATTGAAAGTGGTGCCGGCGGAGTCCCAGGAAGAGGAGGAGCTGCTGGCCGGGGGGGGGGCATCGCACGGCTGCCAGGAGAGCACCGAGCACCTGACACTGTACCGCGACATTTGGACCCTGCGCGCCTCGCTGGAGCAGTACGCCTCCTCCGAGCAAAGCAGCAACAACGATAGGGATTCGGTCCGCAGCGATGCCGGCAGTGTGAGTTCACTCGGGGGCGGAGCCGCGGGGGGGGCTCTGGCCAGCTACCCCTCGCAGGACACCGGGGATGAGCTGGAGGTGGAGCTGCCCAGCGATGTGGGTAGGGGGGACAGGGGCCGGGTCAAGCAGGACAGCGTGGACTCGGAGCGAGGCAGCGACAGCGAGGCGGCGAGTCGCAAGCTGCTGCAGATGGACAGTGGCTACGCTTCCATCGAGGCCCCCCTGCGCGCCCCGGAGGACGCACGGCTGTTTGCGTCCCCTGGCGGCGGCAAGGGCAAGACGGCGTCGGAGAAGCGGCACTTCTTCACCAGCTCGGGTCGCAGAGTCAGTGTGTGCGAGAGCTTCGAGATGCGTCTCTCCGAGGAGGAGCAGGAGGACGAGGCCGCAGCCAGGGGCACCGCAGGGGGGTGCGGCCCGGCCGACTGGTCCCCCTACGCGGAGATGTTCGGCCCTCGGGACTCGAGCCCGCTGCCTCGCTTCCGTCGACGGGATTACAGCATCGACGAGAAGACGGACGCGCTCTTCAACGAGTTCCTGCGGCATGACCCCCAGTTCGACCAGCACGAGTCGCCGGCGAGACAGAAACACCGCTCCCGCGTACACCTGCGCAAGCAGTGGCAGCGGACTAAGCAGTACAGCGACCCCGGCGTGCGGCTCCCGGCTCTGGGCATGGACAGGCAGCGCGGCGGGCTGCGCCGGGGTGACAGCGCCACCTACCCGCTGGACGTGCGTTACCACAGCAAGCTCTCGCGGATCGTGAGCGCGGCCGACGAGGAGGGCGGCGACAGCCCCAGCGAGACCCCCAGAGGGGAGGCCCAAGAGGAAAGGCCAATGGTCAGCCCTGATGGTGGCGGAGGAGCAGCCACGGACTCCCCTCCCCCAGCATCGGAGCAGGTCGAGCCCCCCAGGCCCAGCAGCCCCGGCGCTGGCTACGGCCCGCAGACGATCGTGGCCCAGTTGACGGACAAGCTGGCCCTGGGGTTGGATGACCGGCTGCACAGGGCCCTCAGAGTACCCAAAGGCAGCTCGGAGTGCATAGCTACTGCCATCTCTGTGTCCCCTGACCACAGCCCAGTGTAGCTCCCAGCAATGCCTTCCAAACCTTTCTTTGTAGTACTATATCTAACACTTTTATCCAGAGCAACTTACAGTAGAGGGAAGGGTTCAAATTTATGTTTGCTCCCTGGGATTTGAACCCACGACCTTCCCCTCAGATCAGCCACAGTCTGTACGGGGGGAGGTATAAAAAGCTAATAGGTCTGTATATATACACTTAGTTCGTCCCCTGTCATTCAGCAGCTGAGTCCCCCAACACAGAGGGCCACACCTGGTCCTCAGAGCTGGATCTTGTTTCGGTGAAGCTGCAGTACAGCTACCTCCTGAAAGGGCCTCTCCCCTGCACTGAGGATGCCACTGTGAATCCTGCTACTTCTTGTCCTTAGTCCTACACCTTTGGCCCTGAGTCACAAAGGTCATTGGTCTGTATCGCTGCTGCATCTTGACTTTTTGGTCCGTGGACAATGAAAAAATCCTCTAAAAACAGGCTAATGTATTAGTTCGCCGTTCATTCGTGTTACTTCCCCTGTATGGCAAATACTTTCTGATTATTTTTTCCCCCGTCCGCTCTTTCAATCAGTCGGGACGGCGAAATGACATTAAGCCTAAGGAGTCCTAATTAAGCATCCATAACAGGAGATACTTTAGTTAATTTTATCTAGAATTTATTAACTCCACACGTACGCACTGACGCCTGATGAGTGATGCACTGTACGTGTTTGCATTTATACGTGTATATGACGTTTGATGCATCCAAAAAAAAAACCCTAGTTCACAATGAAGGAATGAGATAAGGGTTTATATATGGTTACCTCTGGAGTCTTTTAGCATGAAGCTGTCTTTTAGGTTTGCTTGAAATTTGCCTTTCATTTAGAGCAGAATGTAGAGGACCGGTGTCATTATAAGCCTTAGTAAGCTACTCTGTATGCAGATGGGGCGCCATACCTCCCCGCCAGCCCGAGATCTACGGCCATGAGCGACACCTACGCGCGCTATCGTTTCCCAACGCAAATGACCAAATGGCCGCGTCTAGGAGGGTCTGTTTAGAACCTGACGTAAAGGGATCATGATAATCAGCAGCGGAATAGATCATATATGTACATTTTGGGGTTAAGAATAAAAGGCATCTTTTTATTGAGTTAAATATTACAAGAAAATACCTCCTTGTTTTGTCTCTGCCGATATATGTCAAGACACAGATGGTATATAAACATCGGTCATCGTAAAACACGTAGCCCAGGGGCGGCGAGCCTGATCCATGGAGAGCCGCTGTGGGGGCGGGTCTTTGGGATGGCCTCTCAATCAGCCAATAAGAGTGGGTCCCCAGGACTGGAGTTGAGAATCACTGCTTAACTATTGGCCGATTGAGAGGCCATCCCAAAGACCTGTACCGGCTCTCTATGGATCAGGTTCGCCACCCCCGACATAGCCTGTCCGACATCCAAAACATTACTGTGCAAGTCTGCATGTGACAGAGTGAAGAGTTTTAGCACAACCTACCAGGACACCATTAGATACCATTTTTATTTCATTTTTTGTATTTCAATAAAACTAGACAAATAGTCTTAGCACTGTAACTTTAACAAATCATACGTGAAAGCCATTTTTGTGGATTGACTGTGAAAAACATTTTCTGAATTCCTCCCAGATTTGTCGAGGGACCAACTAATGTTAATTTGTTAGATATTTTGTTTTCAATTTGTCAATAAACACATTAAGCATTACTCTGTATGACTGCGAGGAGCCTGGGTTCCTTCTACCCCTTCCCCCGCCCAAACATAACCCTCAGAGTTTGTTTTGCTTCACCAAGTTACTGAAAAGCATTCATGACAAGTCAAGAAAATCGAACATCATTATTAAAGATCCAGAAGGAACATGGTACTGGTTCCAATTTCACACCCAAAATTTCACACCCCAAAAATTTCATTCTGTGTCACCCACTCCACTGAAAAATGTGTCTATTTATCATTATAACTTTATTACTTTTTATACTAATAACAGTTATAATGCCTAAGGTACATTTGTTGTAAGACAAAAACAATCCTGCTAAAATACAGAATGATGGTTGGCTGAACCTTTTGGCAGCAGATTCTGGCATTTTGGTATGCGTAATAATCTGCTTATAAACAACAGACACAGATTGTCCAAGAACCGCGGCTCCGTTTTAGCATCTAGTCCTTTCCTGATGCACCCTAATCCTGCTGAAATCCCAGTGAGAGTCTGGGGTCAGTGCTGCGGGTCCGGCGATCAGCAGGCGCAGCTCAGGCGTTTGTACGCGGGCATCGCGGCTGGCTGCACAGCATCTCAGATCAGCATGCCCCCCCCACGCCACCGCAATGCACTTTGGCACGAGAGCAGATCAAAGTCCAGGTTAATCAGGTAGGTGGACAATGGCGAGGGTGACTGACTAACTAACCTAAGCAGCGGCATTAGCCGGTGGGGATGCTCGGAAAGCAACACGTGCCCGATTGTGCGTGTGACAGATATGAGAGACGCCAGAGTCACTCGGAGGTGTGCGTGCCGCTCGACCATAAGACACAAAATCCTCCCCTCTCTCCTCTTTCCAAAGCCTAAAAATAAAGAAAATAAATCACAACAGACGACCAAATATGTTCTGGTTGGGATGTGTTTTATATAAATAATAATAATAATAATAATAAAAAAAATATTTAATGGGAAAAAAAATAAAAACAAAAAACAAAGCCAACTACCCCGGGTTGGAAAGGGTTAAGTCCGTTTGATTTTCTTACACTGTACAGTTCCCTTCCGCGAGCCACGTTTACAGCATGCAGGTTTACATTTTTGTAATAATAATAGTCATCATTAGGGATATTCTCTATTATTACCATAAATTTTTTTTGCTTATCACAATGTGCATCTTAAACTGCAGGTAGCAACTGGAAAAATAAAGGTCGTCTGTGAATGAGAAGATCCTGTCGTGCAGGTAAGTGCCCCGCAAGGTCACGGGGCTGGACGAGATATTCAGTGCCCAAGGAAGAGGGATGGGGGGGGGGGGGTGATGGAGCCATGCCACCTCGGCACCTCATATCCCTGCGTCTCCTCCAACATCGCAGACATTCAAAAAGAAAAAATGCAATAAAAAAAAAAACAAAAACAGAAGACAAAAAAAAAATAACGCAAACATTGTGAAATGCGCCTCCTTGCATTGCATTGCATCCTCTTGAGGAACCTGCCCGTCCCGAAAGCAGGTGCAGGGAGAAACTGGGGGAGCGAGAATGGTCTTCACTCTTGTTTCAGGATCCCAAAAGGAAAGTAGGGGGGGGGGGGGGGGGGGT
>JABFEB020000043.1:12943107-12972526 GCA_019775895.2 Stomatorhinus ivindoensis
AAAAACAATCCCAACAATAAAAGATGGTTTGTGTGCAGGCAGAGTGTATGTGCGAGTGCGGACCCCCAAAATGTGATTAAAACCTGTTATTTTTGGCATTGTGGGGACCGTTTTTCTATGTTCCCCACATGGAGAAATTCAATTTTATAAAAATCTGTGACTGCAATCTGTGTGATTTAAGGTTATGGCTGGGCGGCAGGTTAAGGTTGCCAGTGCTGGGATTAGGGGTTTGCTCATAGAAATGAATGGACAGTCCCCACAAAGACATGAGGACAGGAGTGAGCGTGTTAGTGCAGGATCAAGGTGTCACTGCCGCTAGTGCGGCATCATCTCTCAGTGGCGTCTGATGCCATGCGAGGCAGTCAAAGCGGACACAACCATGCGCAACAGCAGACGCTTCAGTTAACGACTTTCCTTCATTCGGTAAAAGGCCCTTTATAGCAGAGCCGCTCATTCCTGGTCGTGGGGGGGGTGGACCACGCTGCTGATCCTAGGCACGGCCCAAATCTAACACGCCCGATAAGGTCAATCAGGCGCAATCTCCGTATCAGAGCCGGCTTTGCTGAGACTCGGCTCCGCAGGGAGGTGAATCTGCAGCACCTCACTGGATACCGATGTCGTCAAATTCAAACTTCAGCCGCGGCAAAAGCCCAAGTGATAAACCACGGCAAGATGAAAATTCTCTTACAACTGTCATCTCTCAGAAGACTCACAGAGCAACGCAATAAAACACTAATAAAATACTCCGGGGTGCGGTACTCGCGTGTACTTAGTCCCGTACTGCAGCGCCACCTGACATGAGTTCCGGCGAGGGTCAGCCCGTCCACTTGCGGCTGCGAGTTCCGATTTCTGTTTCGAAGAGCGAGAGAGACCCTCTGTGGACAGAGCGATTAAATGCAACACGGCTGGAGAGTGGGCAGACGGCACTCACACACGCAGTATGGACTGTATCGCACAGGCAAGCACTACACTCCTTACTGCAAATACGCACAGCAATCCTGACATTTTAACAGATACACTGAATCAAGAATATTGACGAGATCCGCAGTACGGAACCTCGGCGTCGGCCAAAGCTGAGAAATGTTATTACGACACACACTGTTGACACCAGTTAAAGAACAAGAACGCGGCGAGATTCTCCCCCCCCCCCTTTCACATGCCAGATAACTCATTCCAACAAAAAAAAGGATATATCTTCTGTTTCTCCTCGTTGTACAACACGTCCACCAACTGGATCACGTTTTTGTGACGGAGTCGTCGCAGCAGCTGAATTTCCCTGAAAGAAAGAGGCATTCGAGAGGTTGAAGGTCAGCTGACGTGAGCCGGGCTGAGAGAATAAGCAAACGTGGGCACAGTGCAAATGGCCGACGGAATCCCAGGCTCTTCCCAGCACGGAGGCCATTAGTGTAACACAAAAGGACTCCATCGCAAACACTAATGTCCAGAAACCAAATTATAACCATGATAACTGCAGTACTCTCGGCAGAGAAGTCGGAGATGAAATGGCAGATACGACCTTCCTTGATCACACAACAGCTCCTTTAGTAAATTCAATGTTCCTGCGCGAGTAAAAATAGATGGTACACATGATCGAGTCCTGAAAACTGGTATATGAGCCTGTTTGTTTCAGCTCAGGCAGTGTTGAAGCAGTGTTCAGTGAGCCGACTCTGCTTAATATCTTTATCAGTAAACAACAGGGGCTTTAAACCTAGAACCTTCTGGTTTGACAGCACAGCTCAGGTGACCATCTCCTGAAACAACACATGGTGCAAAATCTCAGTGAGCAAATGCAGTGTAAAGCACCCTTAGACCCCCACCCACCAAAACTGTCTGCAGCCTGCTCTTCAGTCAAGGACCAATGCGACCGACACTGCACCAGAGGGTCATGGGCTTTGCACCACCCGGAATACCCCGGAAAGTCATAATGACAAATGACCTTAGAGAAGCAGTCGGCAGATGTCATGGCTGGACCCAATACATACACTGCAATGGGTTTTCATATGCAGACCAAGTGGCAAATCAATCTCATCTGTAACGTCTCCAATTCCAGCATGCCATCTCCAGCATTCGATGAAATGCTGTCCAATCGTTCATTGGGCTGTCCAATCAGGGCCCTTAAGCCCACCCCCAAAATGCTGTAAACTGTTCCGCTGAGGTCATTAACTGCAACATCACCTCAGCTCTCAATCAGGCGCTAATTAATATGAAATCTCACAAACCAGCAGGACTACAGCCCCCAAGCAGCAGTAATGACAGTGAACATCGGCACTCGAAAATTAACACCAAGTGACACATGTCGTGCAAGCCGGATGTTACATAACCGTTTGAGGGCCTGACGCAATTTCCTTGTTTATGTCAGCAAACACACTGATGGCGCATTCGGAAAGGCTGACTAATTCACATTAATCACTGTAAACACCACAACATTACAGGGTGGGGGCGTGGGGGGAGAAGAGAAAGGAAAACATAAAAAAACGATCAGTACATTTAACGGCTATTTCATTCACACCTGCATAGTAAATATCAGTATGTTTAGAGTCTACATTCTGATCCAGTTTCCATTAAATTCCCTGCCGTTCTTCCCAAGAAAAACTGCTGAATCACTCTGGCTGAACTGACACAAACTACACCACAAATACTTTTAAAATTAAAATAAAAGTATTCAATATACAAATATTTCATCCAATAAACATACAACAAAGATGATCACCACTATCAATTAACTTTTCCACAAAATCTGACACTAAACCACTGTTCATCTATGAACTGCACCGAGTGCAAGAAATCTAAATGAAATCGCAGCTGTTTTTCAATGCGGCACTAAGACCGAACCAGACTGGTGTAACGTGATCTAGCAGCCGAAGACGAAAGACGTATCACCGCCAAGACCGCAGAGATTATGTATTTTAAACACCCCTGCCCCCACTATAAAATACTGTGCAGCCTACTGACCTCTTAAGATGCCAACAAAAATCAAAGCAGTCGATTTATACTAAGGAGAGATGCAGGGAGCCAGAGAAAATGCGACGTGTGGGAGCCCAGACAAACGGCCCTACTCCTCCTCAACACCCCCTGAGACAGACCACCCCCTTCCAGGAAAGGGAGAGTCAGTGCAGCACCACTGGGGAGCCAGGAGAACTTACCTTGCCCCCCCCCACATGGAGCGGTCAGCTTGACATTATCTACTCTAACAAGAATATACAATGAGTCATTGGCCATATACACAAGCACTGAAGGTTAACCTGAAGGGACAACGGTCCAGGGCAAGTCAAACAGAGACACAGCAGCAGGACGATTGCAGCCTCAGGACCAAGCGATCCTCAAGTAAGTCTAACACTGACTGTAATTCACTGTTAAACTGATGCTTTCATGCAGAGATTTTTTTCCCCCTCTCTACATTTAGAGAATCAGGTTTCTACTGGATAATAAAATATTATCGGTATTGGGTACTTAGAGCAGCACCTGTAACTAAACAGATTACGAGCTCGTTGTCTTTCACCGCTGTGACCCCTGGTGGCCATCTGCTGCCCTGGCCGGATAGAAGTCAGCAAAAGGTCCCAGGACCCGCAGAGCTGCAACGCTTAGAAGGAGCAGATTACAGAAGCCTGATCTCAGCAGAAGAAAAAAACAGAGTGGCAGAAGTTAAACTCTGCTATTTTAAGCCTCCGCTGGAGGGCCAGCAGCAAGGAGGCATTAATTAAAGCACACTGGGTGATTAAAGCTGCAGCGGCTCCCCTGGGTCGTCGGCGAGGCGAGAAGAGCTGCCTGCTCCAGGGGTCAGGTAAGCTGTAGGCACTGCGAGCAGCGAGGTCACGATGAGGGAACTGCCAGCCACGCGACACTGCCAGGCCAACTGCAGTGCCGGGGTCACGCCGAGGGAACTGCAAACCCCACTGCAGCGCCGGGGCCACGCCGAGGGAACTGCAAACCCCACTGCAGCGCCGGGGCCACGCAGAGGGAGCTGCAAACCCCACTGCAGCGCCAGGGCCACGCAGAGGGAGCTATCAGCCCTACTGCTGTGCCAGGGAACACACACACACCCGTACTGCCCCCACTGGGCACCAAGAGCTCACAGATAAACCAGCCAAAAGCTGCCATTACATACCAACCAGCTTGCTCAGCCACACACAGGCCCTATTGGGCCTTCATGCAGTGTATCTGCAAGCCCTTCATGCCATCAAATCAAAACAACGCATCGTACAGGCATTACCTACTAGTTAAACTCACCTAGAAAGAGACTATCGTTATTCAATAGCTCAATCATCTACTGGCATGCCAACTGTCCTGGGACATTTTCTCACTGATAATTGTGGGTTTCAGTGTCATGGCGACGGGCCGACCCCCAGTGACTGAGGCTCCCGCGTCTGCTGGTCAACCTGCCTGCAGGGTCAGCGTTGCCTGGTAGCACTGTTCCACGTACCGGCAACATGGAGGACTAACTGCCAACCATTCCAGGAAAGCCAACAAGTGTATTTACACACAAACACTCAGAAAATTCTCAAACCGAGGCCATACTGGACTCGACTGGCTGGTGACAATCGTCTGTGCAAATCAGCACTAAACTTAATCTTCTACCGACAAAGACTAAATCACACAATTCTGCTCAGAGAGACAGAAATGCTTAATTTAGTAGTGATGCAACAAACCCATTTATCATCATCTGAAATATCCTAGGAGTTATGAAACCCATCCAAAAAAAGTCAGTGGCATTTGAGCAACCTTTACAGTGTAAACAAAACAGAATCAAGCAGTTTACTAAAGTCCTCAATGGAGATTTACATCACTAAAGAACTGGAAATTCACCATGATGTTAGTCGGCACTCTCACCACACACACACCCACTGACACGTCTTCGCTGGGCTGTACAAAAAACAGTCAGCCGGCATAGTAATTTATGTCTGCAGGTGAATACAGGCGGGCCCGCTGGAACGTTACTGGAAGGCAGCTTCATTAGAAATACCAAGCCACAGTCCATTGCCTAAATTCAGTGAATCGTCAGTTGTCCAGCTGAGTAGGAATACATCCAGCTTCTGTTGTTCAGAGTACATCAACATGGGGTTTGACTTCAGCAATAACAGTCATTATTGTGTCTAGATCAGAGTGACCATGTAATCCATGATCAGATTAGACACTGAGCTACTTCAGGTTTTACAAACAACTTTAATACTGAAATGCTCCTCTGTACGGCTAATTAGTTCAGTCCTTCTTGCACTTTGACTGGTTTATTTCCTTGACTGAAAGACTCAGCCAGCCGTTTCACATGCACGGTTATACGAGACAGACTTAACTAAAATCCAGGTCCTTTTAATTGAAATGGTAGCTCACAAATTCCGTCGTAGCTCAAAGTGTCCTCCCTGACATGGATTATCTGGTCACCCTAGTCTAGATTGCTTTGAACTTGACATTATTCTGTTGTCAATAATAGACAGTGTATATCAACACAAGTTCCCCACAACATGTCATTTTTCCTTTTAAGGAGTAGAATTTCTGGATTGGTTGCCTGCTAACAGTACTACTTTTCAGCCCAAATTTATGAGCTAAACAACCATTATATTACTCTCCAATTCTTAAGCACGCGTATATGGAGAAATGAGGGGACGTGTGGGTGTTCATGTGACTTATCAGTGCAGCCAATCACCAATCTCAATATTCTTTATATTGAGCAGTGCAAATCGCCGACCTTCTCAAATGATTCAGCGACAGACGGGCCCCATCACTTACTTTTTGACGTTTGCTTCCCCATTTGGGATTCGCCTCAGTTTCTTCTTCTTTAGGATTTTTACTGCCCTTCGGCACAGAGTCTCTGAATCCAGCATCTCCTTCACTTTGCCATAGGAGCCCTCACCAAGTAGATCTCCCATCAGGTACTTGCCGATCAGCTTGGCTCGCTTGCGGCGTGGTTGGTAAATCACCTCCGTAGAATCAATGCGGTGGATAAAGGTGTCCATTCCCACCAGCTCGCTCTCTGGTAGGTAGTCCAGGTGCTGCAGGTCGTCGGTGCTCATATTTTTCCCCCACAGTGACAGTTCCTCCCCAGAGATCACACCCCCGCAGTGTGGAATGACAACTCGGCACAAGAAAGAAAATAATTCAAAAACACTGGAAAAACTTTTCCAGAACTTTGAGTGTAAGAAAGCACTCAGACACTAGAACAATATCGCCACATCGATCCAGGATATTCTGAAGAAAACAGGCTTGATCCAGTGTGATACTATCAGATCTGAACACTAAGCTCCATAAGATCAGACTGCTTCCAAGGAATTGGAGACTTGGAGTTTCAGCAGAAAGAGTCAGAAATATATTAAGGGACAAGCAAACCTCAAGTCCAGAGTAGTGGATCTAGTCTATGGTAAACGTCAATAGCATAGCTCCCGTCGGAGTTTGACTTTGTAGCTGCATTCCACTGACAGGTTCCTAGGGACTTCCCACTTGAAGCAACGCAAAATCCTGCAAAAATATTTTTGGTTCAGATCCTGACTTGCTGGGCATGCCTGTGTCAGAAGTCCATGAACTGTAGTGTTGGCAAACAGCTAGCTTTATCTCTCCTCCCCCAGAAGAAGGGTTTAGCGATTTCTCACATTCAGAAGGTCTTCTTTGGTACTGCTGGTTTGCAAAAAATAATTATATATATATATATCCAGATCACTAATGCAGTATACGTCCGACTTGGCGAGAATCTACCAAATACTCGACTTTCTTGAAACAAACAAAATCTCGCCCCAAAAGAAATCTGCGATAAGATAAAAAAAAAAAAAAGTTGTGTTTATTTACAAAGCATTACATTATTTTGTTCAAATACCAGTCAAACAGACCATATTGTACCACACCGGCTCAGGTTTCATTACATACTTCAAGTTTAGTCAAGAATACTTTCGATTTTTAGTTTTATTCATCAGAAATAGACAGAATGCGTCAGGAATACCGACTAATATACAAATGCACACCTTCCGCCACGCATCCATTATCTACTAAATAAAACGCCTTGCCATTCATTTACGTCCAAGCGTCAACCGGCTAAATGCTGCATTTCCACATCTAGCTGGCCAGCGTCACTCCTAGCTAGTATCTTAGGACGGTAAGTATTCGCACACTAACTTGCTGAATACAAATCATTGCACAACTGACCACAAGCAGCCAAACATATCTTGCTTTCTGCGGCGGCTAAAAGGGCATGTTGTAGCACGCCGTGACCTATTGGTGTTACACTTATTCGTGATCGGTAAAAAATATTCAGTTCAGTTCAGGAGTTAGCTACACGCCTTGCGCGACCACAAATAGCTGTTTATTACAAGCGCTAAATAGCGAAGTGGACTCTAATCAGACTCTGAACACCGTCAGATTTAGCCGGACACGCTTTCCTGACTTTATGTACAATTTAACTCTTACATTTCCAAGCACTGTTTGGTGCCCGCATGCATACGGAAAGCAAGCATAATACTTATCTCTTGATTGACAGATGCCGGGTTGCACTGGCCAACTAACCGGCCACAATGTCAAGTACAATCCCCTAGAAGCGAATGATCAGGCTAGCTAGCCGAATGGCAACTTACGGCAGCTAACCAAACACATCCGATACTATTTATATCGCATTTACTCTTACCTTGACACCTAGATGTTTGTCACACGTCGCACCTGATATGTAACCAAGAATTTATTCTTTTAGTTTCTGTATAAATATTAGCTGGAGGTATGCACTTCTAATTGCAGCTGCTGTCAGGCTGTCGCCATTTTGTTTACCTCCCCCTTACTCCACTTTGACGTCAACGCGTCAATTTCATCACCGAAAACGTGTGATTTCATTGGTTTGCGCCACGTCCCTCGTCTTCGCTATACTCTATAAAGGCGGGTCTATGCAAGGTACGTGTTATCGTCGGAGTTATAGTGCGCCATGCCAAGCCAGTTAAACCCTCCGTTCGCCGTATAAAGGGTTAACGCCGGCCTGCAGACATGCTCGCGTAATGTGTTCAGACTGAGAAGTCAGGCATAGAAAAGTGATCACAATCTCCACACTTGCGTCGTTTCAGTAAATTGTTATATGTTTGCCGCAGTAATGTGGTTAGCTTTAGGAAACTATTACAGGGTGCCACCTCACTGGATAGCCGTGTAGCACTGTACCTTAATACCTCCAGGGTTGGGGTTCCAATTCCTCTGTGTATGTGTTGGGCGGGTTTTCTCCCAGTTCAGAAATATGCGTAGAGGAGATTAGAATTATTCTTCTCGACCATTTTGAGTCCGGTCAGCTAAACGATTCGTTCACAATCGACACCCTCGGTTAACTAACGCAATTTTCCATTTGGGGGGGGGGATCTCTGTTAATGGTCATTGCACCAGTAGGTGATGGGGGTAATTCTCTAATTCTCAGATCTCGTAGCGAGGAATATGGAGATGGATGGATAGGGATCTGAGACTGTTTGAGGTGTGAATCTAGGTACGTGCCGTCGTCTGTTTGTCTCCAGGTTATTCCCTTCATTAATTGACAGTAGAAGCAAAAAGGTTGCCCATGGGGATTTGCTTTAAGTAATATTACGGAGCCAAAACTCCCAGGATTGATGGCCTTGTGGGGTCAGTCATGTTACTGCATTTAGTCACCCAAATTAAAATAGCATTTTTTGTAACTAATACGCTGTTTCAAATATACACATTTGCAACACCTCTTGATGTATACTGACTGAACAAAGAACATTTGCAAAACATTATTTGCTTTCACTTTAAAAAATAAAGAAATATTTAACCACACAAAAACGATACTGTACCTGTTCGTTAGCTCAGTGGGCCGAAATTGTAGTCTTTAAAAAATATTTCGGGTATGATCGTATTTTTTACATGCGTGTTACCGCAAATGTTAAACGTGCACCATCACGACCCCACCATGATTTTAGTCAAATGTTTTCCTGTCGTCGTCGCTCACTCTCCTGAACAGAGGACTTGGACGAGCAACTGTCACTAGCTCAAACCCAAGCAACAAGTGCAGTCATTCTGAAACCATGCGACGAAAAATCGTGTCACATGGATTTCCATCTAAAAAAGATGCAGCACAAATGCGGGACTGCCTGTCCGCAAAGTCAACGCTGTGGCCGCTTAATTAACATCGCAACCAATACAGTGCTGTCGACTTTGGTCAGCTGACGTCATTCGAGATAAGTCTGCACACACATGCAGGCGCATTTACGTGCATGCAACAGTTTCATTACCTTGTGAAGTCTGTATGGTTTGCAAACTATCCCATGCTTTTGATGTATCTATGTTTAGGTTTATAATGGAATAATATAGATTTGCTGTACGATTTCTTGCGTGAGAGTGACAGTCTGAAAGCGTGAGTCATTCCAGGTGCGAGAGCGCTGGCAACCCTGCAAATAACCATTTTAACAAATTTAAACAATTTTAAATAATCCAGAGCAAACTGGTTCAGAATTATAAATAATGATGGAAGTGTCTTGCATCTGAAAACATTACATAGACGGTTATTTGTAAATTATTCAAACTATTTTGAAGTGGGGAATAAAAGCATGACCATATGTGCCATATTACTGGGCGTAACATTTTAAAATACCCCAATACTATTCTAACTTAAGTATGACTCTACTGTCAGAAATTTTACATCAGGTTTTCGTTATTTCC
The DNA here is from genome assembly GCA_019775895.2 of Stomatorhinus ivindoensis. Classification (NCBI taxonomy): domain Eukaryota; kingdom Metazoa; phylum Chordata; class Actinopteri; order Osteoglossiformes; family Mormyridae; genus Stomatorhinus; species Stomatorhinus ivindoensis. Next base: position 12,952,726 of record JABFEB020000043.1, read on the forward strand.
TCTGTGCATCGTGGTTAACCAAGACAAATTTAAAGTCGGCCATAACAAAAATGAGACTGACAGCCATGTTTAACCTTAGTTATTTTCACTTGCCGTTTACAATGCACCAAATTCTCAGGACAGCTTTCTCACGCGTACAATATCAGGCCTGTGAGTGGAGGATAATGTGCATTCATTGGCAGTCTTGCTAGTCACCATTCACAGTTCATTTTGAATATTTATGAATTTAGTTATTTAGTAAGTCATCTCTAAAACTACAGCCCTAACTAGCCCCAGTGGGAGGAAAAACAGCCATTCATAAACAAAGGGACCAGGAACCATGTTTTTATTAAATCGGCCACATGACATATACGGCAGATTTAATAATGCAATTAAACCTAAAAGCTTGATATGTAGTACTAAACACCCACTTAAAAATCATATATTGTACAGAAAAAATTATAGGTACATTCACTTGGTGCAAACTGTCGTTTTGGTTCTTGAAACATCTTGAATACTGTTAAACATCAAATAGCACTGCTTAATATGAATTTAAACAGATTGTGTCTGTGTTTAAGATTAGCAGTTGTGCGGTATAAAGTGTGAATGTGAAGTCAATCGGCATGTGTGGGCTCTATAAAACACAGGCCAAGCTGCTCGACAATTACTGACCTTCGATTCTCCGTGTCATGGGAAAGAAGAGCTTATTTAGACATCTTCTTGGTTGACCAGAGAAGCCAGGGATACTATACGCTTATCTTTACAATAAAAGCAATCACAAATCCCCTTTTACAGCAAGCTGATTTGATTAGCTTTCTTAACCATCTCAGATTTTTCACACAACTGTAAAAACAGTAACGGTATTGCTGCTTTCTTCAATAGTAGGGTCTTCTTGGGTTATTCTGAGGGGAGGGAAAAAACAGTAATTGTTATACATTCACCTTTAAATGTAAAAATTAGCCCTTCAATAATATTTTCCAACTAGTCCTATTGCTTCTCTGCTCCATTGCGGTTCTTATACACCACCTTGTGGCGACATATAGTATTACTTGGTGGAAACAATTTCCATATTTCATATCCCAAAACTGTCAATACAGAACGTCACAATAAGTCTAAAACCTACCACAGGAAACCCATATAAACAAACTATAGGTCCTCCTATTCGAATCTGGCCCTCGATTCCAAATCCAGTTCTCCCAGGTAGTTAATTTAATAATTACTGATTCTGATTGGCCAGAGGCTTCACACCTGACTCACAGGTAAAGGCAGGCTGGAAAATCAGCAGGACCTGGCCACGGAGGACTGTGATCTGAATAGCCCTGCTATTGGTCATTTTAAGACTCTGCTTATCTGGATGTTTTTGAACTGGGGGGAGGAAACCCTTTTGGACAAAGTTTAACAGTTTTTACTGAATATTTTGAATCGGCAAGTGAACAAGAGCATGTTGCCCATAACTATCCCATGGTGCTTTGCAGACGGCCTCTGTCGGGTGGAGGTACCAGTGGGTTGGGCCTGAAGCGGTACGCCAGCATCATTCGCTTGCGGAAAGCGTCATACTCGTCATCCTGGTTCGTCAGCTCAGCGGGCCGGTCCACCCCGAACCCAGCACCATCGATGGCAGTCGTGCCCCTGCATCATACCGCAAAGTAAAGAACCCCAAAGAATCCCATCTTAAGAAGGTTACTCATACTTTGAAAGTACAGGATGTCCCCCGATGAAGAACGTCCAACTTACAGTCAACTCGTACTTAAAAACAGACTACCATAAAGAACGTTGGGAATTGGGGTTAAACACAATGGTTCATAATAACAAACACATGCACTTTCATGGAGCAGTACAGCACTGTATGTATTCACTTTCATTATTACTATATAGTAATAATTATTATTACGAACTATTATTATTCCAACTTACCTACAAATTCCAAAACTTAAAGACAGACTTAGGTGACATGTTCATAACCTGGGAGCTGCCTGTACGTCTGTGAAGTGCGACAGAGATGGAGGAAAGATAACGGGCGACTTGGCGCGCAGAGGACACACCTGTGGACTGGGTTCTTGATTCCTTGCCCGTCGGATCCGAGGCCGTCCCCTTCCTTCCAGCCCATCTTCATCAGCATTTGGAAGCCGATGTTCTCCACCGTCAGCTTAAATTCCTTGTACTCCGAGTAATCAGGGTCCCTCCCCTCCTGCATCCATACGCAGACGGTATTATTCACAGACTGCAAAGCTTCGCCATTAAAAGCAAGTTAAGTCAGTTCGATCTGGTGCGTCTAGTTAATACAGTAATAAAACTGCATAGAGACCTGTACTGAACTTTGAGCAGATGAAATACAGAAGTTCCGCAACGTTTTCATCTGTATCGCAACAAATATTATGAGCCATTGTATTTAACGCAAATTTTTAATATAATAGGTTCTATGGCAGTCTGTTCGTAAGTACAAGCTGCCCGCAAGTCAGACGTGGCTGCCTGTATACACAGAGAAGTGAAACACACACCATCCACCTTAGGTGCCGTCACAGCTCACCTTCAAAGCTTTGAATGTCTCCATGAACTTCTCCAGCTCCTCTGGAGGCAGGAAGTCACCGATGAAGTGTTTCCCTTTGCCCATCTCAGTCAGCTGCTCGGCCCACTCTGAAGAGACGACACGACCTCCATTGCTTTCCGGAGACAGAAGCCGAGAGAGAGGAAAAGCAGGAGCCAGAGGCGGACAGGGTCCGGGCGCCCTTCTTACCGCGCGTCTTCTCCATCTCCATCTGCCGCAGCCGGTGCTCCCATGTCCCTTTCTGTGCATCGACCTCCTCGTCGCTGTCGTACTCGTGCTGGTGGTCACGCACGGCCTTCTCCCACATCACCTGCATCTCCTGCATGGCCCGCTTGTGCTTCATGATCATGTCGAACATCTCCTGCATCTGGACGTACAGGGGTGGGCGGTGTATGTCAATGACCCTTACTGCGCTACTCCTGCCGCAATAACCGCGTCCGATGCTTTTCACAGACACATACACCTGTCGCCCTTTTACCATCCAGCTGCTATCAAGTCCATACCTCCTGCTGTTCCTTCAGCTGCCTCTTCTGGTCTTCAGAGAGCTCTGTCACTCCCACCAGGCCAACAGGCTTGCCTTTCTTGTACCCTAGGCCTCTGAGCTCCTGAGCTAAAACAGACACAGATCAGTCACAGCATGCGTGTTACACAGATCCCTAAGAAGTCATCACAGAATCAGTCTATACCCAGTCTCTCAGTCTTTATACTTGTTAGTCTAAAGCAGTGTTGCCCTTCCCAATCCTCAGAGACCCACAGATAGTCCGTGTTTTTGCTGCCTGCCAGAAAGTCCACATTTCTGATCCCTACAGGGAGCTGGAAAGGAGCAAAAATATGGGCTGTCTGTAGGTCCCTGAGGACCAGATTGGGGAAACGCTAGTCTAAACAGATCCAGAAGACTGTAGGTGGCAGCAGCAAGGCGGGGGATGAGGTTACCAGAGAGGGTGGCCGTTTCCGGTTCTGGGTCTGCCTCGGCGGGGATCACTACAGAAGGCAGAGGCATATCCACACGGTCCTCCTCCGAGCCCCAGCGGCTCTTCCGCTTCCGCTTGCTGCTGGCGGGTTCGGCGCGGTGGGCCGCGTTGCCCACGCTGGCTTGCTGACAAGGAGACCGCCCCCCCTGCCACCTGTGGCCCGGTGCAGACTCCGCAGCGTGAGCCGGCGGGCTCTGCCCAGCTTTGGCCTGACGAAACTCCTCCACCTTCTCTTTGTAGAAGCGGTGCGCCGCGCTGTGGGGCTCGTACAAGAACCTTCACAGGGCAAACAAGTTCATCCAGGCCTTACTTAAACCACAACTGCTCAGTATCCACCTCTTCATCCATGAATGCTTTCTTCGGTCAATAACCGAGAAACTCAAGAGGTTTCTGCCCCATCCGAGCTCCTGCATTTGCCACCCCACGAGCAAGCAATCTACCAGACGTCTATATAGATGGTATATAGTGTTATATTTTGCCCATTACCAAATACTGTAGATAAGTTAATTCAGATAAAAGCAGATTCTAAAGAGCAGTAATACTGAACAAGGGTACAGGAGCTTAACCTGATGGCTGCAGGTACAAGTGGATGCAGGTTCTACACCTTTATTTAGCTAAACATTCCATGATTACGGAGAGGGGGGGGGTCCTACCTGAACGCTGCATTGTCACGGTTATGCTCGGCAGCGATGGCCTCCACCTCTGGGCCGCCATCGGCCACAAACTTGGCCAGCTTCTCAGCCACCTGCTGCGTGTCCTCGTCCACTGGGGGGGAGACTTTAAGCAGTCTGTCAGTACTGGGGTTCAACTCACACAACTATTAGGCTGCCATTTAGAGTCTACAGCGAGTGAGGGATGAGAAAGGAGGGGTGGATCGCAGGCGGTGGGCTGAATGGGGGGAAAAAAAAAAGCAGTCGCTACGCTACATTTATTAAACACAGAGCCTTGTACCCTTATATATGCAGGACTGCTTCACTAACTCACCACACTGTCGTATTAACTTTGCTAAACCTTAACCCTATGGTCACCGCGCAAACATGAAGCACAAAAACACCCATAACTGACGCTATAACAAAACTATGATCTCCTAAGAACTGCAATGTCACCCTCTGACGTAAACGTACAGAAAAAAAAAAACAGGCATTAAAAGTTCACAGATGTTCGAGTTTATTTTGTCATCATTTGCAGACATTTGCAAAAACCCCAGTAACCTATTTTCATAGCTGGCATTTAAAAGCCCAAATTAAGCCTCCAAAATATATTTAGATATATATTCTTGAAAACAGCTAACTAGGCTCCTGAAAGTCTATTTTTACGGGTGCTGCGATACACAGAATGCATTGTCATGATCGAGGCCAAATTCTAGCCAAGCAGCATGTCAAGCACTTTTTTGCAGCCTGGCCTGCCAGCGTTCGAAATGCTGAAATGTTTCACTGTATGGAAAACGTCTGCTAAGCAGAACCGGAAAAGCCACAGGGCAGATTTTTACGTTAGCGGAGATCACAGCGAAAGCGGCTGTCAATACCGCCGGCACGTACGAAACAGCCATTAAGCTAAGAGACGTTCTCATAGAAGACAATCTCGATCATAAATAAGCGTGCGTAATTCCCCAAAGCAAGTCATTAAAAAATAGTTTGAAAAACAGTTCTCTCAGACTTTCAGGCTTACCAAAAGAACGAGTGGGAGCTGCTGGTTTGGGATTTTCTTTTCGTATTTCTGCAACTTTGCGCCTGTAGTACAGATAGTCCCGGCTGTTCTTATCGTACAAGAACCTGTATAAAAGCACACAGAGAAAGGGGAATGTACGTGGTTTCATATGTACATTACTTCTGATGATTACTACAGTAATAACCCTAGAGAGTAGGCAAGTCTAATTCTGCCCGTATTTGTCCTTATAAATGCTCCCCCTGCAGCCATTACTCTCAGTGAGGGTTTCACACAAAAGTCAAACAGACACAGGGACGAATGACTCACAAGAACAGGGGATTGTCCTTGTAATCCTCCATGGCCTTCCTCTCTAACTCCGCCCCCCCCTCCGCCACAAACACCGCCATTTTGTCCAGGACGGTGCGCACCTCCGGGTCCTCTGGGGGGGAGACTTTAACAGGCTATGAGTACTGGGCCTCTGTTTGTACACACATACACACAGAGCTACACCATCACTAGGAGTTATGGAGTCCCGTTGGGGATTAAACAGGTACAGAGGCTCTTGCGGGTACAGAAACAGCAGGTCAACATAACAGTGCTTTGAGAATCATCCTCTAATTGCCAATGACAAGCTTGCTTACACAAGGGCCAGGTCAGCTTCAGTCTTAAACAAGCTGCCTAAAAAGTGACTGCACAACCAATAGGCATGAAGGTCCACATTCCAACCACTGGTTATGCAACTGTAATTCCCTCATGTAACCTTTTATATGTTAATGAGGGAGTGATCTCATTGCTATTTATGTTGTACCTGTACAGGCGAATGTGCTTTTCCCTACTGTAGTGTTTCCGTATCCGGTCGTCAGGGACACATAGACAAGTATCTGGGAGGGAACCAGTGGGTCCCCGAGCACCGGATTGGGAAACACTGCCCTACTGTAAGACAACGCTAATGGGCTACCTTTGACCTCCAAGAAATGGGAGTCGTCCGTCTCCTCATCATCTTCGTCCGGTGAGACGAAGACGCTGGGTCGGGGTGGACGTGGTGACGTCTTCTTGGCCTGGGAATAGTTCTTGAACTGGTTCAGCATGCTGCTGATGCCCAGACCAGGCCTTTTCCCAATAAGGATGTTCTTCTTCTGTGCTGGAGCGCCACCTGCAGGCGGCCCCACTGAGGATGACGCCGCTGGGTCTGAATCACTGCTGGGGGAACCTACAACAGACACAGCGCTTCTGTGTAACCCAAAACCATCCTCATCCCAGCACGAATCCACCTCATTTTCCGTATATTTCACTTTCTCATAAAAATCAACCAAAAAACAGAAAACCTAAAAGATGATATTTAGAGTGTCTGGTTCTGTCATCTCATATCTCTTATCCAGCAATTCACAGCAAAGATATACCAAGACAACCTTTAAGTTACCAGCATTTAACAGACCTTCTGCCAGTTGCTAATCTTAGTTAGCCAATTTTCTTGACGTCAATATCTTTCACCTAACGAAAAACTAAGGGAATTGTGTATAACACGTCCTACTCCTATTGAAGACAACGTACCCAAATCAGGACTCGATTTCTCTTTCTGCATCTTGAGAAACTGCTGCAGGAAGCTGCCATCATTGACAAACTTGTTGGATGTTGAGGCTTGAACACTGGGTGCGCTGTGGGGTGAGAATCACATAAAACATAAATACCAACCATTTTTTAAAATTTTCTATTCAGATGCATTTATAATTTTCTATTAACTTTTATCTATGAACCAGATACAAAGCACAATATGAAGAATGTTAGATATCATCGTATGTACATCATGATATTTTCACTAAATAAATACATATTCGAAATTTCAAAAAACTGACATTTTACTCCCCTGAAGCACAGCAGTTGACGTCACAGAGCATATTGTGCACTATTAGGGTGCGTACCTTGGTGTTACTGGCTTGTTGGGTGTCGGGGGGTAGTTTTTCGCTTGCTCTGCCATCTTGGCCTCAATCTCCCGCTTCTTCTGTGCAATGAGTTCTTCCTGCCGCAGAATGTTTGCAGTCATCTTGTTCTTCTGCACCGGCTTTAACTTCCACCCGGCCCGTCCTGGTAGTGAAACGTTGAAAGCACTCATACACCCCGTGCACATCTGTTAGAAGCTCACGATGCCGCAGTGCAGCCACATACCAGCTTTTTAAGACGCGTCTGTTAGGAGACCCTAAATATCAAAATGTGCAACTGCTTGCACGCCCGCTTTTCGGTATCACCCTCCTAAAAGTGAGTTTAGTTTTTTGTTGACCACTAATTAAAGTTTAAGACATTTTTATTTTATAGATTTTATCATTGCGATAAGTGATTGAATGAGTAAGACAGGAACATACTGAGAAAAATAATAGTCATCTCATTCAGGCAGGTCTCCTTATCTGCGGTAGTTAGCGGCGAACATCTATCGCCGCACAACTTCTTTCAGCTGTCAGTTCAAATGGATTATTTATTTTAACACATTTATTTATTTAAAGACATACTGCGCTGAATCATGACAGACCAAAGACGGAAATTAGATAGTAGGGGACTGGAGTAAATAAGGATTGTGCTATGCGATCACAATTACACCTAGCAGTACAGACTGGTAACAAGTTAGCTACGGATCAGGCAGGGTGGGTGCTACGGCCCAACTAACCGCCTCAAATCAGACATTAGCCAAACCTTACAAGCCCTCATCACATTTTTACATAGCTCTACGGAAAATTATTACACTAATGATTATTATCATAATATTTTTTTGATAATTTACCAGTCTCGCTTGTCTCCATCGTTGCACTTATTTCTGCTTAAAAAAAATAACAACGTAACTTCCGGCGTACGTTAGATATTCTTCTTCGGCCATCGCTTCTTTGCGCCTGATGAGAGTGCTAGCGCCATCTATCGCAACGGAGGGTAATATTACCGTAACTTTTACTTGCGTAACAAACAGCCCGGGGATGGTTCTGTATACATCTTCCAAACACTCAGTCACCCACAGCTCATTTCTGGAGTATTGCTGTTGAGTAGACTACTGTTTCTAAACTGACCTTATTGTGGGAATGTAGGTAGGCTTTTTCCCCGTGATGGATTCTGTTCACAGGGACAGGCGGGGCAGACTAACTTCTCTGTGGGCCCGAGGTTGACATGGTATGCCATTAGAGATATTTTTGGAGCTGAAAGTATAGCTGATTGAAGAGGCTTTGTTAGTTAGATGCTTGGAATATCCAGTATTAACAAATGAAAATAATAATTAAAAAAAGTTTTATTGAACTTAGTGGATGGATGCATCAGCTAAGCAAATACAGTTCTATGCTAGACAGTCAAAGGAAATGTTTAACGTTTTTCTAGGACGTAAGAGTATACTTGCTCAGAACAAGAAACACAGTTTAGCATTATAACATAGTTAACATAAGAAAAATACTGAGCTGATGTTAGGAGAGGCTTAACTGAAGCTCCTGACTTGTATCTGCATGATTTTGCACATTGTAATGCTGACATATGATTGGCTCATTAGATATTTGCCTCAGTGTGCAGTTGAACAAATGTACCTAATAAAGTGACCCATGAGTGTACGGTATGTAGCATCTATAATAATAAACCACAGGGAACGTCAGTAAGGTGAAGAATAATGTGAACTAAAACAGATGGAATACAGTTTAAAAAAACTAAATAGCCAGTGAGGAGAGAAGTAGCTATTATGGGTGAAACAGGCTTTCCTGGGACCAATTAAGCCCCCAGCCCTGTTAATGAGGATAGTCTGTTTGCGCATGCAGCCTCTTGGGAAGCTTGAGGAGGGGTCAAAGGAAGCATTTGGAGAACCTCTCTCCTGTGGCATCGGTTCATCGGGGGGAAATTTATGGTGTGTCGACACGCCGTTAATGACCCTGGAAACGCGTCATGGAAAACTTCACATTGCTGACTAGTATAAAGTTGGTAACATTTTTTTCATCTAGAAGTCATTTTGGTCTTGCCCTGATTGCGTTTTATGAATCCATCCATCCATTTTCTATACCTTCTTGTCCTAATCAGGGTCACGGGGGGTCTGAAGCCTATCTGCACAAGACAGGGAACAGCCCAGGATGGGGCACCAATCCATCACAGGGCACACTCACACACCATTCACTCACACACGCACACCTACGGACAATATGGTAACCCCAGTTTCCTCAGAATGTTTTTGGACTGTGGGGAGAAGCAGGAACACCCAGAGAAAACCCCACGGCAACATTCTCCAAGATAATTTGTTAGTTCAAGGTGACGGTGTTGAGCTAGACACTCGTGTTTATCTGCAAAACAAAATATTTGTGCAATTTGCAGTCATTTCCTGAAAAATGTATCATTAGGGATTCTAATGGTTGGATAGTGTATTTAAGACGCTGACAGCAGGGCATTTTGTGTTTACTTGTGATGTACAGGTCTTCAGGGGAGCCAGAACCTGCAATTTAGAAGCTTCAGTCACATGTGCAGTAAAGCATTTTTATGAGTGGGAACATCACTGAGCTTCATTAAAGCGTTAAAAACAAAGCGGCAGCGGAAATGTCGTCAATGCACAAGCCATCAGATGTATTATATTCAGTCTGACATTCATTAAAACACGACCGTTCATGGCTGGTCTTTTACATAACCAGGAAACTCAGGAAGCCGCACGCTCTGATTGGTCGCTGGGACCACATGGTGTACCTCCCACATCACTGATTGGCAGGGTGCCGGGGGTTACAGCCACTTAATCAGTTGAGCGTAATTTCATCTCCAAACGAATTGCTATGGGACTGGCCCACCTTTTACATTTTGATTTCTGGCTCTGCTATCGTCGCGATAAACTGTTTTTCCATATCGCCTAGCCTAGCTGTAGGTGGAACCCAGGCCCGCCGCAGTCCTGGCTTTATTAATCTGTAGGAAGAGGATTGGAATATAGTTATTAATCCATTCCAGCAATGACAGCTGCACTCTGCGCAACCCATTAATCTGCAAAGGGCCTTTGGAGTTTTCGCCAGACAGATGTCACCTGGACAGGAGCAGGCAGATGGTTTTCCATGGAAACATCATCCCCGCAGTCCTTCATCTTTGTGGCACAAGTTAGTCTCTCCTTCCCTCGGCAGCACGTGAATTCATGAACATGTGTTCTCTGCTCGATCAGTATGTCCCAGGTTAATGAGTGTGATGCCGGGTGCACTACAGGCCGCAATTCTTCCCAAGGCTTTCATGAGAGTTTTCTCGTAAAAAAAAAAATGCTCTCAGATTCAGGAGCAGCTTCTCACTACGGATGGGAAGCGTCATCGGAGCGGAGGCGGCGCTCATCGGGAGGACGACCCTGCCAGATGAACGCTGGCTTTGCTGAAGGTCATCATCTGGCAGGAGAAGGGATGACGCACGGCTTTGTGAGGCCATCTGGGGGCGCGGTGGGGAAATGATTATGACTAGTGCATCACCTCTACATATATGACAGCGTTTGGTATGACAGCGATGAAGGAATGGGGTGGTCAGTGAGTCAGCCGGGAGTGTGGAGTCACTGAAGCATTAGGCGCAGAAACTGCACTGCCCACAGAAACATAGCTTTCACTGTGGTCACATGATGCGAGCCGTGCCCTCCCTGGTAGAACGCGACTTTGGGTTACTGCATGATGTCACGCATTCGCTCTTTCTGTAATTACAGCCGTTTTCACACCCTCAAGGGCTGTGAACATGCGGAAGCCTTCCATCGACGCTCTGCATAGCCTGTATATTACAAATCAGTTGTGGTATGTGTTTGCAAGGTATTTAGCATTGAATTCAGAAGCTTTACTTGAAAATCCTGATCCTTTCTTGATTGCCTCATTGTATATACTACACACAATATAAAGTTATAGATTTACGTCATATTTGAGCAATCAATCAGAAATATAGCATGCACAGAAGCATTATTGAACTTTAACTGCCGTTTCCATAAACCATATTGAAATAATCACTTTTGGAATGGTCAGATCACATATTCTTGTATCAGTATTGTAAACTGTAATGGCTGAAGTTGGATGGCATCGTATTCCATTTTATTTTATTTTTTTTGTTGCAGATTTACAAAAACAAGGGAGGAGAAATCTTGACACGATTTTCACTGTTTTTTCTTTTGCACTTTTTATTGTTTCAGAGCTGCACTTGGATCTGAGTTTAAAAAACTGGACCTGAAGCTAAACCAGATGCTTCTACAGCCTTTCAAGCAGATGAAAACAAGGCAGGAATACTCCATACGAGCCAACAGATCCAAGTCAGAACAGCCCCTCCTCTGAAGCCCCCCCCCCCGCCTTCGAGCACGGCTTCTTCCCATGGCAATCGTGGGGCCACCTCCCTCTGGATATGGAGAGCCACATGCCCGTTTGCAGGCCAGATCCCTGGGCGGACGTGGACCGTGGGGGCCGTCAAGCGGTTTGTTAGACGTCAGCAGAGCTTCTCCTCGAGGCCTGGACTGCCCTTCATGTCGCACCCCCTTTCAAAAGGCGGAGTCTAATTTGATCATATACAGCTCTGGAAAATACTAAGAGACCATAGCAAAATCTTTACTTTCACTCAATTCTCAATTCATGCATATGCGTCTGTGTAAAATACACATTTTTTTTGCAAACTGCAGCCTGGCTCTTCCCTGCTTCTCGCTGATGAACGGCTTCTTCCTTGTTTTATGGGTCTTCAGTCCTGCTTCTAGGAGCCTGATACACACTGTCCTAGCGGTGCACTTCACACCTGCACTTAATCTTTCCCATTCCTTTTGAAGGTCACTTGATGTCACCCTCTGATTCATGAGGCACTGCTGGATAAGTTGACAGTCATCTCTGGCATTAGAAATCGGCTTCCGCCCTATAGCTGTCTGGTTTTTGTCATTCCCAGTGTCTCCTGTTTCACATCGTTCTTGTGTACTGTGGTCTTAGAATTTTTGAGCCTGGAAGCAGCGTTGCTGTCAGCCAGCGGAACCAGGATCAAACCAGGCAAGCTCATGGGGACTCAAAGATGCTCCTGGATCAACTGGATCAAATTCCAGACAGAGCTGGTCAACAGCCAGCACCCCCACCCAGTGGCATATACCACCTGCGACAAAGTGAAATTGCGCAAAGACGTTTTCCCATGAGGTGCTGCATTCTGCATCCAGTCACGTTAAAGCTGAGGTCTTGTTCAGCTATGACTCTCTATTCCTGTTACTGTAAGGACAGGTCCTGTGTGCTGTAAACCCAGCTCTGCGGTCTGGTACATGTGGAACAGTCTGGCTCTCAAATCACTACCAGGGTGGAAAATGCAATGAAAAACAACATAATTGATCCAGGTCCTCAAAAAAAAAATAAAAAGATCAAAAAATGTCAACGGGAAAATGAGTAATGCTGAACTGAACAAGACGACACAGACAAACTTAGTTGTAATGTGTAATTTAAGGGCAATATAAAAATAATTACCTTGTCTGTCACAATACAATATACTTCTATTAACAAGCAAGTTTACAAGCAAGCAGATCTAAACACAGTCAGATATTGCTGTTGTCATTTTATTAATTATAATGAAAATAAATTTGCAATAAAAAAAAATCTCTGGACATTTTAATGAAGAAATAACAGTCCACTGATTGTTTAGTTATCCAGAGATTGCTAACCTTGTGTTTTATAAAAATAGGAGGTATTTTATTTACAGGTTACATATTTACCATAATTTCTGTGTTAACTCTTCAATAATCTCATCATTTTGATCAGATAGCTTTGGGAAAATGAAATTTCCACACCCCCTTCCTTACTAGGGAAGTCGAGTAAAGACTTTGGTAACACTTTACTTGACAAGGCACAAATAATATAGTGTTATACCATTAATCATGTATTAATTACCCAGAAATGAAGTTACATACAGATCTCATGTTAATTCATCATTAATGAATCATGACGCATGTTTTATCTCAAGCAGTTACTGTATTTGTTACAATATCTGTTAATTCTGTAAACCTTTGTGAACTACTGAAGAAACAAGTAATGAATAACACTGACATACTGATCTCATGTTTGTTCATCATTAATGAACCTGACATCTTTTATCTCAACTAGCTGCTATATTTATGGTTTGTACTTCAGTAGTAACTGAGTTATTACTAAAAATGTATTCCCTGTCAAATATAGTGTAACCGAGATCTTACTGTTCTGAAGAGAAGTATATGTTGGTTTATATAACCACTCCTGGTTTAGTGACCGAATTCCTTTCCAATGCCCAAGTCTTTAAGTGAAATAGTCACAGAGTTAAAATCACGGTAGCCTAGGTACTGTATGACTGCGACCATGCTCAAAACATTACTTCAGCCTCCTGTTCTCAATTTCTTTCATCCTTTGAACATTCAGAACATTCTATTTCAAAGACCTCTCTGACCCCGGCATTCATAATTGTCAGGCACAGGAAATTTGGTCGAATATGTGCATGTTGGTCAGAGAATGAATCTCTGATTACTGTCGTATTTGCGAACGGTCACAGACTAGAGGTGGTCACTGAACAAGAAGTGGTTGATGTCCTTGTTTATAGAAATGGGTAAATATCCAGGTTGTCTGAACTACGTCAATCGCAGGGAATCCAGAGAATCTGAACAAGCAGTGCTACAGGGCATTTTCCACAGCACGTTTAAGAGGGATACCTGTGGGAGACAGGACAGCATCCAATGAGAGCAGCCGGTGATGACCTCGCTAACGTGGTGATGACCTCACTGACGCAGTTAACAAGGGGGGACGTCCCCATCTTACCCGAACATGGACCATAATGACGAACGCCAATGGAGCGCCCACGGAAGCAGGTGGCCTGGCGCAGGTGGCAGGCGCTGGCATAGGTGATGTTGTTGTTGCCGCAGATGGACTGCTCTGTGATTAGGGGCAATGGGCAGAGGGCAGTGCGACACATGACACAGTGGGCGCTCTCTGTCTGGTCTGTGACACAGGTGTGGGTGCCTGGGCACACAACCTTGGAGCAGTTTTCTGGGGGGCGGACGGGGGCAGAAACATTTGTTACTCCTTCATTCCTCCTTAAATAGATTTTAAGTCAAATTGCCTTCTTATTGTAAGAACAACAGCAGCAACCAATAAACTAACAATCAACAAATCATTATCAATAATAATAATAATGATAATAATAAGATTCAGTAGGTTCCAGGGGGCTTTATCATAGAGCCAGATATTTGGGTTAGCAAAATAGTTTTGATTTAAGGTAGTCTGGGTCCATTTAAACCGAGGCACCTTAAATGCAACAAGTTATCTAGCTGGGCAACAGGCCTCAAGTCTCCTGCAACTCTGAGCATGATAAACGGTACAAGTTTGATGGATGGTTAGTAATAATACTGGGAGACAGTCCTCCTGTAATCCAGCTAACTAGCATCTCTAATTTGCCTAAAGGGTATGATTGTCAGGGTGTGCGCCCTGTGACGCACTGGCAGCCCACCAGGGTGCGCCCTCGCTCCCCCGACCTGGAGCGGTTAGAAAATGGATGGGTGGATCATGATGATTATGCTGATTAATGATTGTTATTTTTGTTTTAGAAGATCCCCCTTTACGCCTAGCCATATTTTGCTTGAATACTTTGCCAGTAGATGCTTACGAAGACCCCATGTCGTCCAGAAAGCTCTGCTTACTCTTACACTCGCCCCGGTACATGACCCCCAGGTCCGGCTGTCCCTGGCACCGGGCCAGCAGCAGGGCGCACTCGTCCCGGTATGTGCTGCTGTCGCTGCCGCACACGAGCTCCCCCCGGGTCATGTTGGTACAGTCCGGCGAGCACGTGCAGTGGGGCCGGCCGCCCTTCATCTGGCACACCTTCGCCGGGCCGCAGTTCACCCCCTCGCACGTCTCTGTGAAAATCACACATCGGGGCCAGCCAGGGGCCCGTCATTCTCCTTCCTTTGTAAGCCGGCATGAAGGCGTTTTGATGACGTCAGTAGTTTCCACTGCGGGAATGATCCCTATAACTTAAGCGCAGTATGATTTGTGAGAAACTGGGCTTTCCTACATTCTCCCAGGAACACGGAAGAGCTGATTCACAGTTTAACTGGTGAGTATTTGCAGACCACACACCCACCCACTGAGATCACATCACGGAAATGAACACACATCCAGACAAACGCCCCCCCACCATAAACAAAGCCTTCCAGGAACTGGAGGAAGAATGAGACTGGACTGGAACAGATTTTCAACAACGCAATCTAGTGCCTGGTCAAGGCATGGCTGTAAGACGTCACATGGTGGGTACACTGGTTAGTCACTGGTCTCCAGCACCATTACTCAAATGTAAATTGGTCTTGCCCAGGCACAATCCCCAAAAATCCAGTAAAAAGGGATTAAGCGTTTTTTGCTAGAAGTTCACTAATATCCTGTTGTTCCCTTGCGTCTGAAGGACCAGCACTGTCTGCAGCTCCACCCAGGACTTCTTGTGTCATTTCTTAATTCACACCAACTGGCAGGAAATGGCCATTTCAAAAACTATTAAATACAGGAAAGTGCAGGTTAAAGGGACTGCTTAAGTCTGAGCACCAACACTGCTTTGAAACACCGGATAATGAGAGCATGTGTACGCCTGTTCAGCCGCCTGTTGTATGGCAGTTCCCCTTTCGGCCAACAGGTGCCGCTGGTCATCACGATTCTTCTGGCTTCCTAATGTGTTCTCCTGTTCCTTGGGTTGCTACTAAGCGGGCAGCTGTGTCATTCAGGCTTTTAGTTAATTTAACATTCATGATTCATTGTGTAACCTGTGTTAGTTATTATTTCCTGCATCTCTGTACAGTTCCTTGTTTTGCTCCCTTCCCTGTTTGCAGTAATGTTCAGTTCTCCTTATTATTCTAATCTCTCTTAACGTTTGAACCTTTTGGTATCTGTAGATAGGCCTTATCTGCATTTTTTCACGGACACCAACAGAACGGGATACACCTGGAGTCCGGCGGAGCAGAGAAGACGCCTGGAAGTCCCTTGTTAGCGGCCTATGATCCAGGAGGGGTAACAGGTAGAAAAAGAAGATGAAGCTGGCGGTTTCTCATTCTTTACTTTGGCTATCGAGTTCCAGGTCGACATTATTTACAGTTCAGAAGCTCATTCATCAGAGAATAGATTTCTGAAGAATTTGTCTCTCCAAGAACATGTTTCCGGCAGAACATAAGATTTATCTCGTTCCCTTTACGTGGGGAAGATGAAACGACCGCAGAGGGTAGCTCTGGCTTCTGATTCCCCAAAGTCCTCAACGACTGAAGGAACATCCAGACCTGGAAGCGCATTTATTTAGAAAGGGACACAAATATTTTTAAACTCTCCTGTTTTCCATTTAAAAATAATGATGTTACTACGGTTTGGGCTTAAATTATATGAAAAAATAACTAAAACAAATACTTTTGATCTTTCTACCTCTCTATACCATGCATAATAAGTATTTTATAAAACACCAGAAAAGCAGAAGCCTGTGGGCACATATACAACTCAGTCAGGTCAGAATTTAGGATTCACTGGTGGGGAACAGGACGGGACCTATAAATCTAGACTTGCAACACAGGAAGATTTTTGGGCCTCGAGAGATTTTCGTTTTATAGGAATCCAGCACTTTGCCTGTTTCAAATTGGCAACAGCTTCCACAACCCCATGGAAAAAAACAAACTATCCTTAACTGAACTTGAGCCCCTGGCTTTTAGTAGTTAAGCATCTTCAGAGTGATCAACGTGGAATTGTCCAGAATCCCAGGCATTAATCCGCGATTATTCATAATAAAAAAATAAACATAGCCTTTAAGATAAATATTTATTATAGGAGGTCCAGGTCGTACAACCATATGTACATCGGGAGCTATGCAGGATTTAAACAAGTCCTTTCAATGTTAAATCGACGATGCTATTGTGTTCACTATGCGTGGCAGAGATACAACGCGCTCTTACCTTTGCACGACCTGCAGGGGACCATACCCAATAATCCAAGTAGGCTGACCTCATTAATGGATGCGCTACTGTTGGACCACGCTTTGTCCAGGCTGCTCCCGCCACAGCACTCTTCGAAGCTGACCTGTCTCATCAGCACCATGGCGCAGGCCGGCTCCCTTCCCTGCTGCAGCCAGCAGAGACCCCCTACGCGGCACATGCGTTACGAAACGGTACATGCGTTACGGACATACACACGCTATATAAAGTCAATACATATACACATTCACCACGCTCCCTACATGCAGCATGTAAGGACAATTAATGGAAAACTGTTAATTAATGTAACGTTTGGCTGACATCTGAACACAATCTTCCCATCTGGTGCCTGTTAGCACTCCAAATGACTTGGAATTTCACTGTTCGCTTTTCCACAGCGATAAACACTCCGTCATACGGCTGCCAAAGTGCAATGAACGTTTTACTTACACCCGGTAAAAGTCAAACGTTTGCATCATGGAGCTTAACAAACAACTGCCGAGCCCTCTTAAAAGGCCTCTCTTAAGCAGCTATAGGCTGCACTCAGCTAATGATTGCACACCGCTTTCATTTAGCGTTATGTCCCTTTTAATAGAAACATAAATCAATTTACAATGAAGGATTTTACAATTTTAGAATTAGACCGTAGCATTGATCCATACACCATAAATGATTATTTTAAAAGTTATTTTATTTCATTGTATGTTTTATAAGGAATGAAAGTAACGTTTTTGTAATTGTAATTTTGTAATTGTAATCCAAACCCACTCTTAAAACGGCAGGAACACATTTGTGACAATCCCTATAATGTGACAAACCCTATAATGCATATACTATAAAGGTTAAACCTTTTCAGATGAATGTGAGAAAGTTTTAAGAGCTTCAACTTCAAATCCTACTGGGAGGCTCTTTGTAAAATAACAGATAACACACTACCCTAAAAGCATCTGTTTGTGTGCCGGTTCACTACTTTTAAACGAACACGAACGTCTATTTGAAACCCATTAAAATAATGATAATAAAGTCTGATAACACCAGAAAGATCATATCGGGCACATATGAGTACATACCGTTTGTAGCATAATGTCCAATTATGTCACAAAGTATCAGAAAATTCACAGAAAATGCAATCCTCATTGTCGGTCTTTTTTGTAATTTTGAAATTAAAAGATAAACGTTTTATATAGGTTAGGGCTGGTTAACAACCTATCGCTATGACTTGTTGACAGGTCAAAAAAGTTTTAATCGAATGAATGCGTTTAAACTCATCCCGTTCTACCTCTGTATAAATATTTGACCTGCCCACTACTGGGATTGGTGACGGCTTCAGTCGCTTGTAAGAGGGGGCCGGGCAATGCTTTGCAAGTAACATTCATGAGTATGGAATAAAGCACAGCTTGCTAGACGATAAGGACGCTTACAGGAATCATGCCTTCGCATGTATTTTAAGAAATTCTTCTTAATTAAGAAGTTGTCTTCTTGGGTTAAGTCCCGTATTTCTTCCGGGGGCTGAGCAAAGGTCGAGTCTTAGAATCACCCCTATAGCTGTTTGGACTGAGGGTCATAACTGAGAACCGCTGTTTTGGCCGATAGACCACGAAACCTGCAAGCGGGAGCTGCGGGATGGTTTTCAGAGCATGTTTATTAATATTTTAAAAACTTCAACCTGCTATAAATCTACAGTTGGCGAAGCGTACAGAGCGGGACCCACACCGTGGGAATCCATGGCCTGTACATTCATTTCCTGTTGCCTGTAGCTTTCTAATCTGGTGATACCCATTAGGTGTATGACTGAATGTAATAATAATTTTAAAAAGTTCACTGTGGGCTTTGCCTTTAGTCAAGATAGTGTCATTGATTATGCCATTGTTTTTATCATTTGCAAAACGTAAATATTAATAATAGGCTATATAAATGCATCAATATGAATGAGTGCTCCAGAATAAACAAAACAGGAAATAAAAACACCTAGTGCTTGTAATGGATAATGTCGATATGACGACCTCCGGTATTGGCCGTATTTGTTACACCACAATTCCATATTTCAGTACGTGCTACTTTTATACTTAAGCCTATTTAAACGCTTAGCCTATATTTTTGTTTCTTTTAAAATTTAGTAAAACGTTTACATGGCCTATAAGTTGGACATAGGAAGAATCGGCACCGTGTGTGTGTGTGGGTGGGGGGGGGTAGCCGTCTGTGCCCCCCTAAAAATAATCACTCAGAGATGCTAAAACTGCAATATAAGCCCCGTACCCCCGAGACACGTGGCTACAGGTCGTTTGCTACCCCACCCCACCCCCTTATCCTCAACAAAATAGCAAGAAACAGAAGCTCTACCAGTTGACAAAATCTCTAGCCTGACCTCTAGCGGCTGTGTTACGTACTTAAGTTTTTGACTGTTTAGGTCTAGTGTAGTGTTCTTGCAGTATGTCTGTTACACCGTCAGAGAGTCATAATTTTAATTATGATTTAAGTCATGCCAGTTACGGGATAAAGGTTGCATTTACTGTTTGTAAATCAACAGATATCATTTTACTTTGTACAGTAAAGTTACTCTGTATATAACTATTCAACCGTATAAGCCATGTAAATATTACGGTTTACAATTTATTTCAGATTCTTGGGTCGTCTTCCTTGGACTAATGAACCACCATAGTTTGTCACCACTACATTACCCGGCTCATACTGCTATCCGTACGCATGATTATTTTTGGCGTTTCCATGGGCGTCACTCCCCCCCCCCCCCCCCCAAAATAC
>JABFEB020000043.1:12976279-12997289 GCA_019775895.2 Stomatorhinus ivindoensis
GTTATTTATCAGATTGTTGACGTCGGTAGCGTTTGCTATTAGCCATTTTACTGTATAAATGTATCGGTTGGTTTTGTTGGTAGGGTGGCCACTTTGTTACAGGTGGTATGAGAGAAAATTGTTTGCTGTAAGTAGTTACTCAGTCAACAAGCTAATCATTGCGCGTTGTGCTGGCTGCCATAGCGATAAGTGCCGGCAGTAAGTAATAGATAAAGCGTTCAGTGCCCCCCCGCGTATTCCGGGCCGTGTCAGTGTCTCGGTACCGAGCCGACATGTTGGCTCCTCACTGCCTTTGGCTTCTGCGTTTCACTGGGCGTGAAATAATGTGGCAACGTCGGATTCATTTTTGTAACATTTCAAAATGAGCGACTACTTATGCTTGGCAGCCTCTTGGCTAACAGCTAAACTGGTCTTAACTAGTATACAGTTTGATGATAGCCAGCTAACAAACTGCGTGTCGACAAGTTTGAAATGTTACATTAAAGCGTGTTAAGCGAGTTGATGGCACGATGCTTTTGGTATTTTTTTGTATTTTAGCCTATTAATTTCAAAAATAGGTAGATTGAGCAAGCAGTTGATTAAAGTGCATAACGTGATTGGTTTCGTCGAATTCGTGTTAAAGTTGATGTATAACATGTTAGGTTAAATATGTATATTTACGATTAAACTTTCATTATCGTAATGTAGACGCCGATTTCGCCCAGCTTAACATACTGGCTTGCACGCCTGCATTGTTTTAGCGGATTTATTTATAGGCCCACGCATTAAAATCATTCTTCTAATAACACGGGTGTCCTTATTACGGTTTGTCGGATTACTTATTTTGCCGAACATTTAAGAAACTTGTTGCAGTTTATAACTGTTAATTTTAGGTTACTACATTGACCTTGTGGTAAACTGTTTTGAAAGTACTTTTACAATGCATTATTTATTAACCAAGTGCTATGTCCGCATTTAAGTCATTATTACAATATCGTACGCTGAATGCTGTATACCATGTGATTTAATGGTTTAAACCCTCTGAGTTGTGGTAGATTTTTTTCTGTCTTTACATTTCACGTTTTTTTTCCCTCCCACAAGAAAGATATTGCTACAGTGGTTTAAAATGAAATGGGGGTGGGAGGTCTGGTGGGTCATGTGGGACGGAGTATTTGAAAAGGGCTGTTTTGCAACGGCTGCCATGTTCCTGTTGGGGGGGGGGGTGCGCGTAGCTCAGGGAGTATCGCATTTAAAGTTGTGCGTCAATACGTAGCATTTCCGCCCTATCCTTGCACGCTTTTCCTGAAACCACAGCTAAATTTGATTTGAGGAGTCTGATTTTTTTTCTATTTAAGATGTTACTACAGTCAAATTCTCATAGAATAGTACTGAATTGCCATTGTGTAGTCCGTATTTGTAATGGATCTTCCCACCTTCTTGTGCTGCAGTTTCCCCATACCTTTTAAACACTCTTTGCCCAAGCATCCACTGAAACTAACTTCATCTTCGTAAATTAAGTTAGTCATGCTGTTGTGGATTTCACATGTTGGTTTACCCTGAATATTTAATTTAAGCTTGTCTACGTCCCTGACAGGTAAACTGCTGTTAAACCCGGAACCTCTGTTCACCATTTCATGTTTTGTTTTCTAATGATCTTTTTTCTTTTCTCTTGTTTGTGCTCCCATTGACCGCCAGACATCTTTACCAATGACCCATTTTGATTCTTACCAATGTAGCATTCAGTCAGTTTAGTGAGGTTACCCTTGACCCAAATGGAATATACTGAAGACTGTGGGTAATGTTTTATCTTTTGGGGATATTGCGGGGGGGGGGGGGCACTTGAACACAAAGGTGTGAGCATGGTGTGAGGGAGGGGGCGGGGCTTAATGAGAATTCTTATCCAGCTGCCTAATTGACTGGGTTGCTAGCTGGTCTTCGGCTCCGAGCTTTCAGTCGTGTGGAGGATGGGCATGCAGGTGTTTGCCCGCTGAGGGCAGTATGTGCTGCCAAACCCTTCTTGGAGGGTGAGCGTGACTTGTTCAGTCCCCCCCCCAGCCCATTCTTCTGTTCCTGCTGGCCCCCATGTTCTGCATCCTCCTGCCAGAATTGTTTTAGCGGTGCTGTACCGGCGTTATACCATTCCCTATAAAGGCTTCTGCCTGCTTTAAGCATACCCTCGTTCGAGCCCTCTGTCTTGTAGTAGGTCTTTGCCTTTGCATTGTGTCCATGTGTCACTTAAACATGGGGGGGGGCAGCTTACCGTGCCCCTAGATAGTGTAGCCTTTACTTAGCTTCTCTTTTGTCTGTTATCTAACCAAGGCTCGTTTGGTAAGTGGTCCTCTGCATTTCTGTCCATCTCTCCTTTCGTCTCTTCTGTGTTCGTTTGCTGTGTACTTTTGGGTTTGCATTGCTCCCGTCCGACGTACCTGTTTAAGAGGTTGGGTGGGCTGTCTGAGTAGTGCTGGTTAGTGGAGCCCAGCATTGGGTGTGCATGTGAGTTTTCATTGCATCTGGTTTAGTTGAAAGATGACACCAGTAGCCTTCAGTTGGCAGTGGCTTGATGGGACCATTCCCAACAGCTGACGTAGCCTTTTAAGCAGGCTAATTTATTAGCTGAGGGCTAGAATGCAATGAAAACTGCAGACGCTCCAACCACCTGGATAGTTCTGGATCCATTAGTGTGGTTAGTTTGCATAGTATATAGAGTATATGCTTCTTTGCCGCCTCTGACGGCACCAGGGTCCTTGTTTAGTAAACCTAGGTTGTAGTGAATGTCGCACACATGTCACTAACTTGAATTTTATGTTCTACTGCAGTTATTTTGGCCACACCCCCGGAAGTATACAATGCCACTTCTGCCATTCTGAGCTGTAACATGAGCAGCCCCCAAGGGGAGGTCAAGAGTCACTATTGGACCAAAAATGATAAGACTATCGAGACTACGAAGAAGGACTCCCCAGCACTGCACACAGAGTACAGGTATGCGATTAAGGCATTTCGTCTGACAGCGGGTGTCGTTTGCTTGTGAGAATGACCGGTTGTGCGAGGCTTCTCTGCATCTACAGCAGAGTCTGTTTATTGTTTAAAACTGGGACATTTGACACAGGGTCCAAAGGCCATTAGAGAATGCTAGTGTTTGGCAAGTTCCTATGGGGCTCTGCAGTCCAAAATTCTAAACTTTAAAGCGTAGTGTTTACTCCCGGAGAAGGAGTCCTGATAGATGACCTTATTATAGATACCCCCCCCCCCCCCCATGCCATTGGTTTATTGAGTGGGGCTTTTCTTCAGATTTAGGTCTGACAGTCTGGTTAAGAAGAATGGAATGTGTGAATGCTACTCGCAGTAGTTGCTGACAGCGTATGAATAATTTGTATGTTGTGATTGCTCTCAGCAGACACGTTATAATAACTAAACAGTTGTTAGTTATTGCTTGCCCTTCGACTTACAGCTCTGTGCTGTGTGGTTTTGTGCACGCTTTGGGAGAGATGTGCACTTGTTGTCGTTCTCATGCCTTCACCTGGTTGCACAGCTTTAATTTTGGTTCATGTTTTAAAATGAAATCTAAAACATAATTCAACATAAGGTAGAGGATTTGGTCAATTTTAATTTTTACTAAGTTAAGGCTCTTGAAAGGGGTTTTCTCAATCCTTTGGGTGTGAATGTAATGTGTGTTGTATAAACCTCGTTTGGTTCACCCCTGGTTTCAGCTCACTAGAACCATGTGGCGTTCCGCTGTAATTTGAAGAGAAACGTCTCCACTTGCAGCCCCCTTTTGGGTTTCACCTGTCGTTTTTCTCTAGTTTTGAACACGGAACTCTTGTGCTCTAGTCTTGCTGTTTGTGGCGTGACTGTTTTCCCCGAATCCGGCATTGAATGTTCTGGTGCCGTCCTGATTTTGCTTTCTTAATGCCAGGTTGGACAAAATTGATCCCACTTCTGGAGGAGTGTACGCCTGCGTCTTTACTTTTCTGGATGGTCGCACCGAACATAAGAATATTGAAGTGAAAAGTAAGTCATTTGTATGTAAATTGATTGGTAAATGAATCGTTTGGCTTGACCTCATTTGCGTGGAACTGCATGGTGGTTGGACAACCCAGTGAATAATGTATTTCTTTATGGAAAATGTAATATGGGCTCCCTGTGGGGGGCGGCTTCGTAACAATGGATAATATAATGGTTTCTCCTTCAGCTGTTCCCCACGTGGGAGCATCCAAGCATTCTGAACATGGCAATGAGAAGGATAAGGGTGTCTTGGTATGTGTGAGCCACGGTTATCCATTGCCTAACACTTGGGTTTGGTTAATCAAGCACGACATGCAAGAGGTATGTTTGTTTATGCTATTTAAATTTTCTCCCTGTGTGTGTTGGTCACTGGCGTGAATTATCTTCTGTAGCGGTATCCTTTAAATTGGATCTGAGTTCCCCCCCCTTCTTCCTAACGCAGAAAGTAATTACCAACGACACTGAAAAATACGAGATAAAAAGCACACCCAACAAGACCACGCTAATTGTCTTCAATCTGGACATCCAACTCGACGCTGCCACATACGTGTGCCGTGGGATCAACGACCTGGGCATGGAGGAGGACAGTATTCAGCTGCGTGTGCGCAGTCGGCTGGCCGCCCTCTGGCCCTTCCTGGGCATCGTGGCGGAGGTCATCGTCCTCATCGCCGTGATCTTCATTTACGAGAAGCGCCGGAAGCCCGACGAGATCAACGATGGTATGCTTCCTTTTCTCGCCGCTCCTGACTCTGACACAACAATGTCATCTGTCCCTGACGAAAGTGGTACAGCTCCTCATATCTATGCTAATAGTTCAGGTTAAAATCCAGAACGTGGCCTTCTGTCTTATTGCCACGTCTACACTGCCTGAAATTTTCTTTAGTTTCTGACTTTTTATACAGTTGTAAATTGTTTCCTTGTTTGCCAAGTTCTGTTTTGCTTTAGTTTCCATTCCAATGTTTATTCACTGATTTTATTATTTGTTGCTGCTTTTTACGCATTGGTAAGTTAAACTTGCATGATAGATTGAAGTGGGTTTCCATTTTTTTTTTTTTAACCCCCCATACCCCCCTGATAAGTTGATATAGTGCTGGCTTATTAGTAGCTAAATTGCTTATGGTTGCAGAAATTTAAAAATGACTTTCCCTGGTTGCCTTTCAAAGAAAGGTCTGCTGCTGTTGAAAGTCTGCCTGCATCTCTGTCTGATCCCATGTGCGCTGTTGCCCGTTAGGGTGTCTGGCAGAAGCAGTTCTGCATGAAAAGCTGACATGATGTAGTTGATATTTGTCCCATCTAGCTTCTGTGCTGGTTGGGAGGGGGAGCCCTGTTCTCGTCATTCTCCTTCCCCCACCCAAGCACATGTGCTTGCATTTTGCCGCAGCTAGATTGTATGTTAAGGTCATAATTAACAAAACGCAGTTTTCGTTTTGCTTAAAGGTTGGCTTGACTTCATTTTAATTCAGCATGTTTTAAGGTGAATCAAATTCCTGTACCTTTACCTAGTTGAAGGTGAAACTGAGGTTTTATAGACTTGAACCAGAGGTGCATAGTTCGGGTCCAGAAAGTAAAAATCCAGACCATGATTTTAAGTATTCTATGACTGACACTTTATACTCATCGTTCCAACCAAGCAGTTATCTTGGTCTGGATTTTTACTTTCTTGACCTGAACTATCCACCCGCTGACTTGCTCAGCACTAATGATTTCTTAATAGCCTTAAGCCCATATTGGTCAGTCTAAGAGTGTGAAAATGACTTCCTGTGTGATGTGGGTGTTGCGCTATTCAGCTGTGTACTGTTTTCTGATGGCCATGCTAAGTTTTGTTTATCCTGTGTGCAGCTAAACTAATTGAATGTCTTTCACTCCTCATCCTGTAGATGACGACTCAGGTGCTGCTCCTCTGTAAGTAAAACGTTTGTTTTTGCGTCTTGATGACATTGCCTGCTTCGAGTTGGAAAACATTGTGTTGAATGTGTTTCCCCCCCCCCCCCCCCTTACAGGAAGGGTGACACTACTGCTAATCACACAGACAAGAACATCCGGCAGAGGAACTCCAACTGAGTGGCGTCCTCAGGTGTGCGAGCTGTTCTGCCGTCTCGTGGTACTGATGCGATTCGCTCTCGCTCCATCCTACTTCCTGCTCCTTTTTTCGTCATATTGCTCACTTCTCTTCGCCTATGTCTGATCCAAAAATAAAATTGTTTCCTTGTGGCTTAAGGATTATTCGAAGCCGAGTTAAAGCTGAAACAGCTTGTAAGTTTTGAATCGGCCTCTTCCTATATCATTTTCCAAACAAAATTTTACATGGATTAGGCTGTATAGTAGTTTTTTCCCCCTCCCACATTTAAGTTCCCATTGTTTAATTTGTAGATGTATCACAATGGTGATTTTTTTTTTTCCCGTCCTTGCAGGAATCCAGGAGACTACAATTCAGACGCATCATCACAAGAAATTGCATTAATTCTAGATCACCGTTGGGGTTAAAATATCACAGATTTGTAGTGTAGATGCACACGCCCAGGGTTGGTTATGGTCTCCTAGATGTGGTAGTGCTTTTTTTTCCCTTGTATTGATGTTGCTACTTTGACAGCCAAGCTGCTGTACATCTTGAATTTACAGTGTCATTGTGGGGGGGGGGGCGGGACTACAGCATGGTTACTACTTTGCATTTTCATTTTTGGTGTGTTAATATCAATACTTTAATGTTTTATGTAAATCTAGGGGTTTCGTCGTCCTGTTTTTCGTGTGTTGCCACATTTTAATTGCCAGACTAACGACTTGTGCTGAAGACCCACATTTGAAATGCATTTTTCTAAAAACACATGGGTCCACATGCTTGCCTGCGTTCAATCTCAGCACAGCAGCCTTGGGAGGCTCAGATTTTACAGCTTGTGTGTGTTTCTTAAGACTCAATTTATTACAATGCTTTAATGACCTCTTTGCTGCACATTTTATGACAACTAATTGTGTAATATGGGATTCTGGGGGGGAGAAGAACATATCTGCCATTGTGGACTTTCAGACTAAGTGCATAATGTAACATGGCCAACTCCATATGAAATTTATTTGAGCAGTTTGTTGGGGAGGGGGTTAATCATGATGACCAAGTGGAATATAGTGTTGTTTGAGGTATATTGGTAAGAGAGCTTGAAGTCCGTCATGCCATCTAATTTTTGAAGCGTTAATTCAAATTGTAACTGGTTGTCAAATTTTATTCTAAAGCATGTTGACACCAAGGACATTTTTGTGGAACATTAAAGAGACAATTAATACGTCTGTGTGTGTTAATTCAGTGGGAAACAATCTCTAGTGGTGCCAGAAATGGATGATTTCAATCACCATGCTAATTGGGGGCTTATTTCACCATCATTACCATCATGTGGGGCGACCGGGCTGTGATTGTCTGACGTGTCTGTAAAGGTAAGGTGCCCCTGGGCAGTGGTGTCCTGCGTTTCAGGCTTGAGCGTTTTCATTGTACAGTAACCTTGTGGTGTCAATGATGTCCTTGAGTCACCAAACCGCCGACAGATGCTATCAGCGGCGGTATTAAGTCTTATTGTGTTGCTTCTCATCTCAGGTAGTGGTTCCTGTTTTCGCAGCGAGCGCTTTGCAGTGCTCTGCGTGCGGTGCCTCTTTCAGTCATCACGGGACCAGTGTCTCTGCTCTGTGCACGCTTCGACCACGTAGAGGATGTGCAAATGGCTTTGCATAATATTGTCGTTTTCGCTGGGTTTTATAAGACGGAGCCGCCCTGTTAAGACCATCAACCTGCCTTTTGGCTTTAGCTCTTGGTCTTTCCCTTGAATCACTCTGCACATTGACAGTATGAAAATCCTATTTCTCTACTCCTTGTGTACTTGCACACGCAGGGTACGTGAACCCTAATATTCCCAGTCGCCAGTCAATAGCTCTGCATTAAATAATCTCACCCCAGTGAAATTGGGGCATTATGTTTATGGCTTGGTTTTGGGTCGAGGGTTTTGTATGCTCTGCAGGTCGTTTTTCTTACGTCGGACACAAAGCTCCATTTGAATTCATTTAGATTATGGGCATTGTGGGTAGTTGCCCACTGTCCTGTGAATTTCCTTTGCATACTCTGGTTCTGTGCATAGAGGCTTACTGGTGTCTCCAAATTGTCCATAGTGTATTTGTGTGTATTTATATCTCCTGCATATATCCAGGGTACGCCCCATCCTTGTGGCTCCAGGCCCGCTGAGAACCTGACCAGGATAACTGGTTAGAGGATGGATGAATTCCCAAGGTTCCCCATGTGACATTTGTACTGTCCCATTTTCAATGGGCACTTTCATTAAAAGCATAGCAACGAACCAGGCTGACAGCAGAACACGGCACCCCCTTGTCTTACATCTATGATTTCACATGATAATGGTTATTTAACAGTGATGTTTCCGTTTCAGGTTTTGTCACATATGCAGAGACTGTATATGTGTGCGGTGAAATGCTTTCCTTACCTACGCCCTCAACCTGAGACGAAAATAAAAAAAATCTAAATTAGATCAAACAACAGGACAAAATATAAAAGCGGTAATTTAAACGTGTGCTTGTACTGGCAGTTTAAGTCAGAACAGAGTGGCGGCGGTACGGAATGTGCAGCACGTCAGCTCTTACTAGGCCTCGTTTGGAAGGCGGGCTCCCCCTGAGGGCAGAAACTCTATCTTTGTCTCTCTCAGCCTCTCGGTATCGGCCTCTGGGTGGAGGCAACATCTCCCTGACTGCAGCAGAGAGAGAAGGCTGTTCTTGGAATGGGTTGGGCTGGGCATTGTATTTTTTCCCCCTACGCCACCTCCTGTAGGTGTGCTTCAGGCTGGGAAGTTCCCACCCTGCGCACAGCTCTGCTGTCCTGCTTGCTGCGACTGGTGAGGTCCCCGGTCTGGATTCTGCAGACAGTGCAGTTGCAGAATGCCTGAGTCACATTCGCTGGCCAGATTTCCTCATTGTCATTCCACGACAACAGCATGATCAACCGAAGGAGCTCAAATCCCAGTCTTGCCATTCATACCACGCCTGTACCATGTGACCTTGTATAACTTCATTGTACTCTTTTTGCACAATGTTTTATGAAGGAAATAGTATACAAAACACAACGTTTAACGAAATAATTTGTGCGTACGAAAGAGAATTAAATTTCTGATTTGTTGAAATTTGTCATTGAGTAGAAAGTTCTTGTAAACTAGCCTTAGCTTTATCGTAAAATCGATCGAAAATGTTTAACTTGCATTGATTTGTAGCAGTCATTGCTCCTTTTTAAACACGAGAGGGCGCCAGGACACCATCTGAACTCCCAAATATCCACGGCAATTGAGCCTTTTAAAACTTGGCTTTCTAAAAACCTGCAAATGATGTCATCATTGAAACAACGGCATTATACCGTACCATTTTGTGACACCTTATAAATGCAATATTTTCAAAATTAGTGAAATTAAATATAATCTATTCATATAAGCTTCATATAGAAACTATTCATATGAGCTTCTTATTATAGAAACAGCGTCAAAATATAAAACGTCGACTGACTTTGGGATATATTACAAATAATGAAAATGACATTTGGGCATATCCAAACGTTTTCTGATAATGTGTGAAAGCCATTTGGTTGAAAACTAAACATCCTTGGTAGGTCTAAAAATGGATATGCGTCTAACTAACCTTGCGAAACCTCTATGCACAACGGTATAGTTTACAAAAAAGTCACGTATGTTTCCGTTTTCTCCCCCTGTCCATGTCTCTCGCTCGCCGTCCCTCTCTCGCCTGCTATATGGCTCGTTCCCTCCCCTCTCTCTTCTCGTCTGGGGTTTCTCTCAAGATAATTGGAGGCAAAATTTGATCTTCCCAATGTCATGGACAAAAAGGAGGTTTCTCCGGGCTGCGCGGCTGCGATGAAAAGGAAGGCGAGCGGCAGCCGGAGCAGCCATAGCGGTGCTGCCGAATCTGCGCCGGACGGTGCCGTGAGCGTGATCGGGACCAAGGACTGCCCGTCGCCCGCCTCCAGTACTATCGATGACCGGCCCGCTCCACATTTAAAGCATCCTGACAGCAGTGCCGTCATGGACGAAGCGGAGGACGGTGAGGAGGAGCTGAGATTCCAGCAGCCGCGGCTGCGTCGCTCTGGCGGTAGTGGCAGCAGCAGCGGCGGCGGCGGCGGCGGCGGCAGCATCAGGATGAAGAACTTTAAGCCAGGAGGGGGAGTTGCCGCGACGGCGAGCAAGAAGTCGAGCAGCGAGCTCTCTCTTTTGCAATGCGAGTCGTCCGAGGCCACCGTTACCTCCTCCGAGGTCTGCTCGGGAGATGGTGCTGTAACTGGCGGCGTGGATAGGGGCTTAGCGGGAGGCACACCTACCGGAGGACCGCCGACTGCGGCGGCTGCCAGCGCAGGTGGGCAAGGAAGCCCGACTCCCGTGGCGGGCATGAAATGCAACAAAAACGGGGAGTGCAGGAGAGACTCCACCGCTACAATCAGCCCGTGTTCTGGCATCGCGAAACAGGAGAAAATGAGCAACCGGGGAGTTGGAGGCGAGGACGGGAGTAAACGGGGTGTCACCAATTCAACCGCCAGCATGGACGGGTCGGCAGCCCCCGTTGGGTCCCTTGCACAGGGACAGGGGGTTGACGCTCTGGTGTCCGAGAAAAAGGACTCCAAGGTCTCTTTTTCCAACGCGCCCAGCAGAAAAGCATCATCTGCCGTACACGGCCAGAGTCTAACCCGGCAGGCCAGGAATTCTGTCACCTTTCTTAAGTCCGAAGATGGACCTCAGATCGTGGCCGAGGACGCGGAGCACCGAGGCAGTCAGGCCAGCTTCATGCAGCGGCAGTTCAGCAGTATGCTGCAGCCGGGAGTTAACAAATTCTCCTTACGCATGTTTGGAAGTCAAAAGGCAGTAGAACGGGAACAGGAGCGGGTTAAATCAGCGGGCAACTGGATTATTCATCCTTACAGCGATTTCAGGTAAGGGGCTGAATTGCACTGACCGCATGGCCACATCCCAACGTGACAGGAAGCTACTGGACACAGCGCGTTTAAGTACAACTAGTCGGACCTTCTCGGCTCGATGAATTTAAGCGAGCGTAAAAGGACCAGAGCAATGGGGCGAATTACTTTTCACTGGGTCTTTTTAAGGTGCTCGTCACGTGCCAGATTTCCAAGCTCGCGCGGTGGCGTCTCGCGCCTGGTATGAGGCTCGCGAGTCGTTACGCGGTTTTCTGCAACGTGAACATAACCGGTCTGCCGACTTTTAAAGGCATTTTGTATATATATAATGCGGTTTTTTTCTATTGTTGTTCTCTCAAGAATATATGGAAACATATATTTCTGCTATATGAAATTGACTTTTTAAAAATATGATGATTTATTATTGCCTCAGTTTGAGTGCTTTCGCTTTTGAACTAACCCTTTTATATAGAGTAAGTGATCTGGCCTAAAACGCAGTGATTAGCAGTGCACCTTCACAAGTGACCCCAATGATTTGACAGAAAGCGTTCGAGACATAACCGGTCGTCATTAACGAGTATTTATTATTAATAATTCTTATAATTACAGGCAAATGGTTTTATTATTTAATTGTAATACTTGTGTTATTGCCTAAAGGCAAAATATTCATGAGAGTTTCGACCTTTTTGCTGTTTGTCATTGGCGATCAGAATTGAAATGATATGCTATATTATATTTGTAGGGAATTCAAATGATTATTCCGTATTTCTGTCGAATTTTACGATAAGTGCATTTTAGATTTCGGTGTCAGCATATATATATATATATATAAAAACATTTATCGGAAATATATTTATATATAACATATTTTAAAATAAAATTTGCTGGTTTGCAGAACGACTCTATGCCAGTAGTAAGAAAATTCGTGACTTTGTCGTGAATCGCGTGGTGTGTTGAGTCCTCACTTTGCAATGTCACCTTGACCTAACAGCGTGATTGCAAACAGAAGGTCCCCGATGTGCTTGGAAATTCACTGCTATTCAGCATGTCTCCGGCTTTAGATTTTCTTTAAAAAGCCAAATAATTGGCACTTTTGCAAACACTCAGTAGCTGAAACCAAGCTTGAAAGCTAATGATTGGACACAGCTGTTGATGTCCATGTCCTGTTATTTTCACTGTGATGTTATTATAAAACTGTCTGCTGTAGTATTTTAGTGTGATTAGAGTAGTCTAATGAAAACTGGATGTTGTGGAGCTTCATGGAATTATACCACGATTTATGTACATACAAAATATTCCAAGGTTAAACAGTAACGACATTAATGGATTATATGTGTTTACTAACTGCTTATTTGCGGATTTCACCTGCACTCTTTGAGTATAAACACGCAGATGAGCATGAAATCATCTTCATTTTCTACCAAGTTGTTTTCATCAATTTCCAGACTGCCAGAACCCATGGTGAAAGTATTTTTGCAGTTCTCTCTGACTGTACACCAGTAAAATGACCACATATCAGATGCATAATATTTTTGGCTTTAGAACTTCGCTGTCTGCCTCGACAGACAATGTGCAGTAGCTGCTGTAGTCGCCGTTGCCATTTTTTCAGCACCATGGATAGCTCACATGGGACATTGCATGTGTCACGCGTAGGGGGGAATGGCTGGCTGAAAACGAGACCAAATCGTGCAGACATTTTTGATAGTACTCTCTTCTGTTACTTAATCAATGTCACTACTTTATATTTGGTTTCATTAAATTAAAATGAACATAGAAATCTATATATATAATATATAATATATAAAAGTACATGAGTGGCTCAGACTGAGTGAAGCTTCTGTGTTTAGCCACAAGCATTGCACTTGGGGGGAGGGCCTGGGACAGCGACTTACCTGGCAGTAGGGAACTGGACTAGGGAACCCATTCAAGGGCCTAACAGTTCAAACCAGCAACCCTAAGATCACGGGCGTAGAGGCCTAAGTTACTGAGATCCACCTGTTGTCGATATCGATGGGTTGTGGTCATGATCAGGCATGAGGATGGGCAGCCAAGTGGAAACCATGCCTATCTTCAATACATTTAATATTTACTCTAATTAATTACACATACTAGTATATTCATGTCTGCAGCAGTTATAATTGATTCAATTACAGCTGCTTAGCTACCTGGTTTGCATTGTGTTGGTGTAATCTGACACCTACGTAATATGTCATGATGCAATTGGGCGACGAGATTGTAAGTGCAGAGGAGACCTGATCACTGTGGCTGTGACGTGGGTCATTGCATCCTGAATCCAAGTGTGCAATTTGGTTCGCCTGTGGGGACGTGACTCAGCAGCACAGTGCGTGGGGGGGGGGGAGGGGCACTCGGATGCAGAGGTGGCCTTTAGCAACTGGAAAGGGTGCCCTACTGTTTCCTGGACCAGCCAGCTCTGTCTGCTCCTACAACTCTGACAGCTTTGCTGTTCATATGAATCTCTTTATTTTTTCGTCACTTGTGTGGTCAACAAA
This sequence comes from Stomatorhinus ivindoensis, assembly GCA_019775895.2. Lineage (NCBI taxonomy): Eukaryota > Metazoa > Chordata > Actinopteri > Osteoglossiformes > Mormyridae > Stomatorhinus > Stomatorhinus ivindoensis. Next base: position 12,989,717 of record JABFEB020000043.1, read on the forward strand.
GTGAAATTTCAGCTGGAGCATTTTCCTAGTTTGAGTTCCCAGATGGGCCTTTGCTGTTTCCCTTTACTGCAGTTGAAGTTATATGTGCTGGACTTCAGCAAAATATCTCAGTGGGCAAAGTGTAAACTTTGTGAGCTTCTCTGGGCTGTGCTGTCTGACCAACCCTGTAGAACCTTATTCTAGAACCCTCTGGTATGTATGTGTTCCCTTCCTGTGTTATTAAATCTGAGACTCTGTAGAGGTCATGTATATTTAAGACCAATTTTTCAGTTTCCAGTTTTATATTCCTCCCTCGTTGACAGAGTTAAAAATCAATTCGACAGATGGCTCTGGTTTCATCAGCCGCTGCTGCCTTCGGAATATCCTTGTATTGACCTTGCAGTCTGTAAAAAGGTAAAGCTTAATCAGTAGCATTTCTAAAAGATGTCTGGATGAATTCATTCTCATGCACGTCTCAGTACACACACGCTTTCTCAGAGGGTGGCGTACAGATCAGGACAGTATCCTTTCAGCTGGATACTGCCATAGCAGCAGATTGTAGCCAATTGGATTGTTGTTGTATGCCAAAATGGCAGCACAAATGCCCACTGGGTAATGTTAATTAAAAGAATCCTCTCTCAAAATCCAAAGTGAATATTTTATTTTTAATGGGACATGGTAGGCTGGCTGAAATGCAGATGAGTAATTCAGGATAATAGCTGAAAATGTTGAAACAGAGTGTATGTAACTGGAAGCAAAAGCAATATTTAATTTGGTCACTTGGATAAAAAAGTTTCAAATTTCCAGGCAAAGCTCACAATTTTAACATCTCTTTTTGTGTTTGTCTTTATTTCTTGCCATTGTAGGTTCTACTGGGATTTCACAATGTTGCTATTTATGGTAGGAAACCTCATCATTATCCCTGTGGGCATCACTTTTTTCAAAGATGAGACCACCACACCCTGGATTATCTTCAATGTCGTGTCAGACACTTTCTTCCTTATGGACCTAGTGCTCAATTTCCGCACTGGCATTGTGATCGAGGACAACACGGACATCATCCTTGACCCCAAAGAAATAAAGAAGAAGTACCTGAAGACCTGGTTCATGGTGGACTTTGTGTCCTCCATCCCAGTGGATTATATTTTCTTGATTGTGGAGAAGGGCATTGATTCAGAAGTCTACAAGACAGCACGTGCCCTAAGGATAGTGCGTTTCACAAAGATCCTCAGTTTGCTCCGCCTTCTCCGCCTTTCCAGGCTCATCCGCTACATCCACCAATGGGAGGAGGTATGTGGGCTCATGGACAAAGACATTAAGGTATATACCACCAATGAGAGGGCAAGGATGAGCTTAATCCAAAGTGTAATGCTATGGTCTATGTTGCGCTGGCCAAAATATTATTTACATGTGGGGATAAAAATTAAGTGAATAATAATAGACGCGCTAGTTTGGCTACCAAAACACACGACAATGTAGCGTGTCTATATTTACTGTCATTTTCAATTGAGTGGTTCCTTAGCACACAACTTTTGGAGGCTGAAGTGAACAAGAAGCACCTTATTCTGGGTGTAGTCATTTAATAGTGTAGCTTTCAGTCTTTAGCTCATATGTTGCTCATCAGTAGTTCTTAGTAGGAAGTGGAACACACTAGAATCATCTCTGTTGTGCTTAGTTAGGTTGGAGACCAGATGTATCAGTTCCATTGGACTGATCGCTTATTGGCAGCTATTTAGATGAAATGAAAAAGATGTTACAAACTAGGAAGTTTTTGCTGCAGTTATTTTCTGAATGCATGGCTTAGCTCAGAGTTTCAGCGGCATTAATAATGCTAACTCCTTTTTTTCTGCTGTAATTGAAGCTGTGGGTAACAGCAGCATGCACACTGCACACTATTCATGTTGATTGGTGTCATTGCAGTGAGGGTAAGTGAGGGAATATATGCCTGTGAGTGTAATTGAACTCTAGAAAACACGAAGGTAAATTCTTTGACATCTGCTGCACCATTATAGATGCACTCTGGGACTTTGATGCATCACAGGCACAATGAGATAATCAGAAGCAGGACACAGGAGTCTGGATAGAGATCAACTAGGTCCCCATTCACACAGCCATCCTCCCTCATCCACACTAGATCCCTTCCTCCCTTTCCATACTCTCCACCTCCTTCATTATCCATAAAGATATTCTTCTCATCCATGCTGCCTTCCTCTCCTCTTTATCTGTACTCTAGTGTTCTCTCGGCGCTTTGGGAATGTTTCTCCAGCTGCGCTTGCAGTCTGGAATGGAAAGCATAGCAATAACATGGCTTCTGGTGATGGCCGTAGATGCCGTCCATCTTCACATGTCATTCTGTCCCTGCAGAAGCTCCATTCCTCAGGAACAGAACCCCCCCCTCCCCCATCCCTTTCCTGTTATATGTCACTGTGCTAATGGATTCCATTTAAATACATTTAAATTCATGTGGTGTGGCACAAATCCAGGACGCATGCGGTTGGCAGTTCCTTATCGGACCTCTCCTCTATCCCCAGCCTCATCAGTGTATTGTCACACGCAGGCCCAGAGTTGCTTAACAGTATTTCCGGGACTACAAGAAGAAAGGAACAGCCCTGTTGTTGTATTGTGAGAACCCAGTCCGTCTGCTCATCGTATCAAGTTCTGCCTTGTTAGTTGTAACAGCAAACCCAAAAAAGCCATTGAAACACAGCCAGGTAATAGGAACGAACTACAGGAATCCGGACCAATAAAACGTGTACCTGATTCCTGTTCCACCCCCGCTTCGGCCACAAGTATCGCACTCTAGCCGGGTGCAATGACTCAGGTGTTTACGTGTGCTTGCCACTTCATAAATGGAATATTCCTCTCAATTGTAGAGTAGTGACACAATCACAGAAGCAGACCTTTGTAGGCTAAAGATCGGAGAGACTCGTTTGCTGCAGCGCTGCAGAGGTGGTCAGATCCTTTTAAACAATGAACTTTCAAAGCAGTCTCCTTAGTATCGTCATTGTTGCAGTATATCTATATGAAATTGAGTGATCTGCAAACACCAGAACACTTTGGCTCTTTAGAGATTTGCTTAAAATGACCAAGATTAATAGCGCTTCCCTTCCATTTATGACAGGAATTCCTGTCTACATGATAGACTGGCTTTGTTCATTTGGAATTTAGACCTGCACATTTTAAGATTAGGAGCGCCAGAGCTCTAGTCGGTTATGCATTGAAATCATATTGAACCTAGGTGAAAAGCACTCATCTTTTTTTGAAGATGTTTTTTTTTTCGTTTTTTGGATCGCTGTTTGTGGCTCACTCTCCAAAAGCTTGTTGAATATTCAATGTTCTGAAAAGTCAGTAGGGGCCCAACATGCCTCCATTTAGCAGTCAGCATTGTGCTGTCTCTGGTATGGCCGACCACAATGGACCACAATGAAACACTGGTACCAGTGTCTCATGAGTGGAGCTGCCGAGGGTTTCATCCACACTCAGCTTCTCGCATATATTACGGTGGTTGGGTTTTAACAATAAATATCCTGTAAAAATACATGTGTTTTAAAAAGTATCTGTTTTGACAGGTGAAGATTAATGCATTGGGTGATCGATAAAGCGGCCAGGCGTAACGCAGAGGCATTGACGCTCCCAGAGCTGATGACAGACGCCTGAGGAGCCGTGTAGGAGGCCCAGGGAGGTCCTGCAGGCTTGTGCCAGCGGTGCTGTCAGTCTGTATCAGGGGGCACTGCTAAACCACGTCATCTCTCACTTTCCAGTACAGGTGACTGATGCGCGGCATCTGTCAGTGATGGTTGGTGCCCCTCTCTGGATCACATCCCCACCTGTTACCCAGAGTTGATCTCATCCAGTGTGGAAACTCTACTTTTTCTGTTCTGATGTTCTATGAATCGACGTAGATAAGGAGTGGGGGGGGGGCTGGGGGGCCACAGAAGAGAATCATCATGAGCACATAGACCATAGTGGCCAGAGCATTGGGTGTTTCTCAATATGCCGACTTGACCGCACTTGTGTTCTCACGTACGCATTATTATCATCTTCCATTGCCCAAGACCAGTTACAATACTAAGGACAGAAGTACAGAGTACAAAAAATATCACAGGATGCAATTTTTGCCGCACCCCAAATATCAAGGGTCCGTCGGTCGCATCCTGGCCAAACGAGAACAATCCCATGATTCATTGCGGCCCAAGTTCATTCTTGGGAGGTAGGTGAGAAAGACCACAAATCTTGCTAAGACCACAAGTATGATCACTGTGTTCTTGGTATTGAGAAGCACCCAGTGTTTCCTGAAGACCTTGTCATTGTGAGACGATTATGCAAATAGAGTGCGGTACCTCATTAGCCGTACTCAGCACTCAGTTAGACAGGCTTCATTTTGTTCCCATGTAGGTATGTTTTTGGAGACTAGATTCCTAGCAAATAAGAGCGTGGAGGCTGGATGGCAAGACTGTGAGGTTGAAGTGCCTAGAAGCTCTGAGGCCCTAGCAGACGGGGGACACGTCCTCCGGGGTTATATCAGGGATGTCAACTTTGCTCTTGTGTGCCTGCCGTTGTCACAGGTGTGGCCTGCTTTGTCGGTCACGCTGGGCGCCATATGCTCAGCACTGCTGGAGCCCTGAGCCAGGCAGAGTAGCCTGGCTATGTGCCCGTTCCCAGAAAACCACACGCACAACTTACTTTTATATATAGAAATATATTTATGAGAAAGGTATAAATGCTGGCTCAGTAATGTAACTACGAAAGCCATACAAGCAATAAAACTCACTTATCGGGCATTATTAGAAGTTTTCCCTGCAGGACAGATAGTAGCAATCTTTTTGTGTAAGTTGCATGACAAGGCACTGCTAAGTTATAGAAAATAGCTAATTCTTTTTGTTAACTACTTATTATTCCCATTTGTTATAGCCATTAGCATTAATATGTGTTGAGATATTACTTTTTAAAACGCTATTATGAGTGAGATGGTGCCTCAGTGGTTGACACACTTGCTTAACACCCATAAGTCCTACCTCTGCTTCTTAAGCGTGTTGAGTTTGCATATTCACCCTGGTCACACCCGCGGTGTGTGACTATGTACAGTACTGTATAAAAGTCAAAGAGAATTATGTTTAAATGATATTCATGCTGGCGTGAACTATAGTATTATGTCTGTCAAATTGTGTCAGCTTTGCCATTTCAAAATCACTCCTATTGTCCACCAAGTATTTGCTGCGGCTGTCTAATGCACTATTTTTTGACTTGGCCAACAGCAACACCATGTTTGGCTAACCAACCAAAGTGAAGTTATTAGACTAATTAAATTACTTAATTAATTCAGCCGGTGGCAAAATGTAACATTATGTGGAGTGCATAGAATGGCTGAGGAGATGTCTGTCAACTAAAGCAGTGTTTTTCTATAGCCATCCAAAAAGACATCAGTAACGTTTTGGAGCAAATTGGAAATTCTTGTTAGCTTTCATTGTGTTACTGTTAATTTACATATATTCTAATGTTGAATTGTGTTTTCTGAGCAAATTTACAATTCGTACCCAGATAAATAGGCTTCAGATATTACCTTTGACTGCCTAAGACTTTTGTACAGTACTGAATGTGCTCTGCTGTGGATATGTGTCTTGTATTGGATGTACACCAGCCAAGTGCATTATGAAGGTGTACTTAATGTAAAGCATTACTGGATATTCTCATTTGCAAATGCGCTGTTTTATTTAATCTTTTATTTTATTTTATTTATTTAACTCCTCATTGTTATAACTTAAAATTTGTCACACCTGACCTTAAGCAGGGTGTTTAACTTGAATCTCTTCACAAAAAAAACAATTAAAGGCCAAAATTGTGAAAACAATCGGGATTTTAGTCTCTTTTGAGAACATTGACAGTGATGTTTTCCATCTTTGTGCACCGAGCATTAATCTGCTGTTGAGCAGCCTTACATTCCTTATGCTGCCACGACTTCCGAATGTGAGACTGCAGCTGAACGCCAGATACATCCTAGTGTGTCCCTGGTGTGGTGGCATTTCAGGGACCAGATGCAAGCCAACACAACCCCCCCCCCCCAGGGGAGACCATGGTGAAGCCTGACTCATTCTCTGAATGAATTCTAAGCGACCAAGCAATGCATCACAGTATGATTTCCAGATCGATTTGATTTGTTTTATTGTAAGAATGTGGTAATATGTGTCAGTTTTTCAAGTGAGATGTATATAAATGCTGTGCAAATCTGGACCTAGGCAGTAGACATGATGACAAATGGTACAAAATCTCTGTCAGCTTCTGCCTGGAATTGTGATGTGGTCCTGGGAATGAAAATATTGGCATGTTTGGTGTAGAAGCATTAAAACAAGTGCATTGATTCTGCAATTTGACTCGAATCAAGCTTAAATTTGTGGTGCTTCTTTATAACAGGGAACCAATAAAGATGCGGATGATATCCTGGTGTTGGTGTGGCCAGGGCACGGTTAATAGGTCATCAATTTTCTTCTTCCTATGTCCCCAGTTTTCTCTTAGCTCTCTGGAATGTTCCAGACGCCTGGAGGAAGTAGAGATGGCGCCCAGCCGTGTCTTACCCCCGCTTGTCGGTGCTGTGTTGCAGATCTTCCACATGACCTACGACCTGGCCAGCGCAGTGATGCGCATCTTCAACCTGATCGGCATGATGCTGCTGCTGTGTCACTGGGACGGCTGCCTGCAGTTCCTAGTGCCCATGCTGCAGGATTTCCCCGAAGACTGCTGGGTGTCACTTAACAAGATGGTGGTATGCGCCAGAACTCACCCTCTCTCCCCAAGTCCGTTGCTTTGGTTACCCTGAGTGGTGGAAGCAGCATTTCCACATTGAGTTATTGTGTGGTACACAGGACGGATGGAATGGTGCATCCACCTCTCTTTGAACAGCTAATGAGCTTTGTGGTATAAAAAGTTATATTTAGCTCAATTAGGAAGATAATTAGTTCCACCCACTTCCTATTTCAAAGACAACTGAGAAACCTTGCCCAAGATCTGCAATACTGTGGAAGATCTTAGCCTGCCAAAGCTTATGTATAAAGTATCTCTGTGCTTGTGTAAAGTATGAGTTTATGTCTGCAAATCTGTCAGCTAAAGCGTTTTTAAGCCTCTCCGAAAGTCACTCCACTTTTTTTTAGTAAGGATCCAATATACACGGTATAACATGTTTAATTACTCAATACTTCATCAAGTTATGTAACTAAGTTAATTTATTAAGTGAGCAGGTGAAATTTCATGAATACATTCAAGGAGTACTTTAGGGACCTGTTGGGGATAGAAGGAAAACCTCCACCCCGTGAACCCACAGAGATGAGACACGCGCAGTTTTACCTGAGCTACAAAGGTTCAGTCCTCCTGGTCCTTTATTTTATACATGAAGATGAACACGCTTGCATACCACACTCTATATGTCATTATACATTCTCCCTGGGGAGTGAGTGAGAAAGTAAAGACAATATCCTAAAAAGGAAGCACATTGTGAAAGGTAGCACATCCACTCCTGCAGGAGAGATTGTACACTTAATGCTTATACTACAGTTTTTATGGTTACATGTCAAAGAAACAGAGAACAAGATATATATTGCTGATT